>JARQOC010000001.1:290397662-290435550 GCA_033576535.1 Allobates femoralis
TTGCAGCTTCCAGGCTAATATGATCAAATTGCAGCACACTATGTATGTGGTGAAGGAGAAGGGTAGGAGAGGTCGAGAAAAGAGTCAGTTCTGCAGAGGACTATATGGTAGAAGCCGAGAAGGAGTATAAAAAGATGGCACAGGCTCTTCCTGCTGTCCAGGCCAAAACGGATGACTTGGAAAACAGATCCCAGCGTAATAACTTGAGATTGGTCGTGTGCTGGAAAAAGTTGAGGTCAATGCCCCTACAGAGTTTTTTGAAAAGTGGCTATTGGATAAGTTAGGTGCCGATAAGCTTTCTTGGTTCTATGCCATTGAGGGGGCTCCCACGCATCCCCCTCTTCCTGGACCCTGGACGTCCACCATGGACTATGCTAGCTAAAGTGCTCCATTATCGGTACAGAGACACCATTCTGAGGCTTGCTAGAGACCACCCTGATCTCGTGATTAATGGCTCCACAATCTCCATCTTTCCAGATTATTCCATCAAAGTGCAAAAAAGGAGAGGTAAATTTATTGGCATTAAGAAAAGGCTATGGGAGATTGGTGTGACGTATTCCATGTTATATCCTGCCAAGTTATGGGTCGTATCTGCGGATAAAGTCCACTTTTTCACTGAGGCCAATGATGCACTTACAGTGCTGTGCAAATTAATTGGGACAAAGCAAGTTTTTCTTGCATTAATTGTACTATTTCTGATAAGTGTTTTATCAGTTCTTGGAGTCGTTTTCCTTTTTCTTCCACATTTCCCTTTTCGTTTTGGAGAAAACGATCCAGTTTCATTGTGTGTGCAAATTATTCTTGAAACGGTAGACTTTCCAATACCAACGGTGGAAGCGATTTCTCTTACAGTCAGACTTGTATGTGTCACGCCCTAGGACGTACCCTGAGATGTGGACCCACTGGACCGCAGCTATTGCGGATGCCGATACCAGGATGACAGAGAACCGGACAACGGAATACTTTTAAAGCTTTATTAAAGCCAAAGGCAAATGCAAGGTGGCCCCAAGGGAAGGCCGCAAGGATACAACACAAGTACCCCTCAGTAAGGTGCCCAGGATAGGTGACCCCATAGGACAGGGATATCACCTGGACCCGCTAACCGAGGTGCCCGGTGGAGCGTTACTTGCGAATCACCGACCCTAGGGGGGGCAAGACATACAATGCAAAATCAAAGAGCACAATGAGCGGACCCAGAAGTAAGAGGAGCCGTCAGCGCCAGGACCAGCAGTTGCACTAAGAAGATCAGACCAGAAACGGCAGAGGGACCAATGCAAGGTCGGACGTGAGACAACAGAGAAGCAGCACGAGGAAGATCCGGGCGCAGCAACGAAACAGCACAACTGCAAAAGGAACAAAAGACAGGTATTAGATTAGCAAGCCAAACAACAGACTAACAGGACCAGGACTGGCAGCTTCACAAGGAATGAAGTTGCCCCGGCGAGGTCTGGCAGTGAATGCAGGGTTTATAATCCTGCAGCACAGCAATGATTGGCCAGAGGGCGGGGCAGACTGATCAGCACCCAGACTCTATAAAAGGAGCTGAGAGAGCGGCCCCGCCTCCTAGTGAGATCCCAGAGAGGAAGCAGGAAGCACATTCAGAGCTGCAGGCAGATGTCAGGGCACCCTGGAACCCCGGAGCCGCCCTCGGATGACCGGCACCCTGGAACCCCGACCCCGGGAAGGACAGGTAACAGATCGGGAAGAGGGGAAAACAGGATGTGGAGTGGGGACCCCGGACAGCGGAGCGGCTACAGTATGTTCATTAAGAGTAATAATTCTAGACCTCTTCTGTGAAGTAACATCCATTTTTACAGGCACGAATCACACTGAGAGAAAAAGTACACTAAACCACTCCTCACAGAAACAAGCTCTGAACTGAAGCTGAGGGGGCAGCTAGCTGTTTTTCTGACTAAAACCAGTCAAACCACATTTTGTTACTCAAGGTTGTACAATCACACCTGTTCAAAGCAGTTAAAACTGGTTTGAATCACTGATTGGTAACCAATGTACGATTCAGGGGCGTAACTAGAACTGGCAGGGCCCCATAGCAAACTTTTGAACGGGGCCCCCTCCAAGACACGCCCCCCAATGACACGCCCCCTCCAAGACACGCCCCCCTTCAAGACACATCCCCTTACAGGCCCCAGCAGTATATACAGCAGCCCCAGTGGTATACCGCAGCCTCTCCAGTGGGTATATACAGGCCCCAGCAGTATTACAGCAGCCCCAGTGGTATACAGCAGCCTCCTCAGTGGTATATACAGGCCCCAGCAGTATTACAGCAGCCTCCGCAGTGGTGGTATATACAGGCCCCAGTGGTGGTATACAGGGCCCCTGGTGGTGGTATACAGGGCCCCTGGCGGTGGTATATACAGGCCCCTGGTGGTGGTATATACAGGCCCCTGGTGGTGGTATATACAGGCCCCTGGTGGTGGTATATACAGGCCCCTGGTGGTGGTATATACAGGCCCCTGGTGGTGGTATACAGGCCCCTGGTGGTGGTATATACAGGCCCCTGGTGGTGGTATATACAGAGCCCCTGGTGGTAGTATACAGAGCCCCTGGTGGTGGTATATACAGGCCCCTGGTGGTGGTATATACAGGCCCCTGGTGGTAGTATACAGAGCCCCTGGTGGTGGTATATATAGGCCCCTGGTGGTAGTATACAGAGCCCCTGGTGGGTATATACAGGCCCCTGGTGGTAGTATACAGAGCCCCTGGTGGTAGTATACAGAGCCCCTGGTGGCTATATACAGGCCCCTGGTGGTAGTATACAAAGCCCCTGGTGGGTATATACAGGCCCCTGGTGGTAGTATACAGAGCCCCTGGTGGGTATATACAGGCCCCTGATGGTAGTATACAGAGCCCCTGGTGGGTATATACAGGCCCCTGGTGGTAGTATACAGAGCCCCTGGTGGTGGTATACAGGCCCCTGGTGGTGGTATATACAGGCCCCTGGTGGTAGTATACAGAGCCCCTGGTGGTAGTATACAGAGCCCCTGGTGGTAGTATACAGAGCCCCTGGTGGGTATATACAGGCCCCTGGTGGTAGTATACAGAGCCCCTGGTGGGTATATACAGGCCCCTGGCCTGGTGGTAGTATACAGAGCCCCTGGTGGTGGTATACAGGCCCCTGGTGGGTATATACAGGCCCCCCGATCTCCATTATCTGCAGCAGGCAGTCGCGCTGATCGCAGCCACAGCCTGTCATGTAGTGTGACGCTGTAGCCGGCGATACAGGAAATAGAGCGGCGCCGGCTACAGCCCACATGACAGGCAGATCAGCGCGACTGCCCGCCGGTAATGGAGAGCGGCCGGGGGGACGCAGCAGTAATGGAAGCAGCGGTCAGGGGGCCCCGAGGATAGCGTGTGGGGGCAGCGGTCAGGAGCCCCCTTGTATGACATGTGGGGGCGCTCAGGGGACCAATGGGCCCCCCCTTTCCGTCCGGGCCCCCCCTACAGCACCCAGGGGGGTATGGGAACGGAACTTAGTGGGCGTGGCCCCAAAGTGTCGGGGCCCGCCGCGCCAGTCCGCCCCTGTATGTATCGCAGGCGCAGCTGCCGGTATAGCAGCGGCTGCATAGCGGCGCTGGGTCCGGGCCCCCCACAAGCGCCGGGCCCCAAAGCGACCGCTATGGCTGCTATGCCGGTAGTTACGCCACTGGTACGATTTTACTTAAAAAATTCTTTGTCCTAATTAATTTGCCGAGCACTGTAGGTGGCTGGACTGTAATGAGAAATGACTCACCGTAGCCGGAACTTCACGGGCAGGCGTTTTTCTTCTCCCTGTCACTGAATCGCGCCTGCCGTAGTGGGGCCCGGTGGTCCAGATCAATAGGGTTGGCTGAACAGATTAAAGGTTGTTTCTTGTCGTGACGCCACCTGTGGGGGTTCCGGTGAGTTCAACGGCGCTGCTTGGGCCTCCGGGTGGATGGAATGCAGCAAGATGGGATGCTCCCCACAGGACGAGTGGGAGTCCCCGGAGCCAGGAGCTGCACAAGATGTTGTGAGGCAGCTGTTGCACTTCTAGCATGTGTAGATGGACAGTTCTGAAAAAGGCACGGACACTGATAGTCTCTGTAACGGGTATTTTACTGTATCCAGCAGGTGGTACATGGTATACATTTAATGGGTAACGGACCGGGTGGACTTAGTGATGACTGGTGTTTCTCAGAGCTCCGCGGTGTTCCTCCATTCTAAGCTTGTTCTAAGTGAGTTGCCGTTGTCGCCTTTGAGTGCCAAGGTCGGGTACAGGGGACTACTTAAATGGCCCTGCCGGTGTGTACATTCCGGTGTGAGGGGTAGTCTGGGTCCTTTTGGTGGGTACTCCGCTGGCAAGACGGCTCTGTTTGTGGCGGCGGTGGGGTACTCCTGTAATGCGGTCCCTCCACTCCTGGTTTGCATAGCAGTGATAAACGACTACCAGCTTCGGAACCAGTGATCCGGGTGTATTTTGACCTGTGGATGTTCGCCCAGAGTCCGGTTGTTAAGGCACCGGGTAATGGCGTCCAACCGGTGGTGGCCTAGGGGCTGCACGGAACTGTGCAAGGCCCCCTCTCCTACGTTCCTCCCGGCCACGTTCTGCTCCTTCCTCCTTCTCCTACATTGCAGACTCCCTTCTCTGCCCTAACTTCTCCTCTAACACACTACTCCTACATTCCGCCCACCAGGACCTTATTGGCCCTCTATGCTGATGTGCATGCAGGGTATGGAGCTCTGAGTTTTAACCATGTCATCACCTAGTCAGAGAATATTGCAGCTGCAGTCTGGGCTGCAATACTCTCCTGTGACGCACTCGTTGCGGGGCGCTACAGAAACAACTGTGGATGGAGAGGGCGAGAAGCTCTGCAGATTGAGGGTCTCATTAGTTGAACGTTTGTTTACATATTTGGCGCCCCAGGTGGCATCTTGCATTTTTTTGTGGTGATCGACTGTGTTAATATTTGTTCACAAGTTTAAGATATAATGGACCCCCTGCGTTGAGGGATCTGATGCGGGACTGGATATGGAGAGTTAAAGCATGTTTGTGGATACTATGCGCCTGTTTTTCCATTACTGGAGTTTTTTTCTGCTAAAATGTGTTTTTTTGGGGGGGGGAGGGGGAGGAGGGTACTGGGGAATGTTCATGTCATACTGCCTATTCAGGTTATATACATGTTGGTAAACATTCTGTATTATATGCAAGTCTGACTCTTAATGGTGGGCGAGCTGAAAATCATAAGTTGGAATGTTAGAGGTTTGGCAGCCAATGTAAAAAAAACAAGCAGTTTTTCAATTCTTGCACAAAGCCAGCTATAATTTACTTGCAGGAGACCCATATGGTCCCTGAAAGGACTCACACCATGAATGGACATTGGATACAGGAAAGTTACTATGCTACATACTCTACATACTCGAGGGGAGTCAGTATTTTGATATGTAGGGAAACGCAGTTTGAAAAACTCACCACAATCATTGACTCAAAGGGGCGATATGTGTGTATACTGTGCCAACTTAATAACATTCCTATACTCCTCATGTCTGTACACATTCCTCCGCCATGTAATAATAAGCTGCTCTGCAAGTTATTGGAAATCATTGCAGGCTTCCCAGGGATCCAGTCTCTGGTGATGGCTGACTTTAATAATGTACCAGACTCCCATTGGGACAAAGGCAGGGGAGAGGACATAAACCAGGGGGGCAACTGTACTCCGTTTGGTGTTCTGTTAAGAGAGACATTCCACGTTGATCTATGGAGGGTTCGTAACCTGGGTGTGCGTAAATTCCTGTGCGTTTAGTGCCATTTTCCGTGACCCGAAACATTCTCGTTCTTCAGGATCCAGGGCTTATTTTTTGCAGCTTGAGCTGTGTTTGATGACACACATGATTTTTAGGTGGATAAAATGTTTTGATCATCTGTTACTGCATTTTATTGTAATGTTGTGGTGAACAAAATAAAAAACGTAATTTGGCTGTTTTAATTTTTTTCTCCAGTATACAGTTTACAGATCTGATTAAATGATTTTATATGTTGATAGATCGATCATTTCTGAGTGCTGCAATTCCAAATACCGTATTTTTCGCTTTATAAGACGCACCGGATTATAAGACGCACCCAGATTTTAGAGGTGGAAAATAGGGAAAAAAATATTTGTAGCAAAAAATGACTTTGATATGACACTCAGGCCCTGCGACCAGTCAGTGTTGGCATCTGTTTCCTTCGGATGCAGGTGCAGCATGTGAGCAACACCAATGACTTCTGCTCCAGTGTCTGTTGGCAGGGAGACAGACGCCAGCACTGACTGGTCAGAGGGCTGAGTCTCATATCAATATCACATGGGACATGACTATGCAACTTCTGATAACGTTGGAACTGCTGCAGAATCAGGGGTATGGGTGCGTGCACACGATGAGTATACGCAGCCTTTTGGACGCAGCGTCTTGCTGCTGTGTCCAAAATGCTGCGTAGTACAGTACAAGCATAGTGGATGGGATTTGTAGAAATCCCATACTCACTATGCTTCATCCGACCGCAGCATTCTGACAGCTGCGGTGTGGGTTGCCACCATTCCGCTCCTTCTCAGCATGTTCATTTCATGCTGTGGAGTTGGAAGCGGCTCCCATCGGGGGACTGCAGGGAGAAGCCGCCCTGCACCCGCCGTACACGGTGAGTACAGGGCGGCTGCGGTCTCCCTGCCTCCACATGTGGCTTCACTTATGTCCGGAGGAGCCGCGTCCAACACACAGCTACTCCCGACTGAGTGCACACCCTTAGTATGGTCTTTATTACTTTTACAAGGGCCAACAAGATGAATGAGATGGGATTTGTTCATGTAGTAACAATCCCTTTAAGAACTATCACTCCCAGCATGTACTGTAGATCCTATAGCATGCTTGGAGTTCTAGTTAAGCACAGTATTGGTAGTGTTAACTTTACTTTATTAGTGGTTATGTTACATATACATGTGGACTCACTTTAATGTGTCCTGCTTTGCCATCACCCTGCTGAAATGAAGGAAGTGGCCAGTCTGTATATAAAGATCTGATGTGATGTACTGTATGAGGGAGGGCCAGGGAGGGGGGCTGGACACTTTGCTGAAATATGATGCTCTAGCCCTGTCTCCTAATTACAAGTCACCACAGAGCTTGACCTGCATGCAGGGCCAGGGGAGCTGTACACTGCCGTTATATGCAGGCTCCAGCCCTGCTCTCCATACACTGAAGCTCCTGAACTGCAGACCGAGCTTCCTGCATTTCTGCTTGGTGTCAGGGCTCAGCAGGACACATTACACTGAGCAGAGGGAGTGAGGCAGGACACTGACAAACAAGGTACCTGCTGTGATAAAGTGCCGATCTGCCCTGCTCTGCCCCTGTCTTCATGGCAGTGAATCGGCACAAAGCTCAGTGCTCATTCACTTGCCACAGCTGCACCCGGCTCCTCCGTTCTCACTATCTGCAGCACACAATGTCCCCAGCAGCTGCAGGAGCGACCATGTGTGCCGGCTAAGCAGCTTCTCCTGCTCCCCGTGCTCTCACCTCTCTCCGCTGTCTTCAGTGCAGAGAGGTGGGTGGAGACTGGGAGCAGTGAAGTGAATATTTAAGTAGATAACGAGCCGGGGACACTTTGTGCTCCTGCTGCCTGGATTCTTCAGCAGGGACCATTCCCTGTCACTTCTGTCCCCACTTCACTGCTGTCCCCCCCTCCCCAGCAACTGAGGATGATAGAATGTTATATTCCTTTTATAAGACGCACCCCCACTTTCCTCCAAAACTTGGAGGAAAAAAAGTGCGTCTTATAAAAGGAAAAATACGGTATATGTATTTTTTCGTACTTTTATTTCCAGTAGGGCAAAAGGAATGTGATTTGAACCTTTAGGTTTATGTTTTTTTTCCTATTTTTAAAAAGTATATTTTTCTTTATTTAACTTGACCCTTTAAAGCGACCCAACACTGCAGTATCTGGTCGCTTGTAATGTACAGAGTTGTGGTGATCCATGGCTCTGCACAGCACAAATGAGCAGTTTCTGTGAATGCAGGCGCTCGCCATTAACAAGTCACAACAGCATCAAGGATCCTAATAGGACGCTTCGCTGTCATGTTAATACATTGGCACTCCATGATCGCATCACGAGGCCATTGATGCTGGCTGGAAATAGCGCAATCCCTGCCACGCCACTTTACAAAGTGTTGTCAGTGTTTTACAGTGCAATCTAAGGAGCTGATCCACGTGCATCTGTTAGCTGCACATGCCGGCTGGTGAGATTAACCATCATGTCCAGGGAATGATACAAGTATGCTGTGTGACCTCGCATCAAAGGGAGGGAAGCAGCATTGCACGTACCGGTATGTCCAAGGTTGTAAGGAGTTAAAGGAGTTTTTCAACAAAGTTAACTTTAAAGCTCATGTTAATCAGTAGATCCTGGAATAATAATACATTTTACCATTTGAATGTGTTTAAAAAAAATTGTTCCTGTGCTGAAATAATCATTAGGAATATTTTTTTGAACACACCTATTTGTGGAACTTTACTTATTGATTAAAATTAACTTTTTTAGTGAAAAAAAATGTGAAGCTCCCTGATATGAAGTTTGTAGACTAATGCACATTCCATTTCTCCTGTGGGGAATGTCTCTCCCAGTAATATAGGTTGGATGTGTGCTCTATGTATATCCAGCGTACTGCTGTCATCAGTTGCTTTCATGTATCAACACAGCTTCTATCCTACACTTAGTTCTTCTCCATTAACTTTTCTGCAAGTCTGTTACATGTTTTCTCTATGCTTCCTTGGAATAAAATCTGTTCAAAGGAAAGTCTGCATAGTCTTTAGGGGCACTCCTGGCAAATATTGGTCCCTTCATTCCCCGTAATTACACTGGCATTTTAATCCAATAGCTAATGACTAGTACTGCCTACTTCTTCACTCTCCAAGTCTGTCTTGTGCGGCTGAATCTTAAAGTCTGAGCGGGTGTCTGAATTATGATGTTTTGTCTGGGATCTGAATTGTGTGATCTGATGTGGAGACTAAAGAATATGTCTGATTTATAGTGTCTGAACTGCAGGGTATGGGGCTTGAATATTATAATCATAATTATAGTATCTGGTTTGAATTCTAAGTGGCTATACAGGCTTTCTAAATAAAAATAAAAATGCTGCCAACATTTTCTGTACTGTCTGGTCACATCTGGTCATAATGGAAATATTTTGAAAACAATGTATATTCTGACAAACTTTACTCAATGGCAAGGCATGCTTAACAAGAAGGCACAACCTGGTAAGTCATGCCATGTAAAAGTGTTCATAGAAAAAAGTCTTGTCAACTATGCCATAGTAGGAAATGTTGTGTTAATATGTACGGCATTTAAAGAGAACCAATCACCATAATGACGCGGTTATACAGATTAAATACATGGTAGGCCATTTATATGGATGCAGCTAAATAAAATGGGAATGGTTGGTGATATCAACTTCCTGTTTGTGGCACATTAGTATATGGGAGGGGGAAAATTTTCCAGATGGGTGCTGACCATGGTGGCCATTTTGAAGTCCGCCATTTTGGATCCAACTTTATTTTTTTCAATGGAAAGAGGGTCATGTGACACTTAAACATATTGAGAATTTCATAAGAAGAACAATGGTGTGCTTGGTTTTAACACATCTTTATTCTTTCACTAATAAAAAGGCCCGATGCAATTGCATTGGGAGCGCTGTGAAATGAATTGTGTGTATACAGGCGGGTGAGTGGGTAGCAGAGTATACAGGGGTCTCTGTGGGTAGCAGAGTATACAGGCGGGTCTGTGGGTAGCAGAGTATACAGACGGCTCTGAGGGTAGCAGATTATACAGGCGGCTCTGTGGGTAGGAAAGTATACAGGTGGCTCTGTGGGTAGCAGAGTATACAGGCGGCTCTGTGGGTAGCAGAGTATACAGGCGGCTTTGTGGGTAGCAGATTATATAGGCGGCTCTGTGGGTAGCAGAGTATAGAGAAAGCTCTGTGGGTAGCAGATTGTACAGGCGGCTCTGTGGGTAGCAGAGTATACAGGCGGCTCTGTGGGTAGCAGAGTATACAGGCGGCTCTGTGGATAACAGAGTATAGAGGCGGGTCTGTGGGTAGCAGAGTATAGAGGCGGCTCTGTGGGAAGCAGAGTATAGAGGCGGCTCTGTGGGTAGCAGAGTATAGAAACGGCTTTGTGGGTATCAGAGTATAGAGGCAGCTCTGTGGGTAGCAGAGTATACAGCCGGCTCTGCGGGTAGCAGAGTATAGAGGAGGCTCTGTGGATAGCAGAGTATGATGTGGCGGGAGGCTGGAGGGGTGTGGAGAGGTCCGGCTGGAGGAGTGAGGAGAGCAGAAGCTGGAGGGGTGAAAAGAGGTCTGGCTGGAGGGGTGAGGAGAGCAGAAGCTGGAGGGGTGAAGAGAGGTCCGGCTGGAGGGGTGAGGAGAGGTCCAGCTGGAGGGGTGAGGAGAGGTCCGGCTGGAGGGGTGAGGAGAGGTCCGGCTGGAGGGGTGAGGAGAGGTCCAGCTGGAGGGGTGAGGAGAGGTCCGGCTGGAGGGGTGAGGAGAGCTGAGGCTGGAGGGGTGGTATTATTTAACTGATAAATCACTATTTTGTTTCTTTTTGCAGCCTCCTAGCCATCATTTTATAGTTTAGGTTTGGATCCCCATAGAATTACACGGGGTTCAGACTCAAGTTCAGGTCAAGTCCTGTCTCGAACCAGGACTTTTCTTAAAAAGTGCGTCTGGATCCACCAAACCAAAACATCTGCGGGTTCGCTCGTCTCTAGTCAGGAGGTTTTTGCTTTGTGATCTGAAGACACCATGCAGTAGGGGTTAAAACACAAATTTCAGCAATATATCTTGGTTGATATTTATTTGATTGTGTCTCCACTCACATATATGTTTCAAATTATTTTATATGTTAGTAATAAAGCTATATGTTTCTAAAATATTTATGGTATGCATTGACTTTCTTTATAGATTTAATAAGAATATTAATAATCACATTTTTTTAATTTAATTTTTCTGCAGTTTTTCATTTTAATTTTAACTGTACTTACATTTTTTTTAACTATTCATGTGGTCCTAATTGACCTCAGTATCCATGGGTTTAAACTACATTAATTGAAGTCAACTGTGATTGTTACATTTAGCGGCATGGACCGGTTTTACCTGCTGTCTACGGAGTATGATCAGCTTAGGAGTCTAGATCACACATTGGGACCCTTACATAAATGAGGCTTCATACATATGATGTATCTCACATATTGGTAAATTACACAGGTCAACAAAAAAAAATTTTTTTTCTGGTGTCCAAAATATTTTAATGAATTTGGGGTATTTTTGGGGTGCTGATTCTGAATATGCTATCAGTTTTGCCAGATTGGCTCAAGTTTTTGAGATTTTTGGTATCTTATTTATAGCACTTGTTGGTAAATGCGACGCATCATCTCATTAATTTCTTTGGATTAGTACTTGAACTGAGCAGTTCTCAATATAGTTTTGTGTTAATTAGTGTTCTATAAGTTTGTTCATAGCTTGATTTTTGCACTAACTTTATGTTGTTGTCTGTTTTCCAGTGAAAAGCATGAACTCATCAAGAAGAAGTTGTCTTAACGATCCAGACTCATTCTGTTACATTTGTGGTGAATATACACTGCCAAAACATAGAAGAAACATAACAGACTTCGTTAAAAAAGTGTATTTTGCCTATTTTGGGGTTATGCTTGGGGACCAAGACTAGTTTTGGGCACCACACATAGTGTGCAAAGCATGTATCGAATTATTACGAAAATGGAGCAAAGGACAAAGAACAAGCTTCAAATTTGGTGTTCCAATGGTGTGGAGAGAGCAAAAAAATCATCATGATGACTGTTATTTCTGTGCAGTGCAAGTACAAGGATTCAATAAGCATAAGAAACGAAAATGGGAGTATCCTAACATGGAATCTGCAAGAAGGCCTGTCCCTCATTGTGAAGATGTGCCTGTACCTGTGTTTACCATGTTACCTGACCTTCCCCCACCTGATGATGATGATGAAATGCAGGGTATGGAGCTAAGCATTAGTTCTGGAAGTGAACTAGAATATGAAGGAAGTTTCAGAACACCTACGCAATTTACCCAAGGAGAGCTCAACGATCTAATAAGAGACCTCAACCTCTCAAAAAGTGCATCCGAACTTTTAGCTTCAAGGCTAAGTGAAAAAAATTGTCTGACGCCTGGAACTAAAATTACATCTTACAGGACCAGAGAAGAAGCACTTCTTCCATTTTTCTGTGAAGATGACCTACTTGTATATTGTAAGGATATTCCTGGCCTGATGCTGCAAATGGGTTTACAAGTATATCGTCCTGTAGACTGGAGGCTTTTCATAGATAGTTCTAAAAGGAGCTTGAAATGTGTTTTGTTGAACAATGGCAATCAGTGTGCATCTCTTCCAGTAGCTCACTCAACTAAACTTGCAGAACAATACCAAAATGTCAAAATGGTCTTGGAGAAACTGTGCTACCATGAACATTCGTGGCTGATATGTGTTGATTTAAAAATGGTCAACTTTTTACTTGGACAGCAAAGTGGATACACAAAGTATCCTTGCTTCATCTGCATGTGGGATAGTAGAGCAAAACATCAGCACTGGGAGAAACTGAATTGGCCTCCAAGGGACACCTTGACAGTAGGAGCATCAAACATCGTGAACGAACCTTTGGTGGACAGGGAAAAAATCATTCTACCACCACTTCACATAAAGTTAGGATTAATGAAGCAGTTCGTCAAGGCATTAGACAAAGATGGTAATTGCTTCATGTACATCTGCAGATCTTTCCCTGGTCTTAGTAGCGAAAAACTGAAGGCAGGAATCTTTGATCAAAAGGCAGACAATTATGAAGAACTGGTACAAAACATGCTATTGAGATTTAGAAATCTGGGTGTACACATGAGCATTAAATTGCATTATCTTCACAGTCACTTGGACAGATTTCCAGAAAACCTTGGAGATTTTAGCGAAGAACAAGGGGAGAGATTTCATCAGGATATTATGGTGATGGAGGAAAGGTACCAAGGCAGATGGGACAGACATATGATGGCTGATTACTGCTGGAATCTACAGCGTGACTGCCCCAATAGCTCACATAGAAGGAAATCATATAAAAAGCGCTTTTCCAGCGATTAAATGTCTATCTTTCATGTCTTGTTCATTTTTGAAGATTACTTTCTAAAACTAGTTAAAATAAACTAAAATCAACATTTACTTTGTTAAATTTATTGTTTTCATGACAATATCAATAAAGTTAATGCGCGTGTAGCAAAAAACGTCTTTTTTTTTACACATTTTACGAAAAATCTCAAAAACTTGAGCCAATCTGGCAAAACTGATGACATATTCAGAATCAGCACCCCAAAGTTACCCTAAATTCAATGAAATATCTTTGGCACCAAAAATGCTGTTGACCAGTGTTATTAAAGATGTTGTTTATGACTATTTTTTAATATGGGGTTAAAAACTAAAAGGCAGGTAGCTGTTAACTCAACATATCACAATAGATGTCCAGTGGTATATCTCACAAAAACTAAAACTTTAGCAACAGATCTTTAAGTCATACAAGTTGCACAATGGATCCTCTAAGGATTGGATCTGTTCTTCAAGCCCAAATCTAATATATATAATGTGTGCAGAATTATTAGGCAATGAGTATTTTGATCACATGATACTTTTTATACATGTTGTCCTACTCCAAGCTGTATAGGCTTGAGAGCCAACTACCAATTAAGTAAATCAGGTGATGTGCATCTCTATAATGAGGAGGGGTGTGGTGTAATGACATCAACACCCTATATAAGGTGTGCTTAATTATTAGGCAAATGCCTTTCCTTAGGCAAAATGGGTCAGAAGAGACATGTGACGAGCTCTGAAAAGTCCAAAATTGTGGGATGTCTTGCAGAGGGAAGCAGCAGTCTTGAAATTGCCAAACGTTTGAAGAGTGATCACCAAACAATCAAGCGTTTCATGGCAAATAGCCACAAGGTCGCAAGAAGCGTGTTGGGCAAAATATCCGCCAAGAAGGACAATTTGCCAGTAGGGGAATCAGAGAAGGATCAAGCAGCAAGGTGGGCGGGTGGTATATCAAAATAAGGGCTAAGGCCGTGGAGCCCCTAGCATAGCCCTGCCTACTCCACATAGACTGGCCCACTCCGCATAGACATGCCCACTTCACATAGTCACGCCCACTTCACAGCCTACTTAACCACATATCCTGGCCTCCTCCAGATAACCCCGACCTCAGGATTGTGTGGAGGGTTGTAGCTATGAAGGGGTGGGTCTATACATGGGTGGCACTATGAAAGGGGAGGGGCTGCTGGGAGGGTTGGGGCTATGAATGGGTGAGGCTACTGGGAGGGGCGGGTTATGATACATACACACGCATACATTACCATATATGGTATGTTGCCATATATGGGCGATATTACCATATATGAGCATTACAACCATATATGGGTATTATGGCTGGGCAATGCCGGGCTCTACAGTTAGTCTAATATATAAAGCTCTATGTGTGTGTGTATGTATGTATGTATGTATGTATGTATGTATATCCGGGTTTGGCATCTACACCGTCACAACTACAGCCACAAAATTTTGCACAGTCACACGTCTGGACCCCGACAGCATAGGCCATGTTGTGAGGCAAAATTTTAACCCCGCACGTTCCAGTTCACCAAACAATTTTGCCGCTATCTACATAATGGGGAAAAAGTGAAAGGAAAAGTATTGGAGGCAAATTGACAGCTGCCAGATGTGAACAAGGGGGACTTAAAGAATGAGAGCGATGGCGCCAAAGAGAATATACCGTACAGTTGCTAAGGTGGGGCCCCGACATAGGATACTCACCACACATGGGGATATGAACACACACACAAAATGCGCCACACACTACCATGTGCTTGAACACATATACCACCTTCAGCACACATTTCACCACACATAGACTAACCTCGCCACATAATCGCCCTAAAGCACCCACAAGTCTGGTATTATCCTTCAAAAATATAAATCTGATTAATAAGCAGCAAAACTACAAGCGAAACAAATGTACCATATCTAATATATAAAGCTGAGTGTGTGTATGTGTGTGTATATGTCCGGGATTGGTATCTACACCTTCGCAACTACAGCCACAAAATTTTGCACAGTCACACGTCTGGATCCTGAGAGCGTCATAGGCTATGTTGTGAGGTGAAATTTTAACCGTGCGCGTTCCAATTCACCAAATAATTTTGGCCCTATCTACATAATGGAGAGAAAGTGACAGTTACCAGTTGACAGTTGTGAATGAGAGGGGCTTAATGACAGCACCAAAGACTAACAGCATATACCAGCATATAGTCACTAAGACCATTCATGGGGACATGTATACACACCACATGCACACAAAGAGTAACAGCTAAGGTGGAGCCCCAACATTTGATACTCACCACGCACCCGAACACAAACACACACACCACAAAGAGACACACACAACACAAAGACACACACCACATAGACACCCCCCCACAGGGACACACACACACATACACACCCTATAGGTACACATTCACTCACCTCACAGGGACACACACACCACAGGGACATGCATACATACACACCCCACAGGAACACACAGACCCCACAGGGATGGACACACACCACACAGACACCCCTCCCCTTCACAAGGACACACACCACAGGGACACCCCTCTCCCCCACAAGAACACACATCACAGGGACACACACACACAACACAGACAGACACAGATGTGCACAAAGCGCCCCACATAACTCGCATTATACATCTGGTATCTTTAATTTACAAAAATAAACATCTGATTAAAAACAGCCAATGTGCAACACATGTGCGATATAGGGAATTAAGGCAGATGTCAGTCACATGAGCTGTCTATTATGTGTATATGTGAGTAAACATATACTGCCCGGCCGGGGGGAGGGTTTTACTGTTGGCTGGAGATTTATTAGGCTGCCTATAGCAACCAATCACAGCTCAGCTTCTATTTTCCTACAGGTCATTAATATGACATATTCAAATTCTATTTTGTTATAGCTAACATCAGTTATTTATTAACCCGGGCGTAGCCAGGTAGTACAGCTAGTGTTCTATAAAAATGAAATCTGGGAAATGTGGGGCCAAGTTAGCACCTAGAGCTCCTCATGTTCCTTTATTGTTCCTTTTATCATTCCTCATGTTCCTTTTATATTTCCTAAGCAATTTTTAGAGTGTAGCAAGGTATATTATTCTGTTGACCTCTATCCCATTCCACATAAATACTGGTACCCAAGGTTTCCCAGCAGAACAATGTCCAGAGTTTTATCAGATTATCTTTTTTATTCTGTTGAGCACTATATCTTTCCCAGATGAGAGACACACATGCACACTGTTATCCACATGTAGAGGAAAATATAATTCACTAGAACACACAACCTTTTTCCAATGTTCCTTGGTCGGTTCTGATACTTACATGTCAATTGTAATAACGTTCTACAGTGGACAAGGATCAGCAGCAGTATGCTGCTACACAGTCCAAGGCAGCCCAAGCTGTGATGTACGTGTTCTTACACTTTTCTGTCATAATAATAACAATTTTACTTCCGAAGTATCAACATATTCCACAGCATTTTACAATTAGAGGGATGTGTACAGACAATAAAGACATTACAAATTAACACACAGTTCAACAGTTACAAGAGGAGTGAGGGCCCTGCTCGCAAGCTTACAATTTATGAGATCACAACTTTGACTTCTTCAGCAATTTGTGCTGTAACAATTCTTCAATAGCTAGCTATTGTTGCCCTAGCTCATAAATAAGCCGTAAGCACTTATTAAGCTTTTACGATTTACCTTTTGTCCTTTTTTACACCATTTTTTATAGATACTAACCACTGCATTTTGAGAAACACCCAATATCTTCCATTTTGTGATGCTTAGTCACAATTACTTAGCCATCACAACTGAGCTTTTGTCAGTCTTCCAGAACTTACATCTTCATTAAGAAATTATTTTTCACTTAATGCCTAATATATCCCACCCATGACAGTTGTCATTGTCACAAAATATTTTTTGTTATTTAGCAGGGTTTCTTATGGTGACTAGTATACCGAATATTTGATAAATCACAAGTACAGATCCAATAAAGGGGTTGTCCACAACAGAAATACATACAGTTACCTTCCAGATTAGCGTCATTCATCCGACGTTCGTGCTGAGTCTCTTGGCGGTCATTTGACCTTGTTAGGTCACTTGATTGGTGCACCCAATTAGTGGAAGTCTGCGCTAACAGAATATTGAAAGGCTGCAGCTGTCAGATGACATCACAATGGCACGTGATCACCTGGAGACTCAGTGTCAACATCAGCAACAACACTGATCTAGGGATAGTTATATATACACTACAGACCAAAAGTTTGGACACACCTTCTTGTTCAAAGAGTTTTCTGTATTTTCATGACTATGAAAATTGTAGATTCACACTGAAGGCATCAAAACTATGAATTAACACATGTGGAATTATATACTTAACAAAAAAGTGTGAAACAACTGAAAATATGTCTTATATTCTAGGTTCTTCAAAGTAGCTACTTTTTGTTGTGATTACTGCTTTGCACACTCTTGGCATTCTCTTGATGAGCTTCAAGAGGTAGTGACCGGAAATGATTTTCACTTCACAGGTGTGCCTTGTCAGGTTTAATAAGTGTGATTTCTCACCTTATAAATGGGGTTGGGACCATCAGTTGTGTTGTGCAGAAGTCTGGTGGATATACAGCTGATAGTCCTACTGAATAGACTGTTAGAATTTGTATTATGGCAAGAAAAAAGCAGGTAAGTTAAGAAAAACGAGTGGCCATCATTACTTAAAGAAATAAAGGTCAGTCAGTCCGAAAAATTGGGAAAACTTTGAACGTGTCCCCAAGTGCAGTTGCAATAATCATCAAGCGCTACAAAGAAACTGGCTCACATGAGGACCGCCCCAGGAAAGGAAGACCAAGAGTCACCTCTGCTGCGGAGGATAAGTTCATCCGAGTCACCAGCCTAAGAAATCGCAGGCTAACAGCAGCTCAAATTAGACACCAGGTCAATGTCACACAGAGTTCTAGCAGCAGACATATTTTTACAACAACTGTTAAGAGGAGACTTTGTGCAGCAGGCCTTCATGGTAAATTAGCTGCTAGGAAACCACTGCTAAGGACAATCAGCAAGGAACACAAGGAATGGACATTAGACCAGTGGAAATCTGTTCTTTGGTCTGATGAGTCTAAATTTGAGATCTTTGCTTCCAACCACCATGTGCGATGCAGAAAAGGTGAACGGATGGACTCTACATGCCTGGTTCCCACCGTGAAGCATGGAGGAGGAGGTGTGATGGTGATGGGGTGCTACGCCAGATGACCTGGCCTCCACAGTCACCAGAACTGAACCCAATCGAGATGGTTTGGGGTGAGCTGGACCGCAGACTGAAGGAAAAAGGGTCAACAAGTGCTAAGCACCTCTGGGAACTCCTTCAAGATGTTTGGAAGACCATTTCCAGTGACTACCTCTTGAAGCTCATCAAGAGAATCCCAAGAGTGTGCAAAGCAGTAATCATAACAAAAAGGTGGCTACTTTGAAGACCCTAGATTATAAGACATATTTTCAGCTTTTTCACACTTTTTTGTTAAGTATATAATTCCACATGTGTTAATTCATAGTTTTGATGCCTTCAGTGTGAATCAACAATTTTCATAGTCATGAAAATAAAGAAAACTCTTTGAATGAGGAAGTCTGTCCAAAATTTTGGTCTGTACTGTATATATTTTTAAATTTTACAATGGGCTAATTAGCTATTAACAAGGTATTGTCCAGTTGTGGACAACACCTAAAAAGGGAACCTGTCAGCCATGTAGATACAAGATTTGCGTTCATGTGTGGATAATTAAGAATATATCATCCACATCACTTAATCCAGCAGGGTGGTGTCAGGTCTTCTATACCTGAGCGGGCCGCTTGCACTTTTGTGCATACTCCAGCCATCTGTCACTTTGCTCTTCATCCCTCACTGGCCATGAAGGGTGGAGTGTTATATCTGAGGGGCGGAGTTTGCACAGGTGCTCGCTCTGACTGGGTATTGCGCTAAGGAGGATTTACTTCTGGTCTTACTAGGTGGTGGTACACAGTTGCTCCCAACAATTATGCTGTTCAGGGGTTCAGGTTAGCTGGTGTTAACTGTTGCCAGCGGATACGGGATGCCTTGTCTGCTGGGTCAGCTGGGTGATGGGAGGGCCCGGCCACTTCCCTATTCTCCCCTCCTTTGCCTGAAATTGAGGGTAGAGATTTATTTTTGCCTCAGTGATGTCAGGTGATCGCTGACAGGCAGATTTAAACCCGCTATATCCTCTATCTTGTGCTGATTATTTCAGTTGTATTTAGTAGAGGTTAGTGTTTGGTGTGCTTCTCGGGTGGGTTCAATGCTCTGGCTTTTAGTCTTGGCTTGTTCCTGTTTTCCATGCTTAGTTGTGGTCTACGCTGCTTCTGTTTATTTACTGTTGTGTTTATTCAGGCTGTTGCTTGTGTGCCTGGTCACCAGCCTCCACGCTACTTGCCACCTGGGAAGGGATCTACCAAAGTCCCCCCCTTTCCAGGACGGGGAGGTGGGTGCACAGAAGTGTGACGGCTAGCGCAAAGTGTGTCTGCCATACTTCACTTTCTGGCTTGCAGCCCAGTCATTCCACCACTACCCTGCATTACAGGCAGCAACTGTTGGGATTAAGGAGGCACCGAGAAAAGAAAAAAGACACTTATCAGAATTAGTGCACCGTATGCCAATAGTATTAAAGGTATTTTTTGTCATATGCAGGAGGATTTATTGGCTTAAATATAAGCTAATGAACTGTGGTAATACAGTGGTTAATACTGGTGGCTTTAGTTTAAATTGAGAAAACTTGCTGACAGCATCCCTTTTAATAGTGGATTAAAGGAGTATTACTGTCCAGAGCTGAAGAGTATTAAAATAGTTCTGTTGGTTAAGAGATCCCAAGTTAGTAATATCCAGACCGGAAACAAACTAACTTTACCACTGAGACACTAGCTACCAGTTTAACCATGTGTTGTACATTGACCAATAC
The DNA here is from genome assembly GCA_033576535.1 of Allobates femoralis. Lineage (NCBI taxonomy): Eukaryota > Metazoa > Chordata > Amphibia > Anura > Aromobatidae > Allobates > Allobates femoralis. The sequence goes on from JARQOC010000001.1 coordinate 290,417,782, forward strand.
ATTGACAACATCCTGACAGGATGACCTATCAATCACAAGGTTACATTTGCTCTAACAACAAGACCTTTACATAAAAATCAGAACATTGTTCACTTATTCTCTATAAAATTAATAAAATATGTAACTAAAACATCAATAATCTTAAAATTAGTTATAAATTATAAATATAATAAATGTATGGCTACAAGGGGGAAATCTACTGACTAACTTCTCTGTAGTCAGATATTTAACCCTTTTTATGGATACATGTTCCATTAAATGCATAATTTTAATTAGGCTGGCCTCAGACCCGCGCCGGGTGACCGCAAGCCGACTGCACACACCGCACGCCCCCACACCCAATAAGGGGATGCAAGGCGCCCAGACGTGGACAGCCGCGCGCCCTCACGCACAACCAGCACAGAGGCGGAGGCCCGCGCACAAACCACACCCCCCCGTCCGCACCCAACCCGCAAGCAGGTTGCAAGTGCATTCCAATAGGTATACCACTGAGACACTAGCTACCAGCTTAACCATGTGTTGTGCCTAATATTGATGAGTCCATTAATAGTTGTCAATATTAGACATAGATTAACTGTAGCTATGTTTGACGTCTTAGTCATTTATAGATTTAATCAATAGTCACACATACAGATTTTGTACATATATACAGTACATATACTGTATTTTTTGCTTTATAAGACACACTGGTTTATAAAACGCACCTTAAATTTGTTATATATAGAAAAGAAGGACTGGCATCACCTAATGTATAGGTGCAAGCAAAAAAAATCAATATATTAAAAAAGAGAAATGCTGCAACACTAAACATAACTTGATTGTGAATAAACTAATGGCTAATGGAAACAATGAAAAGCAGGGTAGTGTGTACAGCTAAAAAGTGTATGTTGAAGGGGAAAACAGTAAATGCTGTACTAGAAAAAAGAAATGAGAGACTTAGCTTCAACACTGGCGCAACTGCGTAAGCCTGGTAACTATGCCAAAGTCCTCTCATCTTACCGGGTCCTGTACTAACACTATATGCTGTGTACTATTGCTTATATGGGTATGTGTGCCAGGGAATGCAATTAAAACCAGCTGGGATGTTGTGTCTCAGGACCAGGGCTACAATAAAATGGAGGAATAGGCGAAGCTACAGGGCGGGGGAAGGGTGCACAGTCCAAACACCTTAAATTTAGCACCTTAAATTTGGTGAAGGAAAAGAGAAAAAAATTAATTTTTAATGTTAAATGCATCTGTCTCATAATGTCAGTGTCCGTCTTACAATCAGTATATATCCCCCTATCATGCTATATATGTCCTACATCCTGGTATACATGCCTCCCCGTATATGCAGTGTGGGCCATTTATATGGATACTCCTAAATAAAATTGGAATGGTTGGTGATATTAACTTCCTGCTTGTGGCACATTAGTATATGGGAAGGGGAAAACTTTTCCAAATAGGTGGTGACCATGGTGGCTATTTTGAAGTTGGCCATTTTGGATCCAAATTTATTTAGGTGTATCCATATAAAGGGCCCACCCTGTATATCCCTCATCCTGGCATATATGCCTCCCCATCCTCGTATATACCGTGTTTCCCCGAAAGTAAGACACTGTCTTACATTAATTTTACCTCCAAAAGTCCCACCCTGTCTTACTTTCGGGGGAGGTCTTACATTAGCAAAAAAAAATGACATCTTTTTTTTAACAATAAAATTTAACATTTATTAACAGGCTGAACAGTATGGTCAAACAAATAATCAAACAAATGTATCAAGAATATCTTGGTAATACGGTACCGTATCATTACGGTATTTCCATGTATAACATGCAAAACAATGAACAGTCACGAACAGTCTCAATATGTAACACCGTAACATAAAACAAGATTTATTCCAGGACAACCATGTCATCTTCTTCTTTTTTTCACCGCAACTGCCGTATACACACACACACCGATACCCACCCATACACATACAGTACACACACACATACCGGTACACACACATACCCACCCATACACATACAGTACACACGCACACACATACACACATACACACACACACACACACACACACCCATGCTTATACAGTGCACACGTGTCATTACGGTACCTGTTTTCGCCGGATCACTTTAGTTTTTCTCTGCGGTGCTGGGTGACGATTCCTCAGGGCTGGGCGGCCAATCATAGGTCGCGCTGGGCGGAGATCGACGGGGCACAGCAAGTTAGGCTGTGATTAACCCCATGATCTACGGACCAGCGGCTGCACCAGGGGGACAGAAGGAGCCTGGACGGCGGCATACAGTAAGCCTGCGGCAACCTAAAGGGAGGCCCGCAACCCCCCCCCCCGTAGGCAGCCTTACATTTCCCCGCGACCCCCTCGAAAGCGGCCTTACAATCGGGGGGTGCCTTACATTAGAAAACCCTGGGCACCCCCCTACCCTGCCTTACTTTCGGGGGGTCTTACTTTCGGGGAAACAGGGTATGTCCCCACATCCTTGTATATATGCCCTCATCTTTGTATATATGCCCCCATCCTTATATATATGTTCCCTCATCCTGTATATATGATCCCCCATTCTGTATATATGCCCCCATCCTGGTATATACATCCCCCATACTAGTGTATATGTACCCCATCCTGTATATATGGTCCTTCATACTGTATATATAGTCCATCATTTTGTATATACGGTCCCCCATCTTTTGTACATGGCCCCCATCCTTTATATATGGTCCCCCATCATGTATATATGTCCCCCATCCTGTATATAATGGCCCAATTACCCCCCCCCCCCCGGACCCCACGGTTTACTGAGGGGGTGGCTGCGGTCATGGAGCGAAGGTGCTGGAGGTAGGTTTTGGAGGGTGAGGGCAGCTGCAGCACCGGAGTTGCGAGGGATTAACAGAGGCGCCGTGTAGTGGGTGCCGCCATGTTTTGTGTGCCTGGCTGCTTTCACAGACAGTGAGCTAAAGAAAAGACTAGCACACAATAGGGTCTTATCTGGGAAGCAGAGAGAAAAATGTGCACGGTCCGTACCACTCACCTTATGTGGTTGTGTGAGACAACCACTAAAATCACCAAAATCAGGCATTGGCAGTTGCTGCAAACTCCTCCAGGAATTTTTGCTTTTGGAAAGGAGATGGAAACTGGGTGTATGCTCACGCTGCCACGTGGAATGAAAACAAAGGATGATCAGAAGATATTATAATAATCTGTGGATTTTTTATTAGAAAGACCTTGACGTATTTCGTATGCTTCTGCACACTTCTTCAAGAATATGAATCACATGATTCTGATCAATGGTGGAGTTGTTTAGAGGGCCTGTGGTGATGTCAGGATCATAGTTCTGATTATTATAACATCTTCTGTTCATCCTTTGCTTGGATTCCATTCGGCAGCGCGAGCATACACCCAATTCACAGACAGTGGGCAGCTGGATGGTAGAGGTTGAGGCTTTTACAAAATGGCCAAGGCGGCCATTTTCTAGAAGTCATAACCTCTAGCACCCAGCTGTACACTGTCTGTGAAAGAAGCCAGCACACAAAATCTGGTGGCACCCACCGCATGGCGCCACCGCTAATCCTCCGCAGCTCATTCCCGCAGCTATGCCCTCACCCTCTCAAATCTGCCTCCAGCACCCCTGCTCCATGACTGCAGTCACCCCGACCGCCCGTAATGTATATATTTTTTTTCAGATTTTGATTTTAAGACTCATCTCTGAAAAATACAGTTATATATATATATATATATATATATATAATATATATATATATATTGTATATATATACATATAGAATAACTGTGTTTATAGCAAAGATAAAACAGCTGGAGCCGCAAATGATTCTGGCGCAAGTTATTGATGGCTGAGCTTGGCAGTCACATTTCTAAGCTATGTGCACTTTTATTCTATCTTAATTATGCATTCATTAAAAGCTTTTGTACTCAACTGAATAAAGTAAATATTTTCTTGATCTCTGTAGTATGCTCCCAGACTGTAGATTTGCACAGCAGGGCCCTGATAATATGAATAAATTGTATTTCCCCAAGGAGATTATCTTTCAAAGGCAGTTGTATAGAAGTGCAGTTATATTATTTAGCTCTTCTTGGGCTCCCTTGCCATGAGTAACATGCGTATCTTTGTTTACTCATGATCAACTTTAATTCATTAATTTGTGTTTGGAAGTGATACAAATCCTTCTATATCTTGGTTTTGGCATCTACATACACTCAGGGAGGTAACTCGATTAGAGTGGATGTTTGTGCATCCATAACGCACCTTGGTACATGTTGAGAAGTGGTTTATTGTATTTTAATTGTTATGTTTGGGCTATAATGCTGCAACGGTTCTTCATATACTGAAACATCACAGTCTCAACCCAGAATAAGAGTAAGGCCGGCTTCACACTTGCGCTCCCCGCCGCTGCGTATTGCGGCGGGGAAGCGCAAGCTGAGCGCGGATACAGCACGTCGCTATGTTTATCATGGGGACGCACGGTGATGCGCTCGGCTGCGCATTGCCATGTGCACCCATTCACTTCCCTGTGTGATTTGTACACATGCGGTTGCTTGTGTAGAAATCACACATTCTCGTTCGCACCCTGAACGCGACATGTCACGCTCAGTATACTGAATACAGCTGAGAAAAAAATCATATCAGCACTTTCTCATTGAATAGCATTGGTCTGAGTGTAATCTCTTCTTTTATGAATTGCGATCTTCCAATTTATATGCCCATGTGAGTGAGCCCTAAACTCTGTTCACTGTCCAGTTATCTTTTATGTTTGGCCTGCTTCGAGCACAACAGGAGGAACCCCTTTTGATTTATTTGCGGTCTGCCTGGTTTCCATTTGTTGGTTATTTTTAAAAGAAAGCATAGATTAATGCAAAGGTAGAGAGAGTTGGAATGGACCTCCTGGGTTATCTGGTCCAATTCCTTACTCTGCATGCAGAAACAGGACAGACAAACAAAACGGATACATGGACAAGTGAAGAGAGACTCACACATGTCAAAGCAATTATGTACACCACCAGATATACTGTTCAATCCTTTAACTGAGATGCATGCTTCATTTAAGTTCTTCAAAAATTGTCTTTTATTGTGTGAGTGTATAAACTGTAGGATAAACTGGAAAGGGAGGAATACATGTCGTATTGCTCTGATAAAATATAAAATGCAAGAACACTAATAATATCAATAATGCTGATAATAATTACACTTGAAAAACTTTATATTTCTTCCTCCATGTGACATTATTTGCTCCATGAACTGTTGTTACAACTTATAGCTACTACTCATAATGTCATCTCCAGATAGTAGGGTGAAAAACACCTTGAGATCACTTTATATATGGTTGTATGCAATGTTTTACTTGATAGGTAAACTTAAAACATTTATACCAAAAGTAAAGTTTATCTGAAAGAGTGATTCTTTAGGCTGAGACTGTATGGTGACAAAAAGTCACATGTCATGAAAATCGGGGGCAAGTCTCTTTCCTACAGGGGAAAAGTTGTGGTTGTTTTTTGGTAAATCTGTATTTATTAAAGTTTCAAGTTTCAAAAATACAATGGTAATAGGATTCAGTTCATTGTAATACAGTAAAAAGAAAAAGACCAATCATCACTTCAATTTTCAAGCAAATATGAGGATATATAAAAGAAAGGGGAAAATAGAGAAGGGAAGAAAAAAGAAAAAAAAAAAAAAAAAAAAAAAAGGGGGGGGAAGGGGGAGGGTGGAAAAGAGAAAGGATAATAAAATCAGGAAATAAAAGGGAAATGTAGGATACATAAAAGAATATAAGCAATAGGTCACAAGATATATCAGAGGTGCGACCCTCTATAACTGCTTGTTATGGTGTTGTTTCCCCAGTCCATGGATAAATGCCTTTAGTCTGGTGGCTTAAAAGGATTGTGATATATCATCTTTTTCGTCCAAGTTTGCTGTAACATACACCTAAATTGGGAGTCCCGAACCGAATTAGTTAAGTTCGATATGAGCTAATATCATAAGGGACTCGTGTCATCTGGGGACACGTTCATTGGTCGTCCATCCGGACCTCAATATTGGTAACTCCATTTATATAATAGTCATAAACACTACGAACATTTAACCCGTCACAATAATAGAACTATCTAAGAAGAGGAAAGAGGGGTGAAAAGAAGGGGAGTAGTTTGCAAAGTGAAGAGAGGGAATAGAAAGCTAGGGGTAAGATGGGATTAACTGTTGGTAGGAGTTAGACAGGAAAGGAGAAAGTAAGAACAAGAAAGGAGGAGGGAGGGAAGAGGGGAAAAAGAGGGGTTTCTGTGATGTTTAAGAAGCCACAGGGAAGCCTCAAATGTCCATGAGGTCCATGAGGTCGAGGGGGCTGCCAGTTCATCGTCTATCAACTGTCACTGTTCGTAATCCAGGCACTCAGATCGGGAGAGTCCCTAAAGAGTATCCAGGGAGTCCACAATAGGAAGAATCTGTTAGAAGCAGAATTAGAATTAGAATCAGGGCCTATGTCAATTATTTGTTGTATCAGATCCTCCATCCTACAAACATCGTCCAGCTCTGCTACCAATTCTTCCCGTGTTGGGCAACGAGCCTGTTTCCAGAGTCTCTGGATAAGTCTCCTTGTGGCTATTTTTTGACTATGGTATAAGTTATATCTATTAATGGTTCTCTAAACATATGAAAAAATAAAAAAAAAGTTTGCTTTGGTTTCTGAACCTATAAATGCCTAACCCCAATTTTATTGACCAGAGTTGCCATACTCCCAATTAGAAGATGCCTATATGATCGATCACAGCAGAACACTTGTTCATTGGGAGGCCATCACAGCTAAATCTCCCACACATACGACAACTGGATGTGGCCACATTTTGAAACAAGAAAAGAAATCCTCTACCAGAAATCTCTGACAGCAGCTTATCTTCAAGAGATCAGAAGGGTCAAGTATTTGCCCATACCTTATATCCTCTGACAGATGTTAGGGGAGAGTCAATCGCCCCCGTAAACATTATTGACTGATCCTGCCCATATCGGCAAGTTGAGATGACTTTAATGTGTATGTGGTATTTAGAGCAGGTTTAGAGTCACCGAAATAGGACACAAAATCACAAAAACTCACCAAAATATTGCCCGCTGAATAGCCATTGCAGCAGGCTATTTACCGGGCACTATTTTGGTGAGTCTTTAAAGCAGAGCAGGGCTTCTCAAACTTTTCCTATTGAGTCTTAGGTCCTCACCAATTTAGTGGAAGTCCACACCAAAATTGAATATAGTAATCAATTTTCCTTTTTGTCTTCTAAACCCAATAAAATATTACAATAATTTTGAAATTACTTAATTTAGTTGATAAATTAAATATTACATTAGCCACAGAAAGGACTGTGCTGAATATAATACTTTTTATGAAAACTGCCTTCTCTGCAAATACCTGACTTATACCTGACTTATACCTCACTGGTGGAGACAACTTCAAAGTTTTAGAAGTACCACCTATTACTAGTAGGTGGAGTAGTCAAGAATCCCTTCTAAACTGGGAATGTGCTTCGTGTAAAATAAAAAACATATACGGTCCTTACCTCCTGAACTGGTGCTGTTTTTTCATTGTGGGCACAGAGTCTCCTCACTCCAATGGTGACATTGCAGCCACATTCTTTTACTACTATTGTACTTAAAGAGGATATCCAGGAATTCTCTAAAAAAAAAAATTGTGCCTAAGCACTAACAGGAAGGTAATTGGCACCTACCTGCCTGTTGTGCTTGGCGCCGCTCACAACCAACACGTAGCGGTCCGAGACCGCTCCTGTTGGCGATTCTGCCGCTTCCGCTGACGTCACGTCAACAGACATCGATGAGCATAAGATCCGACGTCACACTGAATGACACCTGGCTCCCCCAATCAGGTATCGGGGAGCCGGTTGTCAATCAGCAGGAAACCACAAGTAGTGAAGACAAGCACATAGGGGAGCTACACCTAGGATTAATAGTAAGAATCCCCCAATGTGGGTGCCAAATTGGGGCTCAGTATACATATTATTGTGTACTAACTTTGGTATATTCTCACTTGCTATGAGTTACCTTACAATGTTTCAAGTCTTATAGATATTACTGACCTTATATGCTGCGTATCACATTGGTTGTCACAGGAGTGTGACACATACATATCTCTGTGTCCTACGTACCACATGTTATCTTTTGTCCAGGGCGCAAAACATCACTGTATGATTTGTTCATTAATATTTGGTTGTTGTCTCCTTAAGACATACAGTGCCTACAAGTAGTATTCAACCCCCTGCAGATTTAGGTGGTTTGATAAGATGCCAATAAGTTAGAGCCTTCAAACTGCAAACGAGAGTAGGATTTATTAACAGAAGCATAAATCTTACAAACCAAAAAGTTATGTTGCTCAGTTGAATTTAAAAAAATATTTAAACATAAAAGTGTGGGTCAATTATTATTCAACCCCTAGGTTTAATATTTTGTGGAATAACCCTTGTTTGCAATTACAGCTAATAATCGTCTTTTATAAGACCTGATCAGGCCGGCACATGTCTCTGGAGTTATCTTGGCCCACTCCTCCATGCAGATCTTCTCCAAGTTATCTAGGTTCTTTGGGTGTCTCATGTGGACTTTAATCTTGAGCTCCTTCCACAAGTTTTCAATTGGGTTAAGGTCAGGAGACTGACTAGGCCACTCCAACACCTTGATTTTTTCCCTCTTGAACCAGGCCTTGGTTTTCTTGGCTGTGTGCTTTGGGTCGTTGTCTTGTTGGAAGATGAAATTACGACCCATGTTAAGATCCTTGTTGGAGGAGCGGAGGTTCTTGGCCAAAATCTCCAGGTAGGCTGTGCTATCCATCTTCCCATGGATGCGAACCAGATGGCCAGGCCCCTTGGCTGAGAAACAGCCCCACAGCATGATGCTGCCACCACCATGCAGTAGGGATGGTATTCTTGGGGTCGTATGCAGTGCTATCCAGTCTCCAAACGTCACGTGTGTGGTTGGCACCAAAGATCTCGATCTTGGTCTCATCAGACCATAGAACCTTGAACCAGTCTGTCTCAGAGTCCTCCAAGTGATCATGAGCAAACTGTAGACGAGCCTTGACATGACGCTTTGAAAGTAAAGGTACCTTACGGGCTCGTCTGGAACGGAGACCATTGCGGTGGAGTACGTTACTTATGGTATTGACTGAAGCCAATGTCCCCACTACCATGAGATCTTCCCGGGGCTCCTTCCTTGTTGTCCTTAGGTTAGCCTTGACTCTTCGGACAAGCCTGGCCTCGGCACGGGAGGAAACTTTCAAAGGCTGTCCAGGCCGTGGAAGGCTAACAGTAGTTCCATAAGCCTTCCACTTCCGGATGATGCTCCCAACAGTGGAGACAGGTAGGCCCAACTCCTTGGAAAGGGTTTTGTACCCCTTGCCAGCCTTGTGACCCTCCACGATCTTGTCTCTGATGGCCTTGGAATGCTCCTTTGTCTTTCCCATGTTGACCATGTATGAGTGCTGTTCACAAGTTTGGGGAGGGTCTTAAATAGTCAGAAAAGGCTGGCAAAAGAGATAATTAATCCACACATGTGAAGCTCATTGTTCTTTGTGCCTGAACTACTTCTTAATACTTTAGGGGGACAAACAGAATGCTGGTGGTTTGAGGGGTTGAATAATAAATGACCCTCTGAATTAACTTTTAACGCTTTAAAAAAAAAAAAAAAATTTAAAAAATCTTTTTGGCTGCAGTGCATTTCCCACTTCCAGGCTGATCTACAGTCCAAATGTCACAATGCCAAGTTAATTCCGCATGTGTCAACCAGCTAAATCTGCAGGGGGTTGAATACTACTTGTAGGCACTGTACATCTAGGAGTCCTGCTCCTTTAGGACAGCATATATTGGTTCTTGCGGTTCTTTATTCCCAAATATTTGTACTATATGTGTCCAGCAATTATACTATTGTGAAATTTTGTGAGCCCCCTCATATGCTTCTTCTGGATTTAATTGCTTTTATCTGTTTTTGTCTGCTTTTGTACAATAAAATTTACTATGTTCACTCCTACATAACTTTAAATGTGGTGTTGCTCCCCATGTGCTTGTCTTCACTACTTGTAATCTGTACGCCACCCCCATGGGTGGTGAGCACCCCCATCTATTTGATCATTGAAGCCACTTGTGTAAAAAGTGTATATTTTACCTTAATCAGCAGGAAACCGTCCGTCCCACCTCTTCCACAGAGCAGAGTGGAAAAGCTGTCTATGCTCTTCCGCTCTGTTTACCATGCCACACTGTCCCTGGCAGGAGCAGTCTGTGTCTACTGTGTGTTGGGAGTGAACAGCAGTGACTGGCACTGGGCACAACAGGAACACTAAATAAATATGATATAGAGTACACCTAATGAAAAATTCATAAGTACGGGTGCTACCTTCTAAAATGAACAACCTTTATTGTATTAATTAAAACACGGACCAAACATACGATCCCATATACAGTGTAAACTTGTGAAAGAGTGGCAGAGGGGGGACTTGTTGAGGTGGGATAGCCACCATCCCAGGGGTCTAAAAATGGGCATCCCTAAGGGCCAGTATTTAAGGGTAAGACGGAATTGCTCTGATACTGGCAAATTCCATCTAGAGGCGAGAGGAATGCAAAAAAGATTCCTCGATAAAGGATATCCTCCTTTGATACTAAAGGACACCTTTACAAACGCATTACAGAACAACAGAGATACCCTACTTAGACCTAGGGATAGACAACCACCGGAGGATATCATTAGGATGATAGGGACCTTTGATGACAGATCCGGAGATGTAAGGAGCATCTTCGAGAAGCACTGGGGGGTGTTATTGGCTGACAAAGAAGTGGCACCCTTTGTCCCTAAAAAAACAGCAACCACGTATAGGCGGGGTAGGTCACTGAGAGATTAGTTGGTCCACAGCCTCTATAGCACTCCAAAGAAACAGGGCACTTGGTTGGACCAGAGAACAAGCGGTACGTTCAGGTGTGGGAAATGCATTTTTTGCCATTATGTCAAAAGATTGAACTCCTTTCAGAGTAGTACCACCGGAGAGGAGTTTGAGATGAGGCATTTTGGCAACTGCAGGACGGAGGGGGTGGTCTATCTCTTCCAATGCATTTATCCAATGGATTACATTGGCAAAACAAAAAGACCTTTTAAAAAACGCATTGGGGATCATCTTGGAGATATCAGGAATGAGAGGGACACCCCCATATCACGCCATGTACGAGAGGTCCATGGAGGTGATTTCAAGTGTTTTGACTTTCGGATCATTGAGGTAGTGGAGAGGCCGTCTAGAGGTGGTAACTGGGATAAACAGATCCTAAGGAAGGAAACGAGGTGGATATACCGTATGGATTCGTCGGGGGCTTGCGGTTTAAATGAGCAGCTCACATATACACCTTTTTTGTAATACATTATGTACCCCGGTTTCCTGTGGGGAACCCCTGGGTAGCCGTACTTCATTCTGGTATCCCATTCCATGGGGCTCTTATATCGAGACTAGGGTCCTGTTTAATCTATTAATCCCTGATCTAGGACTATAACATATTGGGCCTCTATTATGAGACCAATCTATCTATAAATTCATCTGTATCTACAGTGGAGACTTTTTGTTTCACTTGACTGCAATTTATACTTTTGACATCATTGGTGTATATACCAGAGGAGATCCCCACATCTATCAGGTGCTCCACTCTAGCTCTGGCTTTTTGCTTTCTCCCTCTCTTTGGGAGATGGATATGTGTATAAAGATATATTTATAAATGACCTGAACCAGCAGCTGCACCAGGGTTCAAGTATGTGCTTTGAGAGCCTGGAAGAAGAATACACTGGCAAAGTTAGCCCAAGAGTCAGCAGTACCGAGAACCCCAGTGCCGCCGGGGAAGGCAGCGGAGGACGTGTCACCAATAAAGAGCGAAGTTGCCAAACCCCATTGCCGTTAGGGAAGGCAGCGGAGGACGTGTCACCAATAAAGAGTGAAGTTGCCAGCAGAAAAATGTGCCCCACCAAAATCAGTACTGGTTCCGCAGGCCCTTTACCAGCAACCCGGGCCGGGAACAGAAAGGAACAGGCAGAGTGATAAAGGAGAGGAGGATGATTTAGTGGCCCAGTCAGAGCCGAAGACCATGCCCCCGGTGAAGCCCACAAAGACTGACACCCAGCAGCTCCATTGGGTGCAGCAGCAAGAGGAGCTGGCAAGACTCCATTAGGCAGCGCAGAAAAAGAAGGTCCACGTGAAAGACATCGAGACCAGCGGAGTGGACGACTACTGACACCAATGGCAAGCATCCAAACAGGAAGAGCGCCAACAACGGCAGCCCAGGTGGTGAGCACCGGAGGAGGCCAACCTCGATGAGAAGCAGCGCACCCGACAAGCCCCAACAGCAGACCCTACAAACTGGCAAAGGGGAAAAGTAGTGAAAGTAGTGAACTTTCACCTAATGAACGGGTGGGAGTTTATTAAGGAGCCCGGTCTGGATGAGGAGGTGTTTGTGAGTCATTGGGACATTGAGTCCTACCTGCCCAAGGGACACTCGGGTAGGGACTTGTATCCCGGAGACAAGGTGAGCTACACAAGACACATCGGATATCGGGAATGGTATTCCCTGTGTGTGTATAGAGTGTCACCTTCCAAAACAGCACCAGAATGACAATAAACCATTAATCAGAGTTAGAAATGTACATAGTTAAGTACCGGTTAAAATCTGTGTTTTACTAATGTGACAAGTTATCTATGTAGTATTTTACATTACTAGTTAGGTACCCGTAAATGCTGAGTAATAGTGTGTGTTATCCGCAAACTTGGAAAAAAGACAATTGTGGTGGGTACAAAATTGCACTTGTGCTATTGCGGACAGGGTACTGTGCCGTAAAGGATCTAAATGGACACTCCCAAACCTGGAACCGTGAACTTTGCACGTCTTGTTTTTTTTTTTTTTTTTTTTTAAATATTTCATTTTTGATAATACTTAATGTGGGACTATATTTTCTCAACTTTTACGAACATATTTTCGTTAGGAACGTTCAAGCCAGAACCTCCCGAAAAGGGAAGCAGAAGTAATCTGATGTTCTAGTGTTATGCGTCCATGCCATAAAAAAATTTTGTGAATTCTGTGTAACATCTTTATAACCCATGAGTAACTTGGGGACGAGCTAATCTTTGCCAAGGAGGAATGTGGCGCCCCACCAGTCTGGTCACCACGAGGGGTACTGCACCCAGTAAAAGACTGTGGTGTCTCAGTCTTTGAGGAAACTGGATTGGTAAACTCAGACACCCACCAAAAAACCCAACACTCCCTAGGACCCAGGGGACCATGGGCGGTCGAGGGGACAGGGGAAAAACAGGTGGAGGGTGGCAGTAAAGAGAAGTGAGAAAAAATGAGGAGAAGTGAGCGGAGGACAAAGTAAGTCGGTGGTAGATAAAGTGTGCAGTCGTGAGTAAGGTCAACAGAGAAGACCCCAGCGGCACAGGTGGAGTGAAAAAGACCTGGGCACCCAGATCCGGGACTGACATAGTTGGAAGGAGGAGTTGGTCGAGAACCAGGGACCAGCCCTGAACGTGGCGCGGAAGCTGTATGACGGTATCTCTGAACCAAAGCCCACGAGATCTATAGGAGCTGTGGCAGCAACCCGATGCACCTGCTGAGAAGGCAGCCGAACTAGGGTCAGGAGACAGGTATCAGTCATCCAAGAAGACCCTTGGCTGCTAGAATGGGGCACTGTGTGGGGAGGCACTGACAGGAGAGGCGAAGAGGTAGTACTGGGAGAGAGAGACCAGAGAACAAAAAGGCACACGAAGGGGTCTTGGGCAAACTATCCTGGTTATTTGGGGATGGACCAGACTGGAACGTGGCAGAGAGAAGTGCCCGGTGATCATTTGCAGTGTCAGTGAGTAAACCAGGTGCAGAATTCCAACCCAGTGTGGGACTGTTTTATACCCCTGCCTGAGGAGTCGCCGACTGCAAAAGCAGATGAGATGTGAACACGGCCTTACACATTCATCGCAATTTAACACATCTGCCCCGGGGTACTGCTCCACCTACAGGGAGCAACAAAATCAGGCTGCAATACCAACAACCCCGGAGGTTTGACACGCAGCATCGGTCCCTGTTGACCGAGAGCTGTAGGCGGCGTCACGAACTTAACTTCAATAAACTTTATTCCCCATCAGACAATCCCTAATTCCCATAAATCCAGAACTGACTCCTCTGTAGTCACGGAAAGTGGGTCTCGACCCCCGTAACACCCCCATACCAGCAACCGGAGCCCAGTTCTGAGTGCCCCACGGCCCCGGGGTGGGCAAGTCAATAGCACTTGAACTACAAATACGGTTGTATGCACGAGCCCTTACTGTGACCTATATGGAAATTTACACTTTAACCAAAGTGGTGGTTTTTTTTTCACCTTGCTGATATTGCCCGATCATTTTAAGATTTCATCAAACAGGAAAAGAAAAGGCTGATTTGGTATTCTCTTTTGGTTTTCCTTTTTCAGTGTGATCTGATGAAACTTGATGTGTCTAAAGGGCCCGTTTCACGCTACGATATCATTAACGATATCATTGATACGTCATGGCTTTTCGGGCGTTGTTACGATGTAACGACGTCGTTGCGTGTGACACGTACATACGATCATTGTTCAGTCGGCTGATCGTTGATCGGAGGTTTATGATCACGACATTAAATCAGTCTTTGATTGTCCGTTCAACCTGCAGCATCAGTGTGTGACACCTTGATAACGATGTTGTTTACAACTTCGCCTATTCAGAACTGAAGGACGTAGGCGATCAAAGGAATGCAAGTGTTATTCGCATGTCGAGGAATCGTTTCTGCGTCGTTCATGATATCAGTACATGTGACACCTCACTAGCGATCAATTAACAGCGATCTAGGTCAAGTCGGATCATTGGTCGGATCGCTGGGACATTGAAGTGTGAAACGGGCCCTTTACTTGACCACACTGAGAACTCCTCAGTAACCAAATCATGTTTAAGAAGCCTATTTTGCAATTCTCTGGGTCTACAACTTACATAGTTTCAGGCGATCCCTAAAAACACATCTTTTTAGGGCGGCCTATCATGATCCCTAGTCAAAGTCATCGAGACATAGCCTATCCGCACCACTAGTCTCAAGTGGATCACAAATAATGGGTGGTGGCCACTTATACTGCTCCTATCTGTTCCCATCTCCTCAAGTTGACTATACCATCATTGTAAATAAGCGCCTGTACTTTATGTCACCCCCACCTCATTGTTAGATTGTAAGCTCTTATGAGCAGGGCTGCCATTTTTTTTGCTCTAATTATTGTATTATATTATGCTTTGTATTGTATTGTTTTTGGTATTGCATTATATTATATTTTCTACTTGTTTCTTATAATTGTTTAAATGTGAACTTTGTATTGTGAAATGCTGCAGAATATGTTGGCACTATATAAATAAAAATTGTTATTATTATTTTGCATTATTTTCCTTGTATGATGCTGCTTTCTTCTGATTGTTAGTAAACTAGTTTTTGTTACCCTACCAATGTCTACAGTGGCTGTAAGCCTGTGGGATGTCTCCAACCAAGATACAATACATACAGTGCCTACAAGTAGTATTCAACCCCCTGCAGATTTAGCTGGTTGACACATGCGGAATTAACTTGGCATTGTGACATATGGACTGTAGATCAGCCTGGAAGTGGGAAATGCAATGCCACAAAAATTTTTTTTTTTTACAGTTTGCTCATGATCACTTGGAGGACTCTGAGACAGACTGGTTCAAGGTTCTATGGTCTGATGAGACCAAGATCGAGATCTTTGGTGCCAACCACACACGTGACGTTTGGAGACTGGATAGCACTGCATACGACCCCAAGAATACCATCCCTACTGCATGGTGGTGGCAGCATCATGCTGTGGGGCTGTTTCTCAGCCAAGGGGCCTGGCCATCTGGTTCGCATCCATGGGAAGATGGATAGCACGGCCTACCTGGAGATTTTGGCCAAGAACCTCCGCTCCTCCAACAAGGATCTTAAGATGGGTCGTAATTTCATCTTCCAACAAGACAACGACCCAAAGCACACAGCCAAGAAAACCAAGGCCTGGTTCAAGAGGGAAAAAATCAAGCTGTTGGAGTGGCCTAGTCAGTCTCCTGACCTTAACCCAATTGAAAACTTGTGGAAGGAGCTCAAGATTAAAGTCCACATGAGACACCCAAAGAACCTAGATAACTTGGAGAAGATCTGCATGGGGGAGTGGGCCAAGATAACTCCAGAGACCTGTGCCGGCCTGATCAGGTCTTATAAAAGACAATTATTAGCTGTAATTGCAAACAAGGGTTATTCCACAAAATATTAAACATAGGGGTTGAATAATAATTGACCCACACTTTTATGTTTAAAATTAATAAAAATTCAACTGAGCAACATAACTTTTTGGTTTGTAAGATTTATGCTTCTGTTAATAAATCCTACTCTCGTTTGCAGTTTGAAGGCTCTAACTTATTGGCATCTTATCAAACCAGCTAAATCTGCAGGGGGTTGAATACTACTTGTAGGCACTGTATATAAGAGAAAGAGGAGAGTTTGTGCCCCCATACATGTCAGATGTCATAAAAAGAGTCAGACTGCATTTTTTTCTAAGTAGAATATAAATTTGAATACTTTTCTCCATAAAAACATACAAAAAATCCGTTTTTTCTTGCAGTACTCATCAATTTTTATTGTTCATCAACTTACAAATAGTTAATATATAAAGTGACCAAGTGCAAAAATGGAAAAAGAGCCAAAAATGTTTCCCAATAGAGGTCTGACCTCTCCTATCTTTGTTTGTATATGGGTCTCAAAAACGTCTATGGGGATATCTCAGGAGTTCCTATAATGATCAGGAGTTCCTTGTTTACTAGAGCTCATTCACAACCACAATTTTATATGGCACACAGTACACAAGATCACCCTACTCAGAGTATCTTAAGTGTGGCTGCCTGAGCTCTTTATCTCATTCCCTAGACCTGCAGGAAACTCAAAGATTCAATAACCCCAAGGAGAAGATTGATAGCTTACCCATTAGATGTTTCTTTTAGGATCGGTGTGGAGTCTGGGCACCCGGGCAGCCACACTTAAAGGCCATGCTTAAAAATAACATGTCAACTTTTTCTGCTCTTCTCCACTGTGGTTTTCACCCTTTCCAATTTACAGAATGGAATCTGTGACAAATCCAAGAGAAAATCCACATTATACACAAGTAAAATATCACTATTTTCTGGCTTCCTGTGTACACTCCGCATTGTTAGAAATCAGGGCTGGGGGAGGGGTTCCAGATTAGCTGGACTGATCTGCACATGAGAACTAGTCAGGCAGTGATTATTATTATTTATTATTATAGCGCCATTAATTCCATGGCGCTTCACATGTGTAGAGGGTATAAAAGACAAGTACAATAAACATGGACAATATCAGGCACACAGGTACAGAAGGATAGAGGGCGCTGTCCGCGAATCTTCTGATAAAACACTGGTTGTATTGAAACTACAACACAAGGCTTAGTAACACATCAATGAAATCAGCCTGTCTTGCTCTATGTTATGTTGCTCTCAAATTAAATAGCAAAAAGCTGCTAACAAATTCCATTGAAGAACTTTGTGTTAGAACAACAAAATACTTATGTTTTCCAAAAGAACATGAACGTAAAAAACAATAAATGCTTACAAAATGACAAATTCTGTAATAGTGAAAAATGAAAAGATAGAGCTGAAAATCTAACGGCAACACATTATGTAGTTTATAGATCATTAGGAAAA
>JARQOC010000001.1:290435650-290891253 GCA_033576535.1 Allobates femoralis
CTTGTACACAATGAGTCCTACACATTGATTGTGATTGTCTAATGGTACATGATTCAATCTCATTGAGCATCTGACAATCTGATGTATGAGACAAGGCTCCTTTTTCTTCCAGACACATCAGGGTAGGGCCCCCCTGTTGTGAAGGAGAATATCTTATGCAAAAAAAAAGACACCAACTCACAATCCTTTCTTGATTATAATGCATTGGCTTCTGATTAAAAAGAAGTGCTGATTTTAACTCTTGCACAGACTGTATGTAAGCGGATGTTAGGTTGCAAACAACAAAAAAAAAGTTGTTCTGCCTTTTGCCATAACAGCTGGATATCAGGAATTAACATATTTGTTCTGAATCACAAGTAATGTCACTTTCCAAAAATCTCTATTGCAAATGTATCTATATATGCGGGAGCTTGTAGACTACTGGAAGTCAGACTAGATAATTTACTAATCATTTCCACATAGCCACATGTTGTGAATTCCTAGAATTCATAATGTATCATTTCAGATGTAGGTTTTATGATTGTATATTTCCATTCAAAAATTATTACTTTTATTCTATTTTATTCAGCATCTAACATCTTCATATACTTGTAAATTAAAGGGGAACTCCGGGGAGATAAACTTTTTTGTACTGTTCCTGCCCCCCTACATGATGAAGCAGAGCTGTACACTGCAGTTCTTAATCTATGAATCGCATTTAAATCAATAAAATAATATCTGCTCCTCATCACTCAACCTTCGGGGACAGAGAAATTCAGTCATGTATAGTGCTAAAGTTTCAGGGGACAGAAAGCTGCCAAGTTGATATGGGGAAGATCATGGCAGTGCTGAACCAATCCATGTAGTACTTTGCCTCTGCTCTTAGCCTAAACAGGGCCGCACCATCAATGAGCCAATATGAGCACTCTGCTCAGGCGGCAATGAGTCCCTGAAGACAGGGGGCGGCAAAGCGCTCAGATTCCATGCTGCCATGCTCCTGCAATCCTGAGTGTGTTGTTAGTGACTGTGTGGAGCAGCTGCGGTCGGCACTGGGGAAGGAGGAGGTTCATGGCTGCTTTTACTTTCAGTACAGCAGCAATTGGCTCGGCCTCCTCAGCGTCTGCCCCCTCCAGCCAAGGAGTGTGATGATTGGTCAATCCAGCAGTCATTCTACTATTGCATCAAGTGACCCAGTGTTCATCGGGACTCCAGGTGCTGTATAAGGGGGGCTCTGCTGTATGTGGGGGTGCTGTATATGGGGCTGGGGTACTGTATATGGGGGGGCTCTGCTGTATATGGGGCTGGGGTGCTGTGTATGGGGGAGCTCTGCTGTATATGGGGTGCTGTATATGGGGGGCTCTGCTTTATATGGGGAGCTCTGTATATGGAAGGCTCTGCTGTATATGGGGAGCTCTGTATATGGAGGGCTCTTCTGTATATTGGGGTGCTCTGCTGTATGTGGGACTGCTGTACATGGGGCTGGGGTGCTGTATATGGGGGTGCTGTGGTGTATATGGGGGTGCTGTGCTGTATATGGGGTGCTGAGCTGTATATGGGGGTGCTGAGCCGTATATGGGGGTGCTGTGCCATATATGGGGGTACTGTGCTGTTTATGGGGGTGCTGTACTGTATATTGGGCTTCTGTGGAGTATATGGGAGTACTGTGTAGTTTATGGGGGTGCTGTTATGTTTGTGGGGCAGCTGTGCTGTATATTGGGGTGCTGTATATGGGGGTACTGTGCTGTTTATGGGGGTGCTGTATATGGGGTTCCTGTGCTGTATATGGGTGGTGCTATATATGGGGTGCTATATTGTACATAGGGGTGCTGTATGGTATATGGAGGGCTATGGGGAGCATTATACTATATGGAGGACTATGGGGGATGCATTGTAGTATTTGGAGGACTATGCATGGTGCATTATATTATATGGAGGGCTATGGCGGTGTTGTATAATATTTGTAGATGTATGGGGTGCATTGTAATATATGGAGGACTATGGGGGTGCATTATAATATATTGAAAATTATGGGGTGCATTGTCTATGGGGGTGCATTATATTATATGGAAGGCTATGGGAGTGTATTATAATATATGGAGCCAATTATACTATATGGAAGTCATTATAATATTTGGAGGGCTCTGTGGGGGCAGGATAATACTTGCAGGGCTATGATGGAGCCTTTTTACTTTATGGGGGGCTATTTGAGGGCTGTGTTGGGGTCTATTATACAGTGTGAAGAAGTTTAGGGACCATTATACTATATGGAAGGCTGTGAGGGGGCACAGTTGGAGATCATAATGTGCCAGATTGGTTGGGGGTACCGTATGGTACGTGTGGAGGGTCCTGTGGAGGAATTCACTGTAAGGAGGATCATAGTGTTTGGGATACACTACATCATATCTTATGGGGGAAATGAAAGATCAATTCTCCCGCTGGTTGGTCGGCACTTGTCCTCCTTCCTTCTACCACATTGGGGGATGATGGGTGCTGCAGATGGATGATGGGAGCTGCAGGGGACATTGGGGGATGATGGAGGCTGCAGAAGAATGATGGGGACATTGGAGATCATGGGGGCTGCAGATAGATGATGGGGGCTGCAGGGGGACATTGGGGGATGATGGAGGCTGCAGAAGGATGATGGAGATATTGGGAGATGATGTGGGCTGCAGAAGGATGATGAGAGCTGCAGGCAGATATTGGGGTATGATAGGGGCTGAAGATGGATGATTGGGTCTGCAGGGGGACTTTGGGGGATGAGGAGGGCTGCAGATGGATGATGGGGTCTGCCAGGGGATATTAGGGGATGACGGGGGCTGCAGATGCATGAACGGGTCTGCAGGGGGACATTGGGGGATGATGGGGGCTGCAGATGGATGATTGGAATATTGGGAGATTATGGGGGCTGCAGATGGATGATGGAGGCTGCAAGGGGATATTGGGGGATGATGGGGACTGCAGATGGATGATGTGGGCTGCAGGGGGACATTGGGTGATGATGGAGGCTGCAGAAGGATGATGGAGGCTGCAGGGGGATATTGGGTAATTATGGGGACAAAAATTAATATAAGATGGTGTCTTATTTTCAGGGAAACAGGGTATTAGCTCCGTAAAGCCCTGTGTGCGGAGCTTGTGATTGGATAAGCGCTTCAGGAGGAGGTGTGGTCTGTTGGGGAAGATGCACCATTTTACCAGCTTAGTGCAGTGGCTGCTCGTTGATGCTCAGGTCGTTGTATGTGTGGACGGTGCCGCATGGTGACATGTCTGACTAGTCAGTGCCAGGCAGTGATCACATTGGAGCTGCCCAGAGTTTTGTAGGTGTGTGCCATAGATAATAGGTGGCAATCAGTGCTGCCTCCTGTGCTATAAGGCTGCAGCCACCATTGTGTCACTGTAGCTTGTGCCAAGCTACCATTGCCATTAATGATCCTTATTCTGGATTCTTCTATGTGATTCTTGCATTTGCGCGTGATGGTGCTGACGTCCTTGTGTTTGGGGGGGGGCGCCGTTTTAAAGTTCGCCTCAGGCAGCAGAGAGGCTAGGTTCACCCCTGAGCCAAATACATGACACTACACATTATACACTATCATATCATTGTACAGCAAAAGATCACAGTATGATTTTATACCTGTTTGGTGAAATGATTGTAATTTGAAGGGAGAACAGCATTGTTTTTACATGATATAGAATGGTGTATAAGGGGCAGTATGTACTGTGACCAGTGGCCACATCCCCTGTCCATACAGATGTGTGAGGGGGTTGGGATGTAAGATGATCATGTAAGATGTCATATCGTATGAGCAACACGCAGGACCCCGAGGCTGGTACGCCCTTAGAGTCCGCAAATGTGAATTGTAGATTGTAGCCTGATAATTACAGTTAGTGTAAATAATGTAAAGTACAGTAGAATGCCTTTTCCTACCAGAGATGCCCATAGACTTGAATGAGGACATTTTATTTTTCCTTTTCCTATTGCATGATACGATGATGTGTGTAGCGTCCCAGTGGAAACCTGGACATTGGAAAGGACAGTGATAGTAGCCACTGGGCCCGCAAGAGTTAATCCAGTTCCGTTGAACTGGCGACTGTTTTCCGTAACGTTTAAAGACATAGCGCCTCCCGGACGGGAAGAACTCAAGAACATTGCCATTAATAAAAGTGTTTATTGTTTATATGTACATATATAAAAAGTTTTAGTCTGTACCGGGTTCGGTAGATGGACACTTGGGGACAAGTGTAATTTCCCAAGGGGGAGTGTGGCGCCCCACTAAGAGTGCGTCACAAAAGGGTACTTCACCCCTGACTGAAGGTGTCGTATTCTTTGTTTTAGTAATGAGTAGGATAACCCTGAAGCTCCATCCACCACATGCAACACCTAGTATTAGAGGACCAATTAGGCACCCGTTACTAGGGTAACCGGTCCTGGTGGGAGGAGAGGCTAGGGTATATAGCAGTGGGGAAAGCAGCAAGGAGTTAGAACAGAATAGAACCCAGGAAGAATAGAGCAGCAGAGTGGGAAGTCGAGTCAAGTCGAGATGAGGGAGAAGCTGCAGAACAGGAGCTGCACAGAGCTGCGCAGCAGATGTAGCAGAGTAGAAAAAGAACAGAGACAGCTAACAGGGAGGGCACCTCAACCTGGTGACCCAGAAGAGAAAGGGGCAAAGAGTAGTACGGGTAATCCAATACTCGCGCCCAGTCCGAACCCAGAGTATCGGCTCCGACGTGGTCCAGCAGGGTCATCCGTGAACCACAGAACCCGGAGTGGTCGCAAGCTTTACAGGAGCACGACTCACCAATTACCAACTACCGCAGCTATACTGGGAGCACCCACCATTGAAAGCCAAGGCCTGTGGGGAGAACTTATGTACGGTGGTGAACCAACCAAAGGCCCTCAGTGTTCCTAATTGGGTATAACAGAGCAGCGAAGTGAAGGGACAGACTCGTACAGATAGAGAAAGACACCTGTGGAGCTTCAGAGGGACACTACTCATTACAAGAACCACCCGGTTCTCTATATGGCAATAAGATATGCTCTGTATGCTGCAGAATACCTGAGTAAATACCCGTTCAGAGCGAGCAACGTGTCCGAGCCTTATTCCATGAACTGTGCTTTACCTGCATTGCTTAACAGGAACAACTGCGCTACCCTATTCCACTGTTACAACTCACAGCCCCAGGGACCCCGTTCGTTCTGTAGGGAGCAATCCCATCTTGCTGCCGCCCATGACCCCGGAGGTCCAAGCAGCGCCGGTGTCATCACCGTAACCTACACATGGTGTCACGAACAAGAACTTTATTCCTTTTTATTATTTTATTTTTTCCCCTTTCTACATTGACCACCGGGCCCACAGCCTCAGGCACCGCTAACCATGACCTACAGACTGCGCCTGAGACCTGAGTCCCCTGGCCCGGGTGAGTTAACTTGTTGTCTACGAACAGGATTTGAACTGACCCGTATCTAACGGGTACTGTGCGCCTTACAGAACTTTATCGGCCATACTAAAGAACTTTTCGCGCCATTTCCACTGGGCCAAGATGGCAGGTCCCGCCATGTAAGAGACAATGTGCTGGCCCAGGGGCGTGTCTCAACCCCTCGTCGTGGGAGGGCTCTGGCAGAGGCGCTAAAACACTTGCCGCCCTGATTGCCAAGGAACAACCAAGGAGGCGGGCCGGAGACCTTAGCCCGCCCATGGACTATAAACCAAAAGGAAGAGGGTGTGGCCAGGTCTTTGCGGAAAGCTTTGCCACCAGAACCTGCGCAGCTACGATGGGTATGGGTTTTGGAAGAGCAAACATGGCGGCTATGCGGCTGAGAGACCTGATGTCGGAGGTGGAGGAAGAGGCCCGAGCCACCCTTAGCGGTCCAGAACTAGTCTCGGACCACACCATCGACGGAGACCCGACCTTTTGGGAGACCGCGCTGCAAGATCTGAGAGTCCAGCTCATAGAAAGCACGGAGTGGGCTAACAGGCGCTGGAGCGCCAGTATTGCGAACAAATTACACTGCTCAGCTATGGAGAGACGAACCGACAGTCCAGACCTGGAACCGGTGGCAAGGGACGAACTACCCGACACCCACCCGGTTACCGGTGAGGACCCGGTGCCGCCTACGGTTGCAGAAGAAGAAGAGGCGGACAGCCAGGAAGCCCCGCAGACAGACGACCAGTAGGCGGGCAGCCAGGAAGCCCCGCAGATGGACGACCACTAGGCGAGTGGCCATGAAACTGCGCCAGAGGAAGACCACGTGATCGCTGTGCATGATGAGTCAGCAGACCTAGAGCAGGAAGAGGAGCAGCCACCCACCGAGGAGCCAGACATCGTGTTTGAGGCTAGTGAGCCTGAGGAAGAGGAAGGCTACCAGTTCCCTGATGAGGATGAGGAACCAGAGGAGTTGGGCTCCGAGAAGGAGGCCGCGGTACAGAACCCCTTCGGGCAATCACCATCAGAAGCCCGGGTAGAGTGGTGGAGCATCGCCACAGCATCCATGACCAGCGGTAATGTAAGAACCACCGTGGAGAGTTACCGCCAAGCCCAAACCAGTAACAGCTTTTCAAATCGACGAGTCTACGTGCAAACCTTCTACTGCACCGACGAGGCAGAGAGGCAGAGAGGCAGCGACGTCGAGCTGAGTGGTGGGCCTGTGAGCAGGAAAATTTGCAGATCAAAGCGGAGGCCCGTCGCCAACCACCTGTTGCCCTGGAACACCGTAAACGAGGTACTGTAACAACTTTTAACTTAGAGAACGGTTGGGGTTTTGGCCAAGAAGGACTGTATGAGGAGGTTTTTATTGCACGCCGGGATGTCGAATCCCACTTACCAAAAGGACACCCAGATCGTAACCCATATAGAAATGATGTCATATCGTATGAGCGACACGCAGGACCCCGAGGCTGGTACGCCCTTAGAGTCCGCAAATGTGAATTGTAGATTGTAGCCTGATAATTACAGTTAGTGTAAATAATGTAAAGTACAGTAGAATGCCTTTTCCTACCAGAGATGCCCATAGACTTGAATGAGGACATTTGATTTTTCCTTTTCCTATTGCATGATACGATGATGTGTGTAGCGTCCCAGTGGTAACCTGGACATTGGAAAGGACAGTGATAGTAGCCACTGGGCCTGCAAGAGTTAATCCAGTTCCGTTGAACTGGCGACTGTTTTCTGTAACGTTTAAAGACATAGCGCCTCCCGGACGGGAAGAACTCAAGAATATTGCCATTAATAAAAGTGTTTATTGTTTATATGTACATATATAAAAAGTTTTAGTCTGTACCGGGTTGGGTAGATGGACACTTGGGGACAAGTGTAATTTCCCAAGGGGGAGTGTGGCGCCCCACTAAGAGTGCGTCACAAAAGGGTACTTCACCCCTGACTGAAGGTGTCACATTCTTTGTTTTAGTAATGAGTAGGATAACCCTGAAGCTCCATCCACCACATGCAACACCTAGTATTAGAGGACCAATTAGGCACCCGTTACTAGGGTAACTAGTCCTGGTGGGAGGAGAGGCTAGGGTATATAGCAGTGGGGAAAGCAGCAAGGAGTTAGAACAGAATAGAACCCAGGAAGAATAGAGCAGCAGAGTGGGAAGTCGAGTCAAGTCGAGACGAGGGAGAAGCTGCAGAACAGGAGCTGCACAGAGCTGTGCAGCAGATGTAGCAGAGTGGAAAAAGAAAAGAGACAGCTAACAGGAAGGGCACCTCAACCTGGTGACCCAGAAGAGAAAGGGGCAAAGAGTAGTACGGGTAATCCAATACCCGTGCCCAGTCCGAACCCGGAGTACCGGCTACGACGTGGTCCAGCAGGTTCATCCCTGAACCACTGAACCCGGAGCTTTACAGGAGCACGACTCACCAGCTACCAACTACCGCAGCTATACCGGGAGCACCCACCATTGAAGGCCAGGGCCCGTGGGGAGAACTTATGTACGGCGGTGACCCAACCGAAGGCCCTCAGTGTTCCTAATTGGGTATAACAGAGCAGCGAAGTGAAGGGACAGATACAGATAGAGAAAGACACCTGTTGAGATGCAGAGGGACACTACTCATTACAAGAACCACCCTGTTCCCTACCTGGCAATAAGGTCTGCGTTACTCTGTATGCTGCAGAATACCTGAGTAAATACCCGTTCAGAGCGAGCAACGTGTCTGAGCCTTATTCCATGAACTGTGCTTTACCTGCATTGCTTAACAGGAACGACTGTGCTACCCTATTTCACCATTACAGCTCACAGCCCCGGGGACCCCGCTTGTCATGTAGGGAGCGATCCCATCTTGCTGCCGCCCATCACCCCGGAGGTCAAAGCAGCGCCGGTGTCATCACCGGAACCTACAGGAACCTATTCTTTTTTATTATTTTATTTTTTCCCCTTTCTACCTTGACCACCGGCCCACAACCTCAGGCACCGCTAACCGTGACCTACGGACTGCGCCTGAGACCTGAGTTCCCTGGCCCGGGTGAGTCAAAGGGAGGGGTGAGTGCTGAGGAGCAGATATGATTGTATAGATTTATAAGTGATCTATAGATCATAGTACTGAAGTGCCCATCTCTGCTTCATCATGTAGGAGGGTGAGAACAGTACAAAAAATGTTATCTCCACGGAGTTCCCCTTTAAAAGGGTTGTCCAAAGTTAAAGAGAAAGGATCAACAAAAACTGTGGCACATCTACCTGCTGCTGATTTTTTTGTATTGCAACGGAATCCATTTTTAAAGGTAATCTGTCATCAGGTTTTTGCTACCCCACCTGAAAGAAGCAGGATGTAGGGGCAGAGACCCTGATTCCAACAATTTACCACTTACTTTAATTCCTTCACGACCTTGTGACTTTCCATTATTACTGTTTCGCTTTTTTCTGCTTGTCTTCCAAGACCCATAACTATATTATTTTTCCATCACCATAACCATATACGGGTTTGTTTTTTGCAGGACAAATTCTACTTTTGAATGACATCATTCATTTTAACATGTGATCCACTAGCAAGTAGGAAAAGGATTCCAAATGCATTGAAATTGCAAAATAAGTTCAATTCACAATAGTTTTCTGTTTCTTTTATTTACCATGTACACTATATGAGAAAGCTGGCTAGATGACATGATTCTCTAGGTCAGTATGAGTACGCAGATACCAAACATATACAGTATATAAAAAATTTTTGGTTATTTAAGTGAATTAAAAAATTCAGAAATTTGTAAAACAAAATGCCCCGCAGCATTCGGTCTAAGTACCTGAGAGTGGTACTCGGCGTCTTTCCAAGACACAGACCTATAGAGACTGGATGTGGAGTGAGGAGCCAGATGGCACGAGCAAGGCACAGATCCAGGATGAGGACTGAACTCGAGAGGCTCCTGACAGCAAATTACGGGCCCCAACGGTAACGAGGTACCTCGCAGTAAACCCTCAGTAAAGTGCGCGCACTGTTTTAGTTAGGGACAGATAGAAAAAGACTCTGCATTTTGATATACAAGTAATAGAAATAAAACAAGGACTCTGCGTTTAGTTCGATAAGGACTGTGCATTTTGTTATTTAAAGACATTCAGAGACCTTGCATTCCCGGCAAACTAGTCACAATAGTTATATATATATATTGTAATTACTATTGCACACCTTCCCGCTCCTCCCCCTCCTTTCCCGCATGTTTCCCCATTTGTATTAAAAGTGCATTTGTTTAACACTCTGTGGTTCCGTGCAGTCCTTGCATATCCTGTCACCTGTGGGCTATTACACTTGGCGTAGTCGGCAGGATACGCAGGCTGGCACTGAACAATGGAATGACGGGGATATTGTTGATGGAAATGTTCCAATACAACCTAATGGGGGAATACCAGCAAGGCAACTGTCCCTGGGTGCTATGCAGACCCATATACCAAAATTTACTTGCAACAATGTACCTCTCCATGACTGGGCGCAGAGAGTGAGGGGCATGTTGAAAGTAGCAGGAGTAACTGCAGAAAACCAAGGGGAGATACTGTTGATTGCCCTTGAGGGCCATGCTCAAGAGACTGTTTTATTGCACCCTGAGAGTGAAAGAAAGATGTTAGAACAGGTGGTGAAGATTCTGGAGAGGGTGTTTGGCGGGAAGCAAGAAGCAGGTGATTTGCAGGCACAACTGTTCTACCGGCTGCAGGGTCAAGAAGAAGGCTTGCCACAGTATGCGAATGCACTCCAGAGAATAATGAGACAAATGCTTACAGCAGAGCCGGGAGCTAGCACAAACCCCTGGTAACGCTAATCGTACCCTGTGAGATCAATTCCTCAGAGGATTACATAACCCCAAGATCAGAAGTGCTCTCCGTGAACGGCTCAGGGTGGAAAAAAAATTAACTTTTCAGGAAGTACTGGAAGAAGCAGTCTCCTGCGCACAAGCTGAAAATTGCGACCCGCAGAACGCGGGGGGAGAAGTTTGTGCTCATAGGGTAGTCCTGAGTGAGAGAAACCGAAAACCAAGCCAGCTTGAAGCTAAAGTGGATCAGTTACAAGAGACTGTTACCGCTCTACAAGAGTTGCTGAAGAATATGCAAGCCCCGTCGTCAGAAGTAAGGACGGCAGTACTGCAGCCGGATACCCGCATGTATACCTATCGAGAAGAGAGGGAACAGATCGGGCAGAGACGATCGAGACCCACTAGAGACTACCAATGCTGGAACTGTGGAAATCGGACCATATATCACGACACTGCCCGGAGAGGAGGATGTCTCAAGAAAGACCGCCGTTAAACTAGTGCCGCCCTCCATGGTCGGGCACATGGGGGGGGGCCAACTGAGCTTAGAGAAGACAACCGCCCTGAAGATATAGCAGCCAGCACGCCAACGATCACGGCCGAATTTGAAGGGAAAGCAGTAACATGCCTGATGGATACTGGGTCTCAAGTGACCACCATGCCAGAACAGTTCTTCTATCAACACTTTGGACAAACTGTATCCATTGACAAAAGGACACATATCAAACTAATCTCCCCATTCCGGTTGTAGGGGTCGTGTGGATGAACATACGTGCCTGTGGTCAGAACTTATGCCAAAAAGGGTTCGTGTTAACGGAGGGCCGGTATGACAGAGAAGTGCCGGCTATCGTGGGCATAAACATCCTGGAAGAATTAGACCAGTTGCTCTTCAACAAGGAAAGCTGTGATTACTGGAAAACGACTGCTGCTAACAGGCCCGCTCAAAAGTTCTTCCAACACCTCATCCGTGCCAGGGAGCTGTGGAGGAATGGTGGGAGCCGTTACCCAGTGGGGAGGGTTCGAGTCTCAAGACAGACAACAATTACTCTACCTCCAAATCGGGAGACCGTCCTCACCTTGCCAGTCGGGGCACATCGTATGCTCGAGGGGATGGAGGAGTTGGTGGAACCTTATCGCGGTGAAGAGAACGGAGACGAACCGTTGGTGGCTCGCACTTTAGCAACAGTAAGAAACGGAAGAGTCCCTTTCCGTTGCTTGAACACCGGTGAACAGGCCTACATCTTGACCTCGGGAGTTGTTCTGGCCCATGTCTACCTAGCGCCTGAAGAGGTGGCGAGCGCAGAATTGATTGAATTGAAGCCCAGGGCAGGGGAGACCTGGACTTTGGCTGTTTCTATGGAGAGAGAAGAGGAGCCCACTGACCAGTGGAACAGTCACGTCATCCTAGGACAGATGAATGTGGACCTGACCCCCTTCGCTTCAGAGCAAGCCCAGGCCATAGAAGACTTCATCTGGGAGAATCAAGCCACGTTCTCCCGTCACGCAGCAGATTTCGGCTGCACTGACAAGATTTAGCACAAAATACCCACGGGAGATGCACCACAGATCAGAGAAGGTACAGACAAATACCCCCAAAATATTACCAAGAGGTGAAAGAGCTCTTGGCACAGATCCTGAAGAGTCCGAGCGATAAGAGAAAGTCAGAGTCCATGGGCTGCCCCAATCGTGCTGCTTGAGAAAAAGGATGGGTCTACCCGCTTCTGTGTTGACTACTGCAAGCTTAATGGATGCACGGTTTGTGTTTACTATCCCCTGCCCCGGATAGAGGAGTCCCTGTCTGCGCTGGGAAAGGCACGCTACATCTCCTCCCTTGATCTAGCGATAGGATATTGGCAGGTCCCTGTTGCAGAGAAAGACAAGGCCAAGACCGCATTCATTGTGCCAATGCAACTCTTCGAGTTCAATCACATGCCGTTTGGGCTAAATAATGCCCCAGGAACCTTTCAGCGCCTCATGGAGAGTTGCCTTGGAGACATGAACTTCGAAGCCACGTTGATCTACCTGGATGACATCGTAGTGTTCTCTGCAACCTTCGAAAAACATCTCGAACAACTGGGCCAACTGTTTCAACGGTTACGGGGCCATGGGCTTAAACTGAAACCAAACAAATGCCAAATCTTTCAAAGAGAGATTGAATATCTCGGACACAAGGTGACGGAGGCCGGTGTGCAGCCATCTGATGGGAAAGTGAGAGCAGTGCTACAATGGCCCACACCCAGCACAGTGAGGGAAGTTCGAGCTTTCCTGGGACTGGCCGGATACTACCGTCGCTTTATCAAGGACTTCTTGAAGGAGGCCGAACCTTTGCATGAATTGCTCCGAGAAGTGAGAAAGGACCAAAGGCACAGAAAATTCGCTGGGGACCAAGACAAGCAGAAGCTTTACACCGATTGAAAGAGGCCTTGGTCAGCGCCCCTGTGTTTGCCTATGCAGACTACAACCTCCCCTTTAGGTTGTATACAGACGCGAGCCTCTACGGTCTGGGTGCAGTACTGGCCCAGGTACAGGACGGTACAGAACGGGTGATTGCCTATGAAAGTCGGACGTTGCGAGAAGCCGAATGCAACCCTGAGAATTAGAGTTCTTTTCGTCTGGAGTTACTGGCACTAGTATGGGCAATAACTGAAAGGTTCTCTGAATATCTCGCGGGAGCTCAGATTGAAGTCTATATCGATAATAATCCACTGGCTCACATCTCCACCGCCAAACTGGGGGCAATGGAACAGAGGTGGTTGGCACGACTCTCCAGATATAATTATCATGTGCAGTACCGTTCCAAGCACGAAAATCAGAATGCGAATGCCCTCTCTCGTGTTACCACAGAAGCCCCAGTGGGGGAAAGAGATGAGCAGTTAGAGGAAGATGAAATTCCTGCCTTCAGTAAATTCACCGCCCAAGTGGTGGAGGCTTGTATGCTGGAGATTACGTCGGGCACAACATCACGCCTGCTTGGCCAAACCAGAGAGGAATGGGTGAAGATCCAGTCATCTGATCCAGAACTGCTTCAAGTGTAAAGAGTGGGTGATCCGACAGCGCAAGCCTAGAAAGGAAATATGGGCCATGCTGTCACATGCGGCCCTATAGATTCTCAGCCAGTGGGACAAGCTATCGGTGAAAGAAGTGATGCTGTATCGGAAGGTGAACCTAGCTATGGAGCTGGAAGTACGGTGGCAAGTGGTGATACCCCAGAAGATGGCAGTACCATTGGCCCGAGAAGTTCATGAGAGAGGAGCCCATTTTGGGCCGGACAAGACTTACCAGTGGTTGCAAAGAATAGTGCACTGTTCTCAGATGCTTCGGGCAGTGGAAAAGGCCTGTAAACTGTGTCGTTCCTGCGAGTTAAATAAAGCTTTCCCACAGCGAGCACCAGTACAGACCATTGTCACCAAAGAGCCGTTGGAAGTACTTATGATAGATTACCTGAAGATTGGCCACTCCTACCGGGGCTATCAGTTCTGCCTTGTGATGACAGATCACTTCTCAAAATTTGCGGTGGTGACGCTCACCAGAGATCAGACGACTGAATCAGCTGCTCGAGCCATCAGTGATGACTTTATCTGGGTGTACGGCTGCCGTAAAAGATTACACTCTGATCTAGGGGCCTGCTTTCAGGGCAGTTTCATGAGAGAGCTGCAAAGAATCTACGGGATGCAAAAGTCAAGAACCATGCCTTATCATCCACAGGGCAACGGAGCCTGCGAGAGGTTTAACCGGACCCTCCTACAAATGCTACGCACATTGGAGGATGATCGTAAGAGTCACTGGCCCAGTTATCTCACAGAACTCGTATGGGCGTACAATAACCATGTCCATTCCACCACTGGGTAAGCCCCATACGTGCTACTGTTCGGAAGAGCCGGAGGAGGCATTGAGGAACTAAACCTCGCTCCACCCGAGATCAGTGAAAGTCAGAGCGTAGGTTCTTGGCTTGATTGTCACCGCCGTTTGCTGGAGACTATCCATCGAATTGTCACCAAGCGGTTGCAAGAAAAGATATACCCACGGCAGGAACCTGTATGTGAGGCTCCGTTCTTACCAGGAGACAGAGTGCTAGTTGCA
The DNA here is from genome assembly GCA_033576535.1 of Allobates femoralis. Classification (NCBI taxonomy): domain Eukaryota; kingdom Metazoa; phylum Chordata; class Amphibia; order Anura; family Aromobatidae; genus Allobates; species Allobates femoralis. Next base: position 290,449,926 of record JARQOC010000001.1, read on the forward strand.
GAGAAACACCTGAGACACAAATTGAGTGAGCGCTGTAAACCAGAGCCGTACATTGTGATCAGAAGAATCTCTCCCCACGGGCCAGTGTACAAAGTGAGAAGCGAGCGGGGAGGCGGCACCCTCATCCTGCATCGTAACATGCTGAGGCCCTGCTATTCAGAAGACAGGACCGGACAAAGCGACTCGGGAACTGTGCCCGTGCCCTTTCCTGCTACTCTCGAGGAGGGCTCTGACAATGAAGAATGGTGGCGGGCCCCGTCCAAACCAACAGACTGGGGGAGGTTCAACCCCCTATCCGTTCAAGGCTCAGGTGCCACCCCTGCAGAGCATGAGCCACCAATCTCCAGAGATGATGACGAGGATATTGTACTCTCTGCTACTGCACCAGCGTCTGGTGAATTAGCCGTAGTTCCACGAAGGACTGAGCGGGCTATTGCTGGTATTCCCCCTGATCGGTACTTGGCAGATGAATTTGTGCATTCTGCCACTGGAGTCGGTTGTAAGACATTGGCTCCCAAGCAGCAGGTTGTAAAGCACGGCAGAGGTTGCCATCGTGCGTTCCTGGGCAGAGGGCCTCAGGAGAGTATCGGCCCGGACAGCCGATGTTAAAGAGGGGGGTAAATGTAAGACCTGTTAACATTTATGTACATGGTTAACACTAGAAGTCCCAGATATTTTGAGCTCCCCCCTGAAGTCCCGAAAGAGGGTCAAATGACCCTTAGTCCAAACTGAATAGAACTAACTAGAAACTAAATGGCTAAACTCAATGGAAAACAACAACCTCTGTGGTGCAACAGTAATGGCCTTGATTACAGAACAAAAGACGGTGATTAGAGGATGTTAGCTAAAATCCTTCAGGTCATTCGACCCGTCTCTGGGTTCCAAAAGTAGAAATGACCCCTCTCTGGGACTTCTAGTGTTAAAGGACTGTTTTGTGGACTCTTCCTTGTGTTATACTGCCACCTGCTGCCAAAGGAAAGGATAGCAGACACAAAACCCCTGCTGTTGAGAGTGACATGGAACAGTCCAGGAGATGGATGGGTGGGGTCTCCGGAAGGACACGAGGGACAACTTGCACGTGTGTTAGAGAGAGGGTGGTGTTCGGGTGTGCTGCTAGAAAGAGGCCGCAGCCCGCCCCTCTGGATTTGGTCTAAGTACTTGAGAGTGGTGCTCGGCGTCTTTCCAAGACACAGACCTAAAGAGACTGGATGTGGAGTGAGGAGCCAGACGGCATGAGCAAGGCACAGATCCAGGACAAGGACTGAACTCGAGAGGCTCCTGCCAGCAAATTACGGGCCCCACACGGTAACGAGGTACCTCGCAGTAAACCCTCAGTAAAGTGCGCGCACTGTTTTAGTTAGGGACACATAGAAAAAGACTCTGCATTTCGATATACAAGTAATAGAAATAAAACAAGGACTCTGCGTTTAGCTCGATAAGGACTTTGCATTTCGTTATTTAAAGACATTCAGAGACCTTGCATTCCCGACAAACTAGTCACAATAGTTATATATATATATTGTAATTACTATTGCACACCTTCCCGCTCCTCCCCCTCCTTTCCCGCATTTTTCCCCATTTGCATTAAACTCTGTGGTTCCGTGCAGTCCTTGCGTATCCCGTTACCTGTGGGCTATTACAGGTATGTGTATTTCAATCAGTTTATAATTTTGATTGGGCAAAAGGGGGCTGATTAGAATTTTTGTGGTTGGGTTTAATTTATTGTTTGATATTTGTAAAACTTTGTTTCTCTTTTTATTGTATTCATAGTCCCCTTGTGGGATTATAAGCTTTGACTGGCCAATTGCTTGTGCTATACGGTGCAGGGCAAAAGGGAGGGACTAAGACCCTGATTCCAGCAATCATGGCAGCATTTATGATAGAGTCACAGATTTTCTCTTGCATGTTGAGCAGAGTTCAGATATTGACCTGTGTAAAACCATGACCACACCACAGCTGTTACACCCGATGCCGCGGTCCCGGTTTCCACATGGCATGGAGACAGACATCTGCAGCGTTCTCATCCTGCCCTAGGGTCTTTCCCCGGCTGTATTCTGGCATTATACTCACCCTGTTCACAGCCGAGCGCCTTCAGCCCTCTCCCTAGCTGTGTCCTTTGGCTCCCAGGGCCTGTGACCTCTGCACAGATCTCCTAGGAGCACTATTAGGTGGCACGCCACACTCTTGTGAAATTTAAAGGACCAGTATGCCCTTAAACCAGGAAGTTCTCCCCATCCCTGTGCTTGGTACCTTGAACCTTGTGCTTTACACCAGTGTCCTCCGCTAATGTGAGTCTCATCCTAGACCCACTACTCCTGCTTGCATTGACTTGCTACAGCCTGCATCTGTCTGAGACTGATGACACCTGCATACATCAGCCTGATACAGCCTAGTGTCAGCTGTTGTGGCATCCAGACCCTGTAGGGCTTGCACTTGGCTGCTACCGTACCATGTGTCTTAGGCAGGATAGTGCTTTCATTTGGCAAAGTTGTCATGACCAAAAGGGACTACTCCTGAACGCTTGCCCCCTGTGAGAATAACTACAGCATAACTACAGCTTTCTGTGTACATTAAAACATTATAGTGGTATAGAACTGCTAATCAATGTTGGGGATGTAGTTGAATTAACCTACACATGCCTAATTTTCCAGTGATGACAACCTCTTGTTGATAAAACACAGATTGTATTGAAACAGCAAAACACAGCGCTGTAAGTGACACATTGTTCTAATAAAGGCCTCTGCCCCTACACTATGGTGCTGTCAGAATACATAGCAAAAATCTGTTGGCACAGAAGCACAAATCTTTGGATAAAATCCATGGAAATATCTGCCCATGGTTTTGAGTCACAATCATGGAGGAAATACATAGGCTTAGGCTGGGACCTTACAATCCTCCTGAGCATAACAGTTTTCCACCAGCCTACTCTTTATAGGTACCAAAGAACACACACTGACAAAGTATCCCTTTTTGGCACAGAAAAAAACAAAACCCTGCCTTTTTTGGGAGTTAATGACTCTTCTTTACCTAAGACATCCCACCGAGATGTATGGTCTCCACCGTGGTTTCCAGGGGTGACCTAGGTGCTGTGACTGACTCCAACATAGATTTAGTTTCTAGTTACCTTTGACAGAACCGGTGGTCGATATGGACTACAATTGCCATGAAACACTCAAGAAAGGCAGAAATCCCATACATCACCAAGGCCTCCTTAATCCTCTCAGAAACCCCCTAAAAAGACTGGCTCTTAAGAGCAGGTTCATTCCACTGAGTGTCTGAAAACCAGCGCTGAAACTCTCCCCAGTAATCCTCAGCAGGCCAGTTCCCCTGTAGAAGCGAACAGATTTTGGACTCAGCCAATAACACTTTATCTGGATTGTCATAGATAAGACTGAGAGCAGAAATAAATTCGGACACAGTCCCAAAAACAGGAGAATCAGAAGGTAGGCAAAAACCCAAGATTATGTGTCACCATTAAGTAATGTAGCTACAATACCAACACACTGTGTCTAACTTCCCGAAGGATGAGAACACATGCAGTAATATAGTTTGCAAGCCTCCAAAAAAAGACAAACTTATTGCTTTGGGAGAGGCAATTTGGGTTAAGGTACACTGCCCAGTGCTCTGCACTGAGCTGAAGAAGCTGACTGAGTCTGTTGGGAACTGCCCCTTTAAGCTCTGGAACCTAGACTGACAGATCCTGCATCTGCGTAGTTTGGGAAGTAATAGGGTCAATGGGGAGGTCATTATTGGGCCAATTATAATGTCACGAAAGTAATGGGAAAAGGAACCCAAGGATGCCTGATCTGCCCCTTAAGCTAGGGAGCCCTGAACTTTCCCTAACTCAGGAGTACTCCTGATGTTAGAGAGACTTGAGTCTCCACCCTGGCCGTGCTCCTATACAGCCCTGAGCTGATTCCCACTCCCCCTCACCCCCCCCCAGTGCTGGGAAATAAAGACAGACAGATTAGGACAGGCAGGGGAGAACCAAATCACATGCTCACAACACTAGGTACTAGGACTAGGACTAGGTAAAACTGACTTGGACACCGGAGTGGACGTGCGTGTATCAATCTGCTCATTTCTAGTCCCAATCTTCCTGAATAGTACTGCATTTGGGTCCATGCCCTGCAGTCTCAGGCATCTGCCGAATGTCTCTCACTACCATTTCCCCTTTGACATCTCCTCCAGCCAGGATAGAAACAATAATGCGTGTGGCTTGCGATTTGGGACGCAGTCAAAATTGCACTACATATGCTCAGGGCCGGTTTTAGACAAAATGGCTGGGCAAAAGTTAAAAGTGTGGCCCCAACTGCTAGTAAATTGCACCATCACACACAAACATTTAAGGTATATTTACAGGAGCCGATTTCAGACTTTTAAAGAGGACCTGTCACCCCCCCTCCTGGAATTCAATCTAATAGCAGCACTGAATGCAGCATGTATGCTGCATTTAGGCAAGGGGTCCTCCATGTGTCTGCGTGATTTGTACCCCTAAATATAACCTTTTGAAAACTCACAGTAAAAAGTCAAGAGGGCATTACCAGTGCCAGCAGTCAGCTTGCTTCTCGGGGGCCATTCCCGCCCCCTGCGTCTCCGTTCCGCCCTCCTCTCTGGTCTCGCCGCCTCCTTGATGGTTTGTCATCCATCCTTGCCTGCACCTCCTTGTGCTACTTCATGCAGGTGCAGAGCGAGGTCTTTTCTCTGTATGTATCCTGCGCGCCGTCCTGCCTCCCACCCTGACACCAGCACTTATCCTGTTTACAGCAGGTGATGTGCTGCTGAGAACATTGGTCCTGAATCATTAAGACACGTGGTGTATTGCCAGTCTTAACCCATTATCAACCAGTGTTCTTTTTTTGGGACGCCTAATCTTTTGCTTTTATAATTAGGTTCAATTTTTTATGTTGTGTTTCTAAAATTGAATGTTTTCAAAACAGGAAATCATGTCATTGTCATTTTTAATTGAATATTCTTCCACCCAGAGAGCTTTCATACACCAATTTTCGAAAAGGAAAATTGCTAATTTGGCAAGTAATGGGTTAATAAATGAAGTCACTGCAGTAATATTCACCCACTTTATTAATAGGCCGCACACCACTTCATGAATTAGGAAATGTAAAACTTCTGTGAGTATCCAACACAAATGTGCACATGCATATACACAGATCATACACATTATGTAGAATTATATATATATATATATATATATACACAGTATATGTGTATTCGTATTGTATTCTATATAATGTGTGTGATCTGCGCACATACATGTGTGTGTCTATTTATGTTGGATGATCACGGGACTTGGATGGATCAGGTTCTGCACAGCGCAGAACAGGACTATGGATGGATCAGGCTCTGCACAGCGCAGAGCAGGACTATGGATAGATCAGGATCTGCACAGCGCAGAGCAGGAGTATGGAGGGATCAGGATCTGCACAGCGCAGAGCAGGACTATCGATGGATCAGGCTCTGCGCGTTGCAGTACAGGACTATGGATAGATCAGACTCTGCACAGCACAGAAAAGGACTATGGACAGATCAGGCTCACCATCTGTGGACATATGACACTTTCCTTAGTCACCACTACTGCCAAAATGCTCATTAGAGAAATACTTAAAAAAAAAGATTCTTACATAGTTTTCTGCAGAGAGGCTGTGAGTCTTTCTATGGGGCCACAGGTGTCTCCTAGGCTGTCCTGCTGCAACTCCTGCAGCTCAAGGGCACAGAGTACACGGTTGTGGTGCCCACAGGGACGGGGGTACTAGGTACCGGACCAGATGGTGCCGGGGAAGTCACGGGTGGCTTGGTCCGGACCGTGTCCCGGGCCCGCACAATGGATGAGGGAATATTTACAGGGGAAAAGTCACTGTGACGCCACCCACTTGATGCGGCCAGTGATGGGGGTCGCCGCTGCTGCAGAACCTCCGGGGGTGATGGAGTGGCAGCGGAGATGGTGTAGTTCCAGTGGGAAGAACTGTATCCCCCGGGGCAGTAAGGGTTAAGGGTAGTAGAATTGTCCAGGACACTTACTTTGCAGGCTGCAGGGATCTCTCCTCCTGGCTGGTGCTGACAGGCTGGATCTGTATGAGGGAGAATGGGGTGCAGATAGAGGCAGACAAGAGAGGCAATTCAGGGTTTTCTGTGTCTTTTACTCCAAGTTCTTTCAGTTACTTTACAAGTCATTTGCAGTTCTTACAAGTTACAGTACACGGGCTCATTCTCCCTCTCCGGGTTCCCTTTTGCTCTGCAGCCAGGCCTCTCTCTCTCTGTGACCCCTCACACAGTCTGTAGTGTCCTTTCCGGGCTATTACTTTCTCCTTACTCTGTGTTGTGCGACACTGGACAGTATGGCGGTGACTCGGACCCCTGGTGGGCCCTCCTGGTTGTCACTGAGCTGCCTGTCCTTTGGGTTGGGGACCCTAACGTGGAGCTGTGGTCCCCCGTCGTGTTGTTTGGGGATCCCGGGTAAACTGCGGTCCCCTTTAGAGCCGACACTCTACTCAGCCCAGCCTCCAGCAGTCCACAGGTGTGAGGCTCTACCAGGCTCCTTCTCTCTGTTCCTTTCCAGCATCATAGGAGGGACTTCTCTGCCTGCAGTCAGTGGCTTTAGCTGCTGTCTAGGGCACGGGTTACACCGTCCCTCTCTGTTCTGTCACACTCCTGGTGGCATCAGCATCGGACGGGCTTTCTCTCCCCTCTGGCTCGCACTGGCTCAGTATGGATTCTGCGCTCCTAGCCTTGCACTCGCAAGACGTGTGATTGTCTTTCTGTCTCAGCTTAGCTCAGCTTCTGGTCTTTGCATCTCAGCCCACTGTGGCCTACTAACTTCCTTCACTCCTCCCCCTCACTATATACTGTCAGTCACCTGACTTCTGGTGTGCCCAACCCACTCCTCTGAATCCACCACCCCTCGATCTCAGGGCTGGATGTAAACCTCCTTCTGACACGTGGGTTGTGTGGGCTGTGAGGGTGTTGTTGTGCAACAATGTCCTACCTGCCTGGCTGCCGTTCCCTTTGTGGCCTCCTGGACGCAGGGGCGCCACATTCTCCCGGAGTTAAACCAGCGCGTCCTCGCGCTGCCCGTCTTGGATTACCCTGAAAACATTTTTATTTTTTTTTATAACAGTAAACAGTAACATTAAGGATTCTTGATTTCTTCCCATCTGGGAGGCACGATTCTTATAACGTTGCGTTAACTATAAAACAAGTGCATGGGTATCTACGTCATTACCCTTTTTTTCTATCTAGACCTCTACGTGGTCTAATGCTACAACACATTCACTTTTCTGTAGCTAAAACACATTATTAAAGCGTTACTTTGTATCAAAAGTATAAAAGTTCTTCTTTTCTGAAAAAGTGCAAAAATTCTCAAAAAGCAGCTTCAAAACAGTCACTTGCACTACGTCACATGTGCATTGCTGGTCTTAAAACCAAAGGGGAGCACACAAAGGTGCTCAACTATTTACAGGGAAAGTTCGTACCAAGTCATTGTTCATGGTAGCAAATGTTCAGTAAAACATATAAGACAAACAGGGGAATGCTAGCATTCATTCAGGTAAGATATGGGATCAATAAGGAAAAATACTTCATTCACACTTACAGTTTCTTCTTTCTTTCTGATGCAGGACCCGTGTTCACGCTTGCTTTGCTTGCTTCCAAGGCAACATCTGCGATGGTGTTTTTCTGGGATACACTTCCAGGTTCTGTAGGGCAGCTATCAGCAAGTAGCTATCCGGGGTCTGGGTGATAGCATCCTTCTTTGATGGTGCAGTCTCTAGGATCGTCACAGGATCCGTGTTTACAGCCACGTCCGTGTAGCTGGTAACTTTGGCGTCATCTTCTAATTCATAGTATTCCAAGGTTGACGCATCATCCACTTCTTCAGAATCTAAGCAGAGTCTATTTACTTTAATGCCGTACGGGCCTCGCTCACCTTGGACGGTGTAGTATGACACCCACTCTCCAATCTCGACCTGTCTATCAGGATGGTCTGGTGGGAGTTGTTCCTCTACTTCCCTCTTATTGATGAATATATCCTGTCTTGCACCGAGTTCACGAGCGAAAGTATAGCCTCTGTCTTCCACTATTTTGACGATCTTGCCCTCATGCCGCGGGGATTTTTGGATTTCTTTGTCTCGGCGGGCTGCATTCTTGGCCTCCTTAGCACGGGCCACCATCACCTGCTTCTGCACCTGCCTCTCGGCTTCCTCTTTTTCCCACTTCCTTACACATCTACGGATGTATTCCTCCCACGTTATCATCTCCGCAGGGCCTGTCTCTCCAGCGGGGTCTCCTAGGAAGCCCATTAGGTCCTCGCAATCTTTATCCCGCTCCCACCAGCAACGGAGCTGCTCCCCTCTCACCTCGGTGGAAGTCGGTGGTGGTATCAGGGGCTGCGGCAACGTCAGGAATCCCTCCGGCAAAGCTCCAAGTGGGTCGGCTTCTTTCTGTGCCTTACACGGTGCGGCTTGTGGGGTAGTTACATCCACCAGGATCGCGGTATGGCCCTCGGCCTCGCTTTCCGCATGCTCTCGCGGCTCTCCGACCCAGCCGGGTTGCCTAGACTGCGTTTCGTAACCCTGGCGGTGGTCAATGTCTATTTGGATCCGGGTCCGATTCTCTTCTTGGGCCCGTGTCATCCGCTGGGGCAGCAGCCGCAATACACCCCTCCGGGTGTCTAGGAAGTAGGGACGCTCATTGCCGCCTTCAGCCATCTCAGCACGATCACAAGTGTTCTTTCCCTGGCCGGGTTCCTCCACGGGGTCGTCCTGTGGGCCCTCCGGGATCACACGTGGTCTCTCGTGCGCAGCACTCTTCTCGGCGTCCTCCGCTTCCGTCCGCATGTACCGGAATGGCGACTGCTTCTCTTCCGGTTGCTCGCTCCACCCCCTCCTGATGACGATTTCCTTCTTCTTGGTTCGTGCCAGCTTCTTGGTAGGAGGGTCTAGGGGCGGCGGCTCTTCCTTGAGAGTGACAGCTGGCTCTCCCGGAGTTAAGGAGAGCCAGGGCAGGACCTTCTTTTCGCGCCTTGGACCGGACCGGCCCACGATGGGAGTCTTGGGAACGCCTCTGTCACGGGTGGCACGGATGACAGGGTAGAGGCCACGCGCAGACTGTCCCAGCGTTTGGCCAATCAGCCATAAGGTTTGAGGACGGTCCGTCTTTCAGGGGCATTTACCTTCTGTGTAGATAAAGAGAAGGTATGATAAGATCTCCCTATCATGGGGATGGCTGGGAAGGTCTTGTGCTCGGTCTGGTTTCTACACCAGTATGCTGGGTCTCTAGGACCCAGCAGGTTCTTCCCTCCTTTATAAGGAGTTTCATTGCCCTCCCTCGGTGCAGGTGATATTTCCTTGTGGACTCATTATCCTTGCTCCAAGCAGAAGCTGAGACTGTGGAGGTTGCTGTGCTCTGCTGCAAGATAAGTGTTTTCTTTCCCCATTGTCTGTTTTCCTTGTGTTGTCTTTAGTTGTTAGTGGAGGGGTCTAGTGAACCTCCCCATCTGATCCTTAGATAAGGTAGTGCTAGGATCAGAGAGGGACGAGGTTCGTGGTCGGCGACAGTTGAGGAAACTGTATAGGGACGTCAGGGCAGACAGGGTCAAGCCCCAGGAAGACTAGGGGTCACCCTCTCCCTCTTGTGCCCATAGCTTTAGGGACTCCTTATCCCCCCCCCGTCGTTGTCCTACGCTGGGTGTCTCTCCCGCTCCCAGCGTGACAGCCTCCTCTGCACATGGCGCTAGTCCCCTATGGCCGCCATTAAGGTCAGTTTTGGCGGGAAAAGTCCAGAACTCACCGTTTAGGCGCACGAGGTCCAATTCGTTTGGACCGGGTAGATCCTGTTCGTGACGCCAGGTTGTGGTGCCCACAGGGACGGGGGTACTCGGTACCGGACCGGATGGTGCCGGGGAAGTCACGGGTGGCTTGGTCCGGACCGTGTCCCGGGCCCGCACAATGGATGAGGGAATATTTACAGGGGAAAAGTCACTGTGACGCCACCCACTTGATGCGGCCAGTGATGGGGGCCGCCACTGCTGCAGAACTTCCGGGGGTGATGGAGTGGCAGCGGAGATGGTGTAGTTCCAGTGGGAAGAACTGTATCCCCCGGGGCAGTAAGGGTTAAGGGTAGTAGAATTGTCCAGGACACTTACTTTGCAGGCTGCAGGGATCTCTCCTCCTGGCTGGTGCTGACAGGCTGGATCTGTATGAGGGAGAATGGGGTGCAGATAGAGGCAGACAAGAGAGGCAATTCAGGGTTTTCTGTGTCTTTTACTCCAAGTTCTTTCAGTTACTTTACAAGTCATTTGCAGTTCTTACAAGTTACAGTACACGGGCTCATTCTCCCTCTCCAGGTTCCCTTTTGCTCTGCAGCCAGGCCTCTCTCTCTCTGTGACCCCTCACACAGTCTGTAGTGTCCTTTCCGGGCTATTACTTTCTCCTTACTCTGTGTTGTGCGACACTGGACAGTATGGCGGTGACTCGGACCCCTGGTGGGCCCTCCTGGTTGTCACTGAGCTGCCTGTCCTTTGGGTTGGGAACCCTAACGTGGAGCTGTGGTCGTGTTGTTTGGGGATCCTGGGTAAACTGCGGTCCCCTTTAGAGCCAACACTCTACTCAGCCCAGCCTCCAGCAGTCCTCAGGTGTGAGGCTCTACCAGGCTCCTTCTCTCTGTTCCTTTCCAGTATCATAGGAGGGACTTCTCTGTCTGCAGTCAGTGGCTTTAGCTGCTGTCTAGGGCACGGGTTACACCGTCCCTCTCTGTTCTGTCACACTCCTGGTGGCATCAGCATCGGACGGGCTTTCTCTCCCCTCTGGCTCGCACTGGCTCAGTACGGATTCTGCGCTCCTAGCCTTGCACTCGCAGGATGTGTGATTGTCTTTCTGTCTCAGCTTAGCTCAGCTTCTGGTCTTTGCATCTCAGCCCACTGTGGCCTACTAACTTCATTCACTCCTCCCCCTCACTATATACCTGACTTCTGGTGTGCCCAACCCAATCCTCTGAATCCACCGCCCCTTGATCTCATAGAGTTCTAATCTCAGGGCTGGATGTAAACCTCCTTCTGACACGTGGATTGTGTGGGCTGTGAGGGTGTTGTTGTGCAACAATGTCCTATCTGCCTGGCTGCAGTTCCCTTTATGGCCTCCTGGACGCAGGGGCGCCACACTATCATCTCCTGACAGCCAATCACAGATATGCTTATAGAGTGAAGTCTGTAATTAGCTGACAGGAGATGAGGCACACATGTCCCTGTGTGCAGTGATATGGCTGGAGCAGGGGGCCACTGCACAGCACAGCCCCCCCCCTTATAGTTGCTATGAGAGGGTTAATTATCCTGCTCCCTCTCCCTCCCAGCCCCTTTCCTTTTCTCATACCCTCCGTGGATCTTCAGCATGGCACAGTCAGGCAGCAGAGCGAGTCACACTGTGAGCTGTCAGTGACTCCTGGCCCCCTCCCCTCTGCAGTATGTAGACACGACCAGCGGCAGCAGCAGCAGTAACTGGTGAGGAAAGGGACCCGTTCAGGATAATCATCATGCAGCACATTGTCCCCAGCATTGTCCTGTCAGCGCTGACTCTGCCGCCGGTTCTTCACTTTCACTAGTTATTTGGGGTCCCCTGCCGCTCTGGCCCCCAGTGCAGCTGCACCTGCAATATGACTGCCCCTGGATGGGGGCCCCTCAGAGGGTGGGGGCCCTAGGCAAATGCCCAGTCTGCCCCCCCCCTAACGCCGGCCCTGCATATGCTTCATTATTTGCTCCTCTTTCTATTCTTTAAAAGTTGATATGTATGTTACTGTACGCATTTCTACACCTGTATTTGAATTTAGTATTATGTAAATTAACATGCAGATTGTTCTCTCTGTATATAGTCAAAATTATAGAATTAATGGCAGCGGGAAAAACAGAAATTCTATTGAACTAATTTATATAAAGCTTTACTCCACTTTTCTAGTGCAAAAACATTGCATATTTTGGTGCACACTTTTTTGGCAAACAAACTCAAACTTTTACCTCTCTCAAATGGGAGGGAAAAGTGTGTGGTGATAAATAGGGAAAAGAGGTCTCTATCAGTATAACAAGTATGTAAAGAAATATGAAATAAATTGGACACATGATACAGCAAAGTTACACAGCTCTGAGTAAGCATAGATAATTGGAAGTTTATTTGGACTGATCTTTGATATGTCACCCTTAAAGGAAAGTACATGGGAGTACAAAGCACTATATTTGTTGGAAGGTGCATGCTTCTTAATAATCTGATACAGCTGCCAATATTTTCACCAGAAATACAAATCTATTTTTGCAATAAATTCATCACGAATCTTAATTCTGAAAAGTCTCTAATTGCCTGGAAAAGATCTGTATAACTTTCTGAGGTCTACTAGGACTGTACTGAACCTCTTCTGGGTTTTTTAAAGGCCCGTTACCTGGTACGACATTGTTAACGACATCACTGATACGTAACAGGTTTGGAGTCGTTCCAGCGACATCGTTACAACCTAGTTGCATGTGACTCTGCCAAGTTGTAACGATAAATCATTGGATCGCTGATCGCAGGTTTGAGAACATGTTCTCAAACCAGATGATCATCGATCAGCCAACCTGGTATATCGTTGTGATTGACACCGCGATAACGATGTCGTTTACGACTTCACCCATTCACAGCAATGAGCAGGTATTGTTCACTGGGTTGTGCGAACCATACCTGCTCACAACATCGTTTGTGCGTCGTCCACGATATCTAGACGTGTGACATCTCACCAACGATGTCAAAACAATCATGAAATGGGAAGGGGAAAGGGAGTGGTTCACTCACATGTCTCCAGGATGCTCGTCAGCTGGCTGGATAGCTGGTTGCATCCATATATAGCAATAATATAGAAAGGATTTTGCCAGAGACCGTACTTCTATTTTTCTTCCTTTTTTAAGACGTGGTTAAAATGAACAGGACTGCACGCTGGACGCGTTTCGGGGGACAGCACCCCCTTAGTCCTCAGCATAACAAATAAAATCATTCACAAGTATTTAAACATAAAACAATGTTCAATTTACAGGTGATACAAATAAAGTTAGGAATTGGTTTAACTCTTACAGTGCTGGGCTCAGAGCAGAAGTGCATTCAGAGGAGTCATAGTGATTGACACACATTATATTTATATAAGGGCTAAAACCTTAATATAATATATAAAAAACACATACATGTATTATACCATATTACCTCTTGTCATATGTTAATAATTTCACATGTTGTGAATATATATGAAAAATTGCATAATAAATATATTTTCTTTTCTTTGCTCAAGTTTTTATTTTTATTTTTATTATTTTTATTTTATTTTATTTTTATTCTCATTTTTATCCTAGTTTAATCTTTTCATTTATTACATACATACAAACAATACCCATCTTTGATGTCATAAATTATATATGTGTATATTGATATTTTTCCTATAGATAGATATTTATTTAAATTTATATATGATAGCCCATTAACCTACACACGTTCAATAGGAACAAAGGTAGGAAAGGGGCTATCTAGGATGATAGAAAAAAAATAAAAAATTTTTACATCTGATCATGTTTGATGCCACTCATGGAGTTCATGAAAAAAAAAAAAAAAACATCTAAACTAAGCAAATTAAGAAATTATTCACAAAAGCAAATTTATGCACATTTTGAGTAAAATATCAATTGATGTGTGTGTTCACATAAGAATCTGAATACATCTAATCATATTTGATGCCACTCATGGAATTCATGAAAATAGCATATGGATGTGCTAAATGGATTTAATAGAAATAGGACAAATCGTTCCTGTAATTCAATCCATTAGGAACACGAGTGTCTAAACGCAAGATCCAATGAAGTTCCCTATTATGAAGTAATCTACCCCAATCCCCGCCCCTATACGGACGGGAAACATGTTCTATACCCTTTACAATGAGAGATGTCAGATCTCCTGAATGGATATCTCTAAAATGACGTGAGAGTCCTGATATACCAGTCCTATAGGTCGTAGAATTAGGGTTTGTAGCGGTAATATGTTCAGATTATCTCTTCTTCATTGTTCGACTAGTGCAGCCCACATAATCCATATTACATGAATTACATGTGGCCAAATACACAATATGAGTGGTATTAGAGTTGATATATGAAGAGATTTTTAACTTTTTACCCGTATGTTTATTTTGAAATTCATTTGTAATATCAATGCGATGACATAGAATACATTTTTTACCAGCGCACTTGTAGGAACCACTACAAGTTAACCAAACAGGTTTTTTTGTGGGTTCACTGCAATAAACGCTGGGAGAAATCATGTTTCCGATAGTGCACGATCTTCTAGCAACTGATCTCCATCCTTTTGAAATAATATGGCGTAATTTGTCATCCTGATATAGTATAGGAATATACCTATCAATTACTGCTTTTATTTCTGGAAAATCTGTGCTGAAAGGGGTAATAAAAGTTGGCAGATCTCTATTGTCTTGTCTGAGTTTAATTTTACTAGCTGTGAGCCCGATTCTAAAGAATCGGGAGTCTAGAATCTGTATATAATTTTTGTAAGAGTTTTAAATAATAGACTTAAACACCAGATATATAACTAAGTAGGCGATGTAGGCAGAACTGTGAGGGTAGCAATATAGTGGAGGTGTAGAAAGAGTTAATATCCGACTAACAGGACTATAACAGAGTAGGAACTTATAATGATATTAAAAATGTTATTGAAGGAGTTAATGTCCCACAGGCACTCTCACAACAGACTCAGCGCTGTAAATTATATCCAAAATGGTGTTCAAGGGGTTAATGTACCAGTGGCAGTAGTTATAAACACTACCAAATATGCAGTTAATGCTGAACTGGTATATAATGGGTTAATTTCGCAGTGTCAAGACAACTATACACTGTGTAATAGAAATAACAACAATAATGGAATATAAGGGGTTAATGTTCCTACTGGCAGTAGTAATAGAGACTACAAAGTATGGAGTTAAGACAGAAATGGTATATAAGGGGTTAACTTCGCAGTGGCAGTACAACTACACACTGTGTTATAGAAATTACAGATAAAACGGAATGTAAGGGGTTAATGTTGCTACTGTCATGAGTACAATGAGAGAAGCGCCTCACCGGCCATTGAGATACATGGAGGACTTTGAGTTTGACTTTGAGTAAATTTGAAACTCAAAGTCCGCCATGTATCTCAATGGGAAGTGAGGCGTTATTCTCATTGGTCGCTGTGTGCTGGCGCCGACCAATGAGAATAGCGCCTCACTTACAGCGGTAAATTTGAAACTCAAAGTCCTCCATGTATCTCAATGGGAAGTGAGGCGCTATTCTCATTGGTCGCTGTGTGCTGGGGCCGACCAATGAGAATAGCGCCTCACTTACAGCGGTAAATTTGAAACTCAAAGTCCTCCATGTATCTCAATGGGAAGTGAGGCACTATTCTCATTGGTCGCTGTGTGCTTGCGCCGACCAATGAGAATAGCGCCTCACTTCCCATTGAGATACATGGAGGACTTTGAGTTTCAAAACTTTATTGCCACAGATATCTTTCCTAAATAGTTTGGAAGCTATAATGCCGGTCAATGGATCACCATGAAGCTTCAGATCTAAAAATGGAGCTTCATTTCTGTATTCCTGCATAGTAAAATTAAGATTATAATTGTTGTCATTAAAGAATCCCAATAAATCTTTTGGTGTAATAGGAGCAGGCTGTAAGGTCGGCATGGGAGACACATCGACAGACCCACCCCAGATTAGGATAATGTCATCGATGTATCTCCCGTACCACCGCACACCACTCATTAATGGACAGGATGTGCCATACACATAACTGTTTTCCCAATGCTGAACATATAGGTTTGCTAACGACAGGGAGAATTTGTCCCCCATAGGACAACCCAGACATTGAATATAGAATCTGCCATCAAATTTGAAAAAGTTTCCAGCCAAAAGATATTCCAAACTCATTAGCAAGAAGTCCTTGAGATTTTTGTCAAAAACATCTGTACGCAATAAGCAGACATCTGCATGGTCTGAATTTTGGAAACAGTGTCAGATGTAGCAGCAGCTGTGAAGTCAATGAAGCTTACAATGTCCTTAAAACATCCACTTAAAACCATTTTATAATTTTAAGGGAATTTATTTGAACATTTATTTTTTTATTTATTTTTTATTATTTTTTTTAATTGGAGAGCAAACCTTTATTATTGCAGAGGGATACCAGCATGCAAGGCCATCTGTTCTACATTTATGTAATAGCAATTCATATAAAAATAGCATATAGCCATTATAAGCTTCACATCCATGATCTTATAGGTCTGTTCACACTGATGAAACACCATATGCAACGGCCGTAATTCCTATTTCTATTTATATTGTTACTAGTTTAAAAATGTAAATAAGATTTTATTCAATTAAACTAATAAAAATAGAAATAGAAATAGGAATTTTTGAAATAAAATGAAATGTGCTCATCTGATATTTTTTTTTTATGGGACTGATACATGAGGAATTTGTTCTTGAATCATACCTGAACGTTTCTGACTAATACATTTTTTGTACCTCTATGGCATGGTCAGTTTGGTCTAATGGTAAATTGCACCAGTCAGTAGAATGAGTGGTGCCTGGCACATCCCTTCCTTTCTTTATTTTTAAGATCAAGCTCACAAGCGATCCGGTGTCAGAGTATTTCAACCTCATATTTCTATTTTTATAGATTTTAACCCCTTAGTGACGGAGCCAATTTCCACCTTAATGACCGGACCATTTTTTGTAATTCTGACCACTCTCCCTTTATGAGGTAATATCTCTGGAACGCTTCATTGGATCCGAGCGATTCTGAGATTGTTTTTTCGTGACATATTGGGCTTCATGTTGGTAGTAAATTTAGGTCGATCATTTTTGCGTTTATTTGTGAAAATATTAAAAAATTGGCAAAAATTTTGAAAATTTCACCATTTTCAAATTTTGAATTTTTATTCTGTTAAACCGGAGCGTTATGTGGCACAAAATAGTTAATAAATAACATTTCCCACATGTCTACTTTACATCAGCGCAATTTTGGGAAAAAAAATTTTTGGGGTTAGGACGTTATAAGGGTTCAAAGTTCATCAGCAATTTCTCATTTTTCCAGCAAAATTTACAAAACCATTTTTTTAGTGACCGCATCACATTTGAAGTCCCTTTGAGGGGTGTACACGACAGAAAACACCCAAAAGTGACACCATTCCAAAAACTGCACCCCTCAAGCTACTCAAAACTACATTCAAGAAGATTATTAACCCTTCAGGTGCTTTACAGGAACTAAAGCAAAGTGGAAACAAAAAATGGACATTTTAATTTTTCCAACAAAAATGTTCTTTTAGCCTCAATTTTTTAATTTTCACATGGGCAACAGGATAAAATGCATCCTAAAATTTGTTGGGCAATTTCTCCTGAGTACACCGATACCTCATAAGTGGTCATAAACCACTGTTTGGGCGCACAGCAGGGCTCAGAAGGAAGGGAGCGCAATTTGATTTTTGGAGCTAAGTTTCCATTCAAAAAGTCAAATGGCGCTCCTTCCCTTTCGAGTCCTGCCGTGCGCCCAAACAGTGGTTTATGAGCACATATAAGGTATCGGTGTACTCAGGAGAAATTGCCCAACAAATTTTAGGATGCATTTTATCCTGTTGCTCATGTGAAATTTAAAAAATTGAGGACAAAAGAAAGTTTTTGTGAAAAAAAAAATACTTTTTCATTTGTACGGATCAATTTGTAAAGCACCAGAGGGTTCAAAGTGCTCACTATGCATCTAAATAAATTCCTTGGGGTGTCTAGTTTCCAAAATGGGGTCACTTGTGTGGGAGCCCCAATGTTTAGGCACACGAGGGCTCTCCATATGCGACATGGTGTCCGCTAACAATTTGAATGGAAAATTAGCTCCAATTGTTAGCGGAGACCATGTTGCGTATGGAAAGCCCCTGTGTGCCTAAACATTGGAGCTCCCTCACAAGTGACCCCATTTTGGAAACTAGACCACCCAAGGAACTTATCTAGATGGGTGATGAGCACTTTGAACCCCGAGGTGCTTCACAAATGAAACCATAAAAATGAAAAAAGAAACTTTTTGTGGAAAAGAAAGTACTTTTTCATTTTTACGGATCAATTTGTGAAGCACCTGGGGGTTCAAAGAGCTCACTATGCATCTAAATAAATTCCAGGGGATGTCTAGTTTCCAAAATGGGGTCACTTGTGGGGGAGCTCCAATGTTTAGGCACACAGGGGCTCTCCATACGCGACATGGTGTCCGCTAACTATTGGAGCTAATTTTCCATTCAAATTGTTAGCGGACACCATGTCGCATATGGGGGGCCCCTGTGTGCCTAAAAATTGGAGCTCCCCCACAAGTGACCCCATTTTGGAAACTAGACCCCCAAGGAACATATCTAGATGCATAGTGTGCACTTTCATACCCCAGGTGCTTCACAAATTAGTCCATAAATGAAAATAAAAGAAGATTTTTGTGAAAAAAAAGTACTTTTTCATTTTTATGGATCAATTTGTGAAGCACCTGGGGGTCCAAAGTGCTCCCTATGCATCTAAATAAATTCCTTGGGGTGTCTAGTTTCCAAAATGGGGTCACTTGTGGGGGAGCTTCAATATTTAGGCACACAGGGGATCGCCATACACGACATAGTATCAACTTACAATTCCAATTGTTAGCGGACACCATGTCACGTATGGAGAGCCCCTGTGTGTCTAAACATTGGGGCTCCCCCACAAGTGACCCCATTTTGGAAACTATACGCCACAAGGAACTTATCTAGAAGCATAGTGAGCACTTTGAACCCCCAGGTGCTTCACAAACTGATCCGTAAAAATGAAAAAGTACTTTCTTTTCCACAAAAATTGTCTTTTTTCATTTTTATGGATCAATTTGTGAAGCATCTGAGGGTTGAAAGTACTCATTATGCATCTAGATATGTTCCTTGGGGGGTCGAGTTTCCAAAATGGGGTCACTTGTGGGGGAGCTCCAATGTTTAGGCACACAGGGGCTCTCCATATGCGACATGGTGTCCGCTAACAATTTGAATGGAAAATTAGCTCCAATAGTTAGCGGACACCATGTCGCGTATGGAGAGCCCCTGTGTGCCTAAACATTGGAGCTCCCCCACAAGTGACCCCATTTTGGAAACTAGACGCCTCACGGATTATGTCTAGTGGTATAGTGAGCATTTTGAAGCTACAGCTACTTCACAGAATTTGATAACGTCATATTGAACATTTTCTTTTTTTCACACAATTTCTCACTTTTAGGGTACTTTCACATCAGCGGTTTTTGCCGTTCACGGCAGATGCGGTGAAAAAAACGCATCTGCCGCGATTACCGCATAACTGCTGCACTTGCGGCAAGCCCCATAGAATGTCTATGCGGGCTTGCGGCAGGTGCGGCAAGTGCAGTATCAGCACTTGCAGCAGATGCGGCAGCAAAAAAAACACGGCTGACCGCGTTTTTTTTTCGCGGCTGCACCTGCTGCAAGTGCCGAAACCGTACTTGCCGCACCTGCCGCACACTTACCGCAAGCCCCATAGACATTGCATGGGGCTTGCCGTAAGTGCAGCGGTTATGCGGTAATCGCGGCAGATGCTTTTTTTTCACCGCATCTGCCGCGATCGGCAAAAGCTGCTGATGTGAAAGCAGCCTTAGAGCATGTGCACAAGATCCGGAGACACCGGTCCTGGTCATCTCCTCTCCTGCATTTTTTTCTAGTAGTTCTTTATTAAATTTTTTAAAAAAAATGACGTGGGGCTTCGCCACACTTTTGGTCCAGCCAGGTACAGCAGGCAGCTACGGGCTGCCACCAACCCCTTCTGCCTAGTTTTACCTGGCTGGAAACCAAAAATATAGGGAAGCCCTTTTTTTTTTTAATTATTTCATGAAATAATTAAAAAAAAAACGGCGTGGGCTTCGCCATGTTTTTGGGCCAGCCAGGTACAACTAGGCAGCTGGGCGCTGGAATCCTCAGCGTAGGGAGGCCCAAGCTTTCTGGGCCCCCCCCGCTGCGAATTGCAGCCCGCAGCCGCCCCAGAAAATGGCGCATTCATAGAAGCGCCATTTTCTGGCGCTGTATCCAGCTCTTCCAGCTGCCGTGTAGCGGTGGCAGACTGGGTAATAAGGGGTTAATGCCAGCTTTTTGGCAGCTGGCACTAAGCCCGAGATTCATAATATAGGGCCAATGTTAGACCCGCCATTAGGAATCTCTAGTAAATTGTAAAGAAGACACAACACAGAGAAAGATTTTTTTATTAGAAAAAAAAACAAACACAATTTAGACCCCATCTTTATTTGTCTGTGGCGTCCGACGTAGTCCAGTGGGCGGTGATGTCCGACGTAGTCCAGTGGGCGGTCCCGCGATGTTTCTCGGTGTTATAGCATATGGGGGCATCCCCCATATGCTATAATAAGGCACTCTCCCAGGGGAATGATAGGTCATGAACGCTGTAAGTTCATGACCTATCATGATCCTGGGGTCACACAGAGATTAACGGATCTTCATAATAATCTCTAAGGGTACGTTTACACGCCGCAATCGCGGCGAGAAATATTGACGGCGATATGTCGCCTTGCAATAATCGCCGTTCAAAATCCCTCCCAATTGCGGCGTGTAATTGGGGAATTTGGCGGCGATATGTCGCCTCGCCACGGTCGCCTGATTTCAGAGCAGTGCACAGAGATCAGGCGACCGTGGCGAGGCGACAGATCGCCGCCAAATTTCCCAATTACATGCCGCAATTGGGAGAGATTTTGACGGCGATTATTGCAAGGCGACATATCGCCGTCAATATTTCTCTCAACGGTTACGGCGTGTAAAGGTACCCCTGTGTGACTCCTGGATTGTGATGGGTCATGAACTTAGAGTTCATGACTTAACCCTTATTTGACCTCAGGGGAATGATAGGTCATGAACTCTAAGGTCATGACCCATCACAATCCAGGGACCACACAGGGGTAACTGATCTTCATGATCTCTAAAGCAGATCACCATGAAGATCACTTAACCCCTGTGTGACCCCAGGGGAATGATAGGTCATGAACTCTGTAAGTTCATGACCTATCATTCCCCTGAGAGTGTGTGACCCCAGGGGAATGATAGGTCATGAACTCTGTAAGTTCATGACCTATCATTCCCCTGAGAGTGCGCGCAGCTCACACAGCTGCGCGCACAGAAGAGGAGACAGACTGCTGCTGGTGCCGGGATCGGGACTCCAGGATCCAGGAGCGGGACCCCAGGATCCAGGAGCGGGACCCCAGGATCGGGACTCCAGGATCCAGGAGCGGGACCCCAGGAACGAGGAGCAGGTGAGAGAGAGAGGAGGAGGGAAGCTGGAGGAGCGGTGCTGCAGGAGCGGGGCCGGAGGAGCGAGGAGGGGAGCCGGGGAGCCGGGGGAGCGGGTAAGAGGAGCGGAGGAGAGGGTTAGAGGAGCGGGTTAGAGGTGCGGGGCTGGAGGGGCGAGGAGGGGGCTGTGGGTATCAGAGGAGCGGGGCTGGAGGAGCGGAGGGAAGCTGGAGGACCGGAGGAGGAAAGCTGTAGGAGCGAGGAGGGGGCTGCAGGAGCGAGGCTGGAAGAGCTGGAGATGGGGGGCTGGAGGCTGCAGAAAGTGTTGGGGGGCACAGGGGGATGTGTCAGTCATGCGATCTGACTTGTGACATGTCAGATCGCATGCAGCTGCAGGGGAGGCGGCGCGTTTTTACATGCGCCGCCATTTTGAGATGGCCTGGGGGAGGGGTGGGGGGTAAGGGGGGGTAATCTCAGGCACAGGGGGTCTTAGGGGCCTTAGGGGTTAATGGATCACTTTGATCCGACATGTGTTTTCATGTCGGATCAAAGTGAAAGCATTTTGTACAAAGCACTTTCACTTTTGTAATGTGATGATCGGTAAACGGTGTTTACCGGTCATCACATTACAGGTGCGGGTACAAAAGGAGCTAATTACTACTCTCTAGGGTGTCAGCTACAATCGGTACGCTGACACCCTAGAGGTATTAGCTCCAGGGGCGGCGCTACAGGGCTATTTCCTGCCCGACGTCTACAGACGTAAGGCTGGGCTTTAGTACCCTGTTTTTCGGACGTCTGTAGACGTTAGGCTGTCGTCTAGGGGTTAATTTTGCATTATGTATATTGGTTGGTGATGTTTCTAATGTAATCAATGTTCCTTAATGGCCACTTTACACGTGGCAACAGGAAGATAGAAACCGGCAGGTGTCGGAGACAATTGTACCTTTTACCTTCAAAACACCTTGCAGATACCTGAATTACACGCAGCTACTTCAAGGTGTTTTGAAGGTAAAAGGTACAATTGTCTCCGACACCTGCCGGTTTCTATCTTCCTGTTGCCGCGTGTAAAGTGGCCATTAGGTTTATATTTATTAATGTGCTTATTGTATGCATTGTCAATATAGTCCTCCATGTGATCAGATTTCAATTCTGACGTCAATGTATCCTCCCTTGACACATCATGAACATTTGGACAATTGCTATTGGCTTTCTGTGTGTTTATAGCTATTAGATTTGTATCTTGCTCGTCTATTATATGGTGTATTTCTGAAGAAGAGGCTGGGACAGCCATGAAATGCATTGAAATAAACACCGCTTCCATTAAGATCTTGGTCCATCTTAATTCATATACAGCAGCGCGGATCGTTTTCATCCTTTGTCTCTGTGAACCTTGGTATATGCATGACCATCCACGTGGAATGGTGGATCCAGCAGCAGCTGTATAAGGCAACTATACCAGTTGTGGGTCACACAACCGGGCAAGGTGAGCAGTATTACACTGATTATTGGCCATAAATTAAGGAGATAAAACTCTATTATGACCTTGTCCGCCCCTATCTAGGTGACAGTACAAGAATTGTCACTTTCCTGTCCTTGGTAATGCATCTGGTGGAAACCGCCCCAACCCACCTTAAACTTTGTCCATGGGCGTGGCTACAGGGCTCAAGACCATGATCTGACCTGGTTCTTCGGCCACGCCGATGGTTATTTTCAAGGTCAGGTAGGACGCAAATATTTTACAAGCCATATCTTGGCGACACATAGTCCTGTGGCTCAATTGTCCTTGAACTGGTTACTATGTACAATTACGTATGTTAGCTCAAATGTTCATACAGTAGTCTCTATAGGCACCTTATGCATAACAGTCTCTAAATCTCACATTATTTAGTCCATGTGGGTTTTCAACATTTTAACCTGGTCATATTTACAGTTGCTAACTTTTATACTTTATTATGAACTGGGGTATGAGCTTGCGTACTACGCTGAGACGGACCTACGTAACACTGGTATTCTTGTTGACCTTCCGCTAATTGGTGTTTCTACTGCAGGTGTGGTAGGTTCACTGTGGACTACACTACAGGTAGACTTACATAGTACAGGTAGGCTTGGCAGCTTTCTTAGATTCACCAAGGGCACAACATATTCAACACTAGTAAGGGGTAGATTCTCCTGATTTGCTGCATGCGAGGCGCCTATTTCTGGAGCCGACCAGGGCTCCAAGGCTTGATGAGGATCCAAGGTCTCTGCTGCTTCATGCGTAGTCAATTGTGGAAATGTCAAGATGGTACCACTACAGCTTGGTTTACCTAACTCCAAGATTGGGGAAATGATTGTAATATGGTACATACTTTCTCTTCAACCTCCTCCATCTGTTGAGGCATGTCTTGACCCTTATTTTTCTCATGCACTTGATCTGGGCACACCTTTAGGTGATCTCTGGACACAGCCACTGAAGTTCTTTTTCCATCCTTGGTGATGAGGCAGAACTTACTGTTGTCAAAGTGAGAAGGCAAGATGGTATACAGTTCAGCTTCCCACTGATCATCTAGCTTGGGAGTTCTCCTCTTTCTCTTTAACACCTCTTCTCCTGGTGCTAAGGGAGTAGCAGGGGTTTGCTGATTGTAGATCGTCTCTTGCTTGTGTCTGGCCCATGACATACTCTCCTCCACACACTGTTAGACTTTACAGTACTGAAGTTGTCTTTCAGTATACCAGTCTGTGTCTGGCTGTACTGTCTATGGTGTTAGTACTCCCATATCCAGGTCGATGGGAAGTTTACCCGGTCTTGCCGGCATCAGGTAGGCAGGGGTACAATTGGTTGAGTTCACTAGAATGTGATTGTACAGGTCTACCAGATCCGGTAGCTTCTCAGGCCACAAGTTGCGCTTTTCTAGAGGTAAGATTTTCAACAAGTCGATCACCACCTGGTTCATCTTCTCACACTGGCTGTTGGTTTGTCAGTAGTACAGTGTTGGCTGAATTTTCTTGCAGTCGTACAGGTTGCAGAACTCTTGAAATAGCTCTGCTTAAAAGCTGGACCTTGATTGGTTAGAACTTGCTCAGGATAGCCGTGTAGCAGACAGAAGTACTCTTGGAAGGCTTTTGCAGCTGTCGACCCTGTCTGTTCATTTACTAGTATGACCACCAAGAAACGTGAGTAGTGGTCCACGATCATCAGGACGTAGGTATATTCCAACCTACTCGGAATCAGCTTCACATGATCCTGAGCCACGATTTCAAGGGATTGTCTCATGATAATGGGTTGTAAGGGGGCTCTTTGGCTATCGCGATCTCTTCATCTCAGATTGCATGGGCCACACTCTCGACACCACCTCTCGATGAACCTTCTCATGCCTATCCAGAAGAACCGCTCACGAATCAGGACCTCCAACTTCTTCCACCAGAAGTCTCCTGCCCCTTCGTTGTAAGCCTCAAGGACCATTGACGCATCCCTCTTTGGGACCACTATCTGCAATACCAGCTCATTTGTTTTCTTCAGCATACTTTACCTTCGTAAAAGAACAGTTTGGCTTCATTTTCCACAGCTGTAAGGCCTCTTGTCGTGCATTTGGATCGGGAAATGAACCAGCTTTGCTCAGCAGCTCTTTCACCATGTGAACAGCCGGGTCACTGTCCTGCGTTTCTGGCCATCCATGGTGGGGCAATGGATTGAAAGAGATTTCTTGGATGGCAGAATGCTTGGTCTTCACACAGTGGGAGCATTGGGACGCACCTTGGCGTTGGAAGGCCGGCATCTCAATTTATTTGAGATCTTCCAAATCTTCTCTCAAGTCTGGTTAAGTTCGGCATTTGGGATAGTATGTCAGCATTGGTGTTCTTGCTTCTTGAACAATACTTGATCCCGAAATCGTAGTTAGACAGCCAAGCCATCTATCGTTGTTCTAGCCCACCTAGATTCGCAGTTTCCAGTCTCCCTCAATATCACATAAATACAAAATTTATGCCACCACCACCTATCTCTTTTAGATGGATTGGTAACCTGTTTGGTGAAGTGATAATAGTGGGGAGCGTGTCAGCTCATCATAGAACAAGAAGAACAAACTAAGCAAATTTATAAAGTTTACTCTGGAAAGTTGGCAGTGTTTACAAAAATATATACAAGATATTACAAAAGAGACAATTTACACACTGTATATGCATAAAACAGTTATTAAATTAAAAGAAATTAAATGAGAAAGGTACAAAAACTGTGCCACACGGTGATTTTGTGGGGTGGACGGCTCCCCAGAAATGTTGTATGATTCCTCCACACAGCGAGTGTGGTGCTGCGTCGGACATCCCAGGGTGGAATGAGCTCAAAAATGGATTCTTTGGTTTTATGTAATGGGACATAAAATCCAGGAACTCCTACTTGTTCACCTTCCTGGTGGGCTGGTTCTCTGAAACCCTCCTCTTTCACAATTCTCAAGAAAACCTCAATTTTTCAAATCTCTGGTTTGGCCACTTCCATGTTAACCCCTTCATGACCCTGGAATTTTTCATTTTCGTTTTTTGCTCCCCTGCTTTCAAGAGCTATAACTTTTTTATTTTTCCGTCAATATACACATATGATGGCTTGTTTTCTGCGGGACGAGTTGTACTTTCAGATGCAATTATTTATTTTACCATATAGTGTACAAGGAAATTGAAAAAAAATTCCAAGTGAGGTGAAATTGCAAAAAAAGTGCAATCACACGTTTGTTTTTTGCGTTTTTTAGCTGCCATGTTCACTATATTGTAAAACCGACTTGACGGGGTGATGCCTAGGGTCTGTACAAGTTTATAGATACCAAACATGTATACCTTTTCTGGTATCTTAGTGGTGAAAAAAAATTCAGAAGTTTGGAAAAAAACAACGCACTTTTTGCGCCATGTTTTGCAACCCGTAGGGTCCTCATTTTTTGAGATCTGGGGATGTGTGATGGCTTATTTTTTGCGTCTTGAGCTGACCTTTCTAATGATACCATTTTTGGGTGGATCCACTGTTTTGATCGCCCGTTATCGCATTTTATAACAATGTTGCAGCGACTAAGAAATTTTAATTTTGATGTTTGGACCATTTTTTCCATTACGCAGTTTAGGGCTCTCATTAATTGATTTTATATGTTGATAGATCGGGTGATTCTGAACGCGACGATACCAAACATATGTATTTATTTTATTTTTTTCATACTTTTATTGTGAATGGGGGAAAAGGGGGTTGATTTGAACTCTTATGTTTTGGGTTTTCTTATACAGGTTTTTAAAAACTTTATTTTTTTATTAATTCTTGTTTTTACACTGCCCCTTTAAGAGGTACCTTGCTGCACAGTTCGATCGCTTCTGGGAGATACAGATGAGCGAGCTGCAGCTCATCAGTATCTCCCAGAATTGCAGACGTGTTGTAGTTGGCAGCGCTTGCCAACCACAACCCAGAAGTGCTCAGTGATAGCATCCGGGGTCTAGTCAGGACCCCGGCCTGTCACGTGAGTGCCAGAGATCCCAAGATACTATCCAAAAAGGAGACCCTCCCCATCTTCACAGGAAACCGAGGATTCCCATAAATAGGTGTCAGGGGATCCAGGCATGTTGTCAATCCTAGCCCTTCCCCCGGCAATGTTTTAACTGCTCAGTAATAAATGGGAGGTCCTTTGCTGGCACAGAACGCTCCACCCAAATTCTCGCCAAAGGGGGAACAGTCGTGAACATAGCATCCGCCTCTACCCATCTATTTCTATCTTTACTCCCAAACAAGTCCAGAATGCATCGTCCCATGTTTGCTGAGTGATATAATTGAAAATCTGGCAATCCTAGGCCTCCTCTAGTTATAGCTCCCCTTAGAATGCGGTGAGAGATTCTAGGAGGTCTATGGGACCAAATAAATCTCAGAATTAAGGACTTCAATCTGGAGAAGAATGAAGCAGGGAGCATAATAGGTATTGCCTGGAAATAATAGAGCAGGCGAGGCAGAAGGTCCATACCCATGACATGAGTTCTTCCCAACCATGAGATGGACAATTTGTTCCAATCCGCTAGCTCCTTTTCCACCCTACCCAGTAGAGGGTGAAAGTTAATTCTGAATAGATCTGCTGTATCTCCCGTCAACTTAATGCCTAAGTAATTTAAGAAGACCTATTGCCACTTAAACAGAAAATTCTCCCTCAACAGGCGGACCACCAGATGTGAGAGTGAAACATTCAACATATCCGATTTTGCCATGTTTATCTAGAAATTACTTAGGTGGCCATAAACTTGTAGTTCAGATAGTATATTTGGGATGGTTATCAAAGGGTTGGTGATATAGAGAAGTAGGTCATCAGCGAAGAGGGCCAATTTATGCTCCTTTCCCGGACCCTCAACCCCTGAACGGCTGAATTTTTCCTAAGTGCCGCGGCCAACGACTCCATACAAAGGATATAGATGAAGGGAGATAAGGGGCACCCCTGGTGCGTGCCATTGTTAATCTCAAACTTCTCAGATAGGGAACCATTGACCCTTATACGAGCCGAGGGGCAGGTGTACAGAGCACCTAAGCTGTGTATGGTGGAGCTCATCAGGGCTAAATGGCAAAGAGTCTCCATCATGAACACCCAGTGCACCCTGTCGAACGCTTTCTCGGCGTCTAAAGACAGGATGCACATGGGTAGTCCCTGACGCTTAGCTCCATCCACCAGAGCGATAGTCCTGACGGTGTTATCCCTGGCCTCGTGTCCAGGGACAAACCCGACCTGGTCCCTATGTATTGTGTCCAGCAAATAAATTTTTAGTCTATTGGCTATCATCTTGGAATAGATTTTAATGTCCAAGTTTATCAGGGAGATGGGGCGGTAATTCCCATATATCGATGGATCCTTGCCTGGTTTCAGCAAGACCACGATGTGTGCCATCAAGGCCTGTGGAGGGAAGGACCCCCCTCACCACAAAGTTGCAGACCTCCAAGAACCTGGGGCTCAAAAGGGTTTGAAATATTTTGAAAAAAACTAGCAGAGTAGCCATCTGGGCCCGGGCTTTTGCCCGATTTCATAGAATGTATACAATCCGTGACCTCATCCAGGGTAAAGTCCCTAGCGAGATCTTCTGCAGCTCCCTGTGGCAAGGCGGGAAGACCACAACCTCTCAGATATTCTCTAATTTTGTCTTTCAGTTGGTGTTCTGGCATATTCTCATAATGGCCCTTGAGGTTGTAAAGGGAGGAGTAAAACTGCCTAAATCTCGCCAGTATCTCGCTCGTCTTGTGCACTATGCCACCCCTCCCATCTCTCATGTGAAGGATTGTAGACCCGGGTCCCCTCTTATGCAGAGCTCTAGCCAACAACTTGCCTCTCTTGTTACCCAGATAATAGAACCGGGATTGGATTTTGGCCTGGAGGCTGCGGTGTCCCTCATCCAAAATGGATAGGAGTTTATGTCGAGCCGTAGAGAGTAAGGAGTAAGTTATCAGCGAAGAGTCCACTTTGTGTTTCGACTCTAGCTCAGAGATCTGCTTTAATAGCAAAACGATATCCGCAGCTTTAATCCTTTAAGGTGCGCGCCATGGGAAATAAATAGTCCCCCAAAAACACTCTTCAGGGCTTCCCACTGTAAAGGCAGGGGGGTAGGGTCTGTAGTATGATCTAGAAAAAAGTTGCAGATAGCTCCCTCAATCTCAGACCTGCACGTATGATCTCGAAGTAAATTTTCATTCAACCACCATGTAAATTCTTTGGGGGCGTTCAAGCAGAGGTGCACGGAGAGGTAAATGGGAGCATGATCCGATAGGACTATGTTTCCTATGTCCGTCGTCAGGTGCGAGTCAAGGAGGGAATGAGATATATAAATTCTATCAATCCTGGAGTAGGAAAGATGTACTGGCGAGAAAAAGGTATAATCCCGGACACCTGGGTGTAATACACGCCATGCATCTACAAGGGACAACCCCTCCTACTGCCTCTTAAGGTGGTGGAGAGACAGTGCAGGGTGGCTGGACTTACCCGTGGAAACGTCCAATACAGTGTCAGCTGGAAAGTTGAAGTCCCCACCTAAAATGATCTGGCTGGAGCCCGCAAATTCCTCAAGTTTCGACCTGGAACTGGCCCCAAATTTTCTAGGGTTCCTGTTGGGGAAATAAATATTAGCAAGGACCAACACACGTGAGGAAACGATACTTGAAGAAAGAGAAAGCGTCCCTGTGGGTCAATCAGTTGTTTCAATATTTTCGAGGAGAAAGATTTATGAAAGCCTATGGAGATCTCCCTGGATTTAGACTCTGGATTCGAGCTATGGAACCATAAAGGGTACAGTGATGATTCACATCTTGGCACCTTGTCTGGCCTGAAATGAGTCTCTTGAAGCATCAGAACCTGCACCCGCTTTTTATGGGCTGAGTACAGAATCTGTCTTATTTAGACCCTTCACATTAAATGAGCATATAGTCAGGTCATCCATGGTCATCTAGAAACATTATATTCAGCTGCATTAAAATCCACCCTGTCTAAAGGGAAAGAAAAAGAAAGAAGGGAAAAAAAGAAAGAATATAGACTTGATGATACCATGAAACAGATATTCTAGGTCAAGGCAAAGTTAGTTGTGCAAACTTAGGACAGAGTCCAATCTGTCCTGCACCAAAAGGGTGTGTGGGAGCCGAGAGTAAGGCCCCTCCAACCCTGCAGACAACCCCAGCAATAGCAAACATTTTGTATGATGATCTACACCGCCGGCTTGGGGGAGCGGGTATGGGACATTGGACGGATGACGGACAAAGAGACATACGGACAAACAAACACGCATGGGTATCAAGGGAGGGGAGAAGCAGGGGGGAGACATCAGAGACGGGCGAACAGGACCAACACTTATCACTTCAAAAACAAATCAGTCCTGAGTCCCTCAGGTGGCAGGAGCCGTAGAGTTGCGACCGCGTCGTCTCTCCTGCCATCTCGCCGGGGGAGGTGGGAGGTGATGAGTAGAAGGCCAATCCGGCAGATTCACTGGAGGGAGATCAAAGAAGTCCGGCAGATCACCTATCTTCCTGAATGAAGTGGATTTCCCCTCCTTATGCGCAATCAGTTGGGCATCATAGTCTCCCCATGTTATCTGTAAGATTTGTCACCAAAATGTACCGTAAGTAGCAGCCAAAAAATCTGGGTTACTCTGAAGACAGCAGGAGAAGGGGCTGCTGTCGAAGTCTTGCCATCCCCACGAGTTGTGCGTCAATCCTCTGTATGTAGACATTCCTCCACTGCTTCTGCCTCCTCAACCTCGTCTCAGTCCTCCACCTGCACCCAAAGCCTGTCTGGTAATGCCACCGGCGTTCTAACTGCGCACAAGGAATCCTGTGCACCTCCTTACTATGATGGCAGCAGGGCTCAACGGCATCAGGCGGTCTTTATCTTGAAATGTATGGGAAATGTGGGTCACACAGCTGAGGAGTTGTGGTCTGCTGTGGAGACCAAGTTTCATCAATGCTTGTGTCCACTGAATGTGCAGCCATGGAAGGCCGTGCGCGACAATGCTGCAATGCTGGGTGCAGCCCTCCGCCGGGGCAATGTGACACACGTGCCTTGCATGGCTCACGTCTTAAACCAGGTTTTCCAGCACATTTTTGCCAACTATCCATCCCTAGATGGTCTTCAGCAGAGGGGACAGTCGCTGTGTGCTCACTTCCGCCGTTCGCATCCCGTAGCTCTTGCATCTCTACACAAGTCGTTCGGCCTGCCAGTTCACCGGCTGAAAATGTGATGTGCCCGACACGATGGGATTCAACTCTGCACATGTTGCAGCAACTGTGGCAGCACCGATGAGCCCTGGTGCAATACGTCATGATGTATAACCTGGACCTACGAGATCAAGAGGTGGAGCAAATCACATTGCTGGAGTGGTCTAAAATGAAGGACATATGCACCATTCTGTACAGTATTGAAATGTAACGAAGATGTTTAGTGATGATTATGCCATTATCAGCATGACTATTCCCGTCATTTACATGCTGGAGCACACTTTAAACAGTATTCGGAGTCAGGTGGTGGCACTAGAGGAGGGGGAGGAAGTACAGGAGGAGTCGTATGGGGAAGGGCTCACAAGATCTCCAAGGTGCAGTTGACACTTTATGAATGAGGGTCTACATTATGCTTGCTCAGAACCTTCTTTATCTGGGCCTGGATCCGACTCCAAAAGCTTCTGGGCATCAGTGCAGATCATTACCTCGTCTTGACTCTCAAAAGCTTTTGAGCAGACCTCTGATTCCCAGGCTATAGTATGAGAGAAGAGCGATGCATACTCAACCGTCTGTCTTACCCTATACTCAAATGGGTGGCTCGAGACTTGGGAGCTGTGCGGAAGCAAGTGGGTTTATGGTGACACCTCTGAGGACTGGTGTGTTTGTGAAGTAGAAGTTGAGGTGAAGGAGAGCCCACTTGCTGAAACACTTGCTATCCATTCAAGCGCCTGCTCTTTTTGTGCCTCATCTAGAATTGGTATTGATCGTCATCTGAGTCGTGTTCGTACGAAAGGGATCATTACAGAAGTAGACATCTTACTTTAGCTGGAAGATGCTCTTTCTCCAGCAGATGTTACTCTTGATTTCCCACGTACCCCACGGACACAAACTGTTTTTCCCTTTCCACCATGCCTATTTGCCCCTTCCATTAGCAGCAGGCCTTTTGCCACTTATTTTGTATGTGAACAATTTGGCAACTCTGCAGTTGATGGCAAAAAATATTCTGATGGAAATCGAGCAGAGCTGATTGGCCAGACAGTGGTACTAGGCACAAAAAATTATGTTTGCTTGTTCCAGTAAAAAATATTAGAATGAACTACACTCAAGGTGTATTTGGTTGTATTAAACGTGGCCTACAGTAAAGGTTTAGTGAACACTGCTTTTAAGCAAAAACTGACAGGTATCATGGATACCAGCTACACAGCGGGCTGCGGGGAGTGCGATTTTCACCACGCACACAGGGGAACACATCATGCTGCGTTTCCCTGTGCGTGGTGTGTGCATGATGAAAATCGCACTCCCCGCAGCCCGCTGTGTAGCTGGTATCCATGATACACAGCGGGTTGCTAAGGGCCGCGTTCTCCGCTCTGCAGCCTGCGTGAACGCTGCGGAAAGAGAAAAAAATTCTAAGTTCTCTGCAATAACGCAGGGAACTTAGAATTTGGCAAGTGTGACCCTAGCCTTAGCTTGTTGCAGTAAAAAGTAGTAGAATGAACTACACTCAAGGTGTATTTAGTTGTATTAAACGTGGCCTACAGTAAAGGTTTAGTGAACACTGCTTTTAAGCAAGAACTGACAGGTTAGCTTGTTGCAGTAAAAAAGTAGTAGAATGAACTACACTACAGGTGTATTTAGTTGTATTAAATGTGGTCTACAGTGAAGGTTTAGTGAACACTAGTGATGAGCGAGCACTAAAATGCTCGGGTGCTCGGTGCTCTGGCCGAGCATCTCAAGATACTCGTGTACTCGGCCAGAGCACCGAGCCCAATGTAAGTCAATGAATGTTAGGCTCCGCCCACAGACTTCCGGCTATAAAACGAGTATTTCTGGGAAAGGGCGGGAGGGGGGGCTTTTTTAAATCGCCGCAACGTATAACACCTTGCTGTGGCCCCCAGAGGGATCTTAACAATTAATCTGCACCCTGTGTGGTGCCAGCTCTCTGTGTGCACTGAAGGGAGCTGTGTATGTGTGTCAGATTGCTAATTATTAGCGAGCAGTCCGAGTATCTCGGCGGTACTCGGTGCTCCCCGAGCATCCCGATTACCGGGATACTCGTGCGAGTAACGAGTAGCGCAGAGCATACGCGCTCATCCCTAGTGAACACTGCTTTTAAGCAAAAACCACTGTGGGACACTGCCAGTCTGCTACTAGCCCGAACAAAGTGCCTGGACTAGCTGCAGCAAAAATAAAAGCCTAATTAAGACAGGTGGTGTAGCTTTCTTCACAGCAGTGCTACACTACCTGCCCTAATGGATTCAAAGAGCTATATTACTGTGGCCAGATGCTGTGAGAAAGACTTGCACAGCACTGGCACACACCTGACACACACCTGCCTGGCAAAAACTAATAGAGACTGCTCTAACCTAGCCCTGATAAGGGCTGCAATTAAAACTAGTCCCTGCTTCTAAGAAGTTGCCCTGAAAAGGTCTGATAGACTACTAGTCCCTATTCCCTATCCCTAATCGCTACTCCTATTGAGCAGCCCTTAAAAGGGCTGATATTACTACTAGTCCCTACTCCCAAAAACTATCTATCTAACTTTGCATTCGCTCACTAGCTAACTGAGAGAACACTATTTAGTTTGCACTGTTTAGCGGTTGCACACAGCAGCAGCCGCGGGTGCCGTTCAACACCTGCAGCAGCTATCAGCAAAATGGTGGAGATCTTTAAGATGGCCGGGTTTTGTAGGGCTAGGACATGTGACAGACACAGCCAATGATAAGATTAGTTGTGTGATAAAATGCACTTTGCAGTGTGGCACTGTGATTGGCTAGAAGCCTGAACCACCCCATTGTACATGCTTTAGGAGAAAAAAAAAAAGCACAACCTTATTGCTGCAGCTCTGATACAAGCCCCCCCTGCACAATATACACACAAACTGGATATTAACATTCATTTGCAGTATTAGGGCTAGGTTTAGGGTTGGAAAGATTAAGCTTTTGTGGATCGAAGCGTTATCGAACATATACTAGAACTGCCGAATTTCAAGCAAATTGTTCTAATTCGGCGAATGACTCGAACACCGCCAAAAACAGCTTGAATGTGAGATTGGCGAACAATTTGAATTGAACATCGCTCATCTCTATTCATAAACTGCCACATCCCCTGAATAAGTGCATTGGCTTCAATAAGAAACCACTTCAGGAACGTAAAGAGATTCAGACGAAGTTTAGAGTATGTTTCAGGTGCTGTGCCTCTACCGAACACCTTGCTAAGGACTGTGTCATTGCCATCAAGTGTCTAGCATGTGATAGTGAAGACCACGTACAAGCACTCCATCCATCACAACCTAGCTCAACGTCTATGCCTTCTCCCACCATAAGCAATGGCGGGGAGAATACAGACTAAGCGACAAACTATTTTGCGATATCTTCCTCTTGCACCAAGGTCTGCAGAGAAGATCTTCGAGACAAGTACTGCGCGAAGATTTGTCTGGCGAAGGTATCTCAAAGGTCACCCAGAGAAAGCAGTCAAGGTGTACTTCAGTCTGGACGACCAGAGCAACAGATCACTGGCCAGGTCAGAGCTATTTGACTTGTTCGGCTTAAGGAGAAACGCTTATCCCTGCACCTTGGGCACCTGCAGCAGTATCACCAAAGCCTCTGGGAGAAGGACCAGCAACCTCATAATAACATTGCTTGAAAATGCTGTGGATATACCACCACCCACACTTGTTGAGTGCAACCAAATACCATTCTACAGGGAAGAAATCCCAACGCTAGAAGCCGCTCTTCATCATCCTCACCTCGGGGCCATAGCCAAAGAGATACCAGTTCTTTACAACAAGGCAGACATCCTAATTCTTCTCAGCAGAGAAATTCTTTGGCTGCATAAAATGCGTCAACTAATCAATGGACCACATGATGCACTGTTTGCTCTGCACCTCGACCTAGGTTGGGTCATAATCGGCAACATCTGTGGTGACAAATTGAAGAAAACAAACAGAATCTCCTCCTACAAAGCTCTTATCAAGTCAGATGATTACAGCATGTCCTTTCTGCCATACCCGCATCACTACTGGGTAAAGAAGTCAAACAACACTAACTGGCAACATCAATCACCCGACAGCACGAACTCGCTTCATCGTCAAGACAATAGTCTCTGGTCAACAGCACTTAACCCTACAAACAAGGTCAACAACTCACCACCTGCATAGGAAGACAAGGTGATCATCAGGGTCACAGGCATCGAACTCAATGGCGATGACTGCAACAGCTGGGTAGCTCCCTTACCTTCTCTTCCCACAAAGACTGAGTTGCCAAGAGATCTGCAGCAAGCAACTGCAAAGTTCCCATCCTGTGATGCCTATTACCATCATAAGCCTTACCAGACCAAAGCGGTAATGGACGCCAGTGCTCCAAATGAGAGCCCCTTTCTCAACAGCTTACCCTTTACTAAAGATGCTAGTGTTCGCCCCACGCAAAGCAGCCCCAGCACACCACGGTATGTTGAACAAAACACATTCACTTCCCAAGTGTCACCCTGCAATGAACTTGCTATCAGACGAGGAGTATTGCCTGTTAAAAGCAGCATCCACAATCCTCTTGGATCTAAGACACCCATCACAGTTCAAGACAAGATACTGCTGAGACAGCTTGTTACTCAGAACACTGACAGGAACACTATGCTTACATCTCGGAAACAACAAAGGTGGAAGACGGGGGACGAAGAAGTCTCTAAAGGCCTTACAGCAACTTCATGTCCTACACCATTGTTCTCTAAAGTCTGTTTCAGCTGTCATCAGGAGACAAGTTCAAGCTTCTTCTGATATGTCTACAAAGGCTTCAGCTGCAGTAGCCTCACTGAGTGCTTCAGAAACTAGCAACATGGTACATTGCACTTTTGTCCTGGACAAGGTCATGCTCACTTCAAAACCGGCTTCCACTGTACAAAGATGGGGACTCTGTGCTGACGCACTTACAGTAAAAACCATAAGTGCCACTCCCGAACCATGGCATCTCATCTCTACTGGTCTGTGACCAACTGAGTGGAAAATAGGACTCAGAGCAACATTCCATCTTGACAACAGTACGCGGCCATCACTTCCAAGTTGGCCGCACAATAATTTTTACCCTAGCATTGCCAGCTGTGAACTCGACCCGAAGGAACCAGAGGCTGGGAAGGATCTCAGACCAACCAGCATCACAAGCCGTATGTCCAAGGTGCCAGTACAGGAATTGAGGTTTCATCACCCTGAACACCCTTCTACCTGGTCAGCCATCGTGCCTGCTGACATTCGTTTCAGTTAGATCACCTGGTGCCTCCTTTGAGCAGGAGTCACATGAACTGAACTTTAGTTGTATTGGGACGAGGCGTCTCAGGATCCGCACTGCTGAATGAATGAAACCTGAAACTGGAACACTGGTTTCAACGGGTGTTCTTTATTCCTACGCTTTTCGGAGCGTTACCATGCTCCTTCCTCAGGGACAAAAACCTGTTTTTTTGTCCCTGAGGAAGGAGTATGGTAACGCTCCAAAACACGTAGGAATAAATAACACCCGTTGAAACCAGTGTTCCAGTTTCTGGTTTCATTCATTCAGCAGCGCGGATCCTGAGACACTTCGTCCCAATGCAACTATTGTTCGCCACGTCGATCATGGATGTGTGGGTCCTGCAGAAGCTATATCTAGGCGCGCATACTTGTTGTGTATAACATAACTTTTGCAGGTGAGCAGCTTTCAATCAGGTCCTTGCCAATATCTGTAAGGAGATAAGACCCTATTTGCACATTGTCTCACCCCCTATAGATGAACTGAACTCTGTTGCTGGACTCTGCCCTGGCAGGGAGCATATGTCGCCATACCCCAGCGTACTAGGACATGAAACTTTCTAGATACTACTGAACTTGAACATTCCCTGTGGATTAAACTTCTACCATTGGATTGTTGGGTTGGTGGAAGAGTTGGCATGTTGCGGGTTCCCCAATCTGAAGATGTTTTTTTCTATTGAACTAATTTTTTCCATTTTTTCCATTTTTGGTATTCAAGGACTACGCGTCACCTCAAGTATGGACTTGAATTACTTCATTGTTGTTATATATTGTGTTTTCCTTTCTCTCTATTCAGGCCTATGAATGGTGAGAGACAGTGCTTGACTCCTCACATCATGCAGAGTGTGAGGTAGCAACCGGGGAACCCGCTTGCAAAACGACAAGAACACGTGTTTATAAGGTTAACCAATGTCTACCCGTTTATTTTCACATATTAATCACATAACCCGGGTAGCATGTTTGACACATATCACATTGATTAACAACACTTTACATAAATACACCATACATTTACATTTAACATCACATAACACTTATATTGCACATAACGTTTTATAGTAACCCGGGACCTGTAACCATCTCTGTCCCCATTGGAGCTCTACTAACAGCTCCCATGGTGGCTACGGCCTACTTACACTATACATAAGTTACAGTACGATGATGACCCCTCCGGGTTCATAACAGGGGTTGAGCAACCTGAGCACCGGGTATATCATGTATCCCCAAGGGGCTCCTTCCAGGACGTATCTCCGCCTACGTCCCGGTCAGAGTCCACATGGTTCAACCATGGTGTCCCCACTCTAGGAGCCCTTTTAACCCCTACTTCTGACCTTCGTTACATACGCCTCAACGGGCCCTGTGGGTCCCAATGGCGGTACCTGCCGCCTGGCTTTAGTCACCCAGCATGATGACTCAACACTCACCCGTAGTCAGGAATCCTGCCTGACCGGGTCCTTACATACCGTATGTGATCCATCATTCAAACGTCCATGGATCACACACCTGCTCACAGCCCACATCCATGGACTGTGGCCCCTCCATGGCCCATTACAGGGACTGGCAAACCATAGTGCACGGGAACCTCTACATCCGTTACCTACTAGGAGCCCTATTACCCCTGTGTCTGGCACCACAGGCACACCCACACCATTAGAGGTCGTGGTTGAGGGACGGGTACCCTCTGCAAGCAGCAGGGCAAGCCTCCCTCTCGTCCCAAGGACGGAACGCCTCCAACATCATCCATACTCGCTGGGTCACTGTCTCTCCACATCTTTATACATGGGTCTTACATAGGTCATCATTTCTCATTCAGGGCCATTACTTAAGCCCTCATACACATAGTTCATCGGGTCCCTTAACTGAGTACTCTGACTCGGACCCAAAGGCGGTCTATGCCCGCCTGGCACACTACATACAATTGCCTCCAAGGGCTACATACATTCCGGTTCATCAGGACCTTTAACGGACTCCACTGAGTCGGTCCCAAGGGCGGTCTATACTCGCCTAACATGATTTACGCACACAAGGTGCACAGTTCACACTATCGCTCGGGAACTGCTTTCTTACCGGGCACGGATCCGGGTCTCGCTACCTGTGTCACAGGTTCCACCAGGCATCGCCACAGGCTCCTTCCCGGACGTGAGGCGACCCACGTCCGGTCTAGCGTCCACGGGTCAACCACGGCTTCCCCCTCCAGGTGCGGACACGACCACGGACCTCGGCACCGGCATGGAGCTAGCAGGCTCCCATCATGTACTCAGAGCCTCCAGACTGCTCTGCACTTGACTGGTCTCAGCTTCCATCTGAATCAATCTCAGCTTCCAGGATCAATCTCAGCTTCCAGGATCAATCTCTCAATCACTCAGGTGGCCGGCTCTTATCGTGCCAGCCACTCCCACATGGACACACCCCCTCGGCTGCTGTTAATCAGCCTGTCACACAGCTCAGGTTAACTCCCTGTGTTCCGGGTTGTCAGCACTCACTCATTACATCCTATTCCTCATGGACTCCTCGATCTCATCCCACTCTCACTGCCGCTCATTAGGCTCATGAAACCTCATTGTGTTCAGGTTGGTTCACACAGTATTATCATCACAGGAAAACCGGCCAGTGTGCACAGGATCATCCTCTGATCCTACATGTGATGTACCCCGGCCATGCGGATCATGCTGGCGGTGCCTCACATACCCCCCTCCTTGTTTACACCCGTGGGTAGGGGTTAAACACACGGCCCTGACAAGTCGGGTGACAGCGTCGCTCCTGGCTTGTGAATAAGGGTCACACACACTGCCTGCTTGTACACCTAGGACACCGGTAAACCGTGTCCTAACCTCCCCCCTCCTTGTTCAGACCAGTGGGGGATGAACACACTGCCATAGGAGCCGGGCCACCACACAACACCTTGTGGCACCGCTCCCGGTTTGTATACCTGTGACTCCTGTCCAACCTCCCCCCTCCTTGCTTAAACCAGCAGGGGCAAACACAGTTCATAGAATCCGGATGTGGCGCTGTCTTGGCAACTTCGTGACCCCTCGGGCCACCGGAACCTTGATCACGCCGACTTTGACTTCGGGACCCCTAGGGCCGCCCGATACTTTGAGTACGACGTCTTCGTGACCTCGCCAGGTCACCGGCCAGATGCTAGGGTGCGTCGTGCGGTTGCCCATAGCAACCAAGTCCATATAAAGTGCACCAACAGAATAGTCCATATAAGGTGCTCCGGCACCACAGCCCTCGGCTGTACAAACCCCCCTTTGTAACTGGGGTGCATTCCTCACCGGGCAACCTTGCCCGCATTCTCCACCATATGTGAGGTAGCAACCGGGGAACCCGCTTGCAAAACGACAAGAACACGTGTTTATAAGGTTAACCAATGTCTACCCGTTTATTTTCACATATTAATCACATAACCCGGGTAGCATGTTTGACACATATCACATTGATTAACACCACTTTACATAAATACACCATACATTTACATTTAACATCACATAACACTTATATTGCACATAACGTTTTATAGTAACCCGGGACCTGTAACCATCTCTGTCCCCATTGGAGCTCTACTAACAGCTCCCATGGTGGCTACGGCCTCCGGCCTACTTACACTATACATAAGTTACAGTACGATGATGACCCCTCCGGGTTCATAACAGGGATTGGCAAACCCTAGTAACCCGTGGCTGCGGCCTCAGGCCCAACCACGCGTTACCCAGTACGGGAGCCCTACTAATCCCTGCTTCTGACCTTCGTTACATGCGCCTCAACGGGCCCTGTGGGTCCCAATGGCGGTACCTGCCGCCTGGCTTTAGTCACCCCAGCATGATGATATACATTCACCCGTAGTCAGGAATCCTGCCTGACCGGGACCTTACACACCGTATGTGATCCATCATTCAAACGTCCATGGATCACACACCTGCTCACAGCCCACATCCATGGACTGTGGCCCCTCCATGGCCCATTACAGGGATTGGCAAACCATAGTACACGGGAACCACATCCGATACCTACTAGGAGCCCTATTACCCCTGTCTCTGGCACCACAGGCACACCCACACCATTAGAGGTCGTGGTTGAGGGATCAGGTACCCTCTGCATGCAGCAGGGCAAGCCTCCCTCTCGTCCCAAGGACGGAACGCCTCCAACATCATCCATACCAGCTGGGTCACTGTCTCTCCACATGATTATACATGGGTCTTACATAGGTCATCATCTCTCATTCAGGGCCATTACTTAAGCCCTCATACACATAGTTCATCGGGTCCCTTAACTGAGTACTCTGACTCGGACCCAAAGGCGGTCTATGCCCGCCTGGCACACTACATACAATTGCCTCCAAGGGCTACATACATTCCGGTTCATCAGGACCTTTAACGGACTCCACTGAGTCGGTCCCAAGGGCGGTCTATACTCGCCTAACATGATTTACACACTAGGTGCACAGTTCACACTATCGCTCGGGAACTGCTTTCTTACTGGGCACGGATCCGGGTCTCGCTACCTGTGTCACAGGTTCCACCAGGCATCCCCACAGGCTCCTTTCCCGGGCGTGTTTCACCCCACGCCCGGACCAGTATCCACCAGGTTCAGCCACGGCTTCCCCCTCCAGGTGCGGACACGACCCCAGACCTCGGCACCGGCATGGAGCTAGCATGCTCCCATCATGTACTCAGAGCCTCTAGACTGCTCTGCACTTGGCTGGTCTCAGCTTCCATCTGAATCAATCTCAGCTTCCAGAATCAATCTCAGCTTCCAGAATCAATCTCAGCTTCCACTCAGGTGGCCGGCTCTTATCATGCCAGCCACTCCCACATGGACACACCCCCTCAGCTGCTTGTAATCAGCCTTTCACACAGCTCAGGTTAACTCCCTGTGTTCCGGGTTGTCAGCACTCACTCATTACATCCTATTCCTCATGGACTCCTCGATCTCTTCCCACTCTCACTGCCACTCATTAGTCTCATGAAACCTCATTGTGTTCAGGTTGATTCACACAGTATTATCATCACAGGAAAACCGGCCAGTG
Source organism: Allobates femoralis (assembly GCA_033576535.1). Taxonomy (NCBI): domain Eukaryota; kingdom Metazoa; phylum Chordata; class Amphibia; order Anura; family Aromobatidae; genus Allobates; species Allobates femoralis. The sequence continues at coordinate 290,491,227 of JARQOC010000001.1, forward strand.
TGCACAGGATCATCCTCTGATCCTACATGTGATGTACCCCGGCCATGCGGATCATGCCGGCGGTGCCTCACAAGAGACATTTTAAATCTGAAGATTTCAGACGGGGAGTGTTGTGTCTCATGAATGGGAACAACTCATTGTGTTTATTTCTCTATATTATGCATTGCATTGCTTGTTGCTAGTGCTTGTTGCTAGGCAGATGTTGCTTTGTGAAGTTTGTCCCTATGTCCATCCTGTAGTTGGGAATGTTTTAGTTTGCTCTTCCCTTCTTCCTCAGTGTTCTGCGTGTAGAATTAATTATCTGGACCACATGTTTACTTCCCTGTAAGGATTACTCTTTTCACCTGCTGCATTGTACTCATTAACAAGATTTTGGAAGAAAACTGCTCAGTTTCTCCTGGTCTTTATGTGAGTACTACAGTTATACAATCATCTAAAGGACTGTAATTAGAATGCTTAGGAATTCATAGTGCCAAGGAAGAGTTGGAACACTCCTTGTGTGCTAAACTGTTTCTGCAAACAAGTGTTTTGATACTGTCCAACAGAAGCACTGGTAAACAAGCCGAAGGCCTCTGCCCTGAAGGTGTGAGGTATGGAACTGCAAGACACTACACCCACTCAGTAAAGCAGGGCTGGCCATGTGAAGTTCTCAAGGCCCGCAAAGATTGCATGTTGTCATGATTTCCCTAGCATTGCTCAAGGTGCTGGAATCATCCATCACCTCTGCAGGTGATAAAATAAGCACCTGTGCAATTCTAAGGAAATCCTGAAAACTTGCACTGTTTTCAGACCTTAAGGACTATAGTTGGCTAACCCTGCCCTAGAGGTCTCTGTTGAAGAAGCCAGGGGGAAGGAGAAATCCTTGAGCCCTTTCACCACAATTGCGGCTCTCCCTGGACTCTCTAAAGGTACCATCACACGTGGCAATTTTGCTAGCAATTTCACTGGCAATTTGCTGGTTGCAGTGAAATCATGGACACATTGTTCCATTTGTGCACGGCAACAAAATAGAACAATGTGTCCATGATTTCACTGCAACCAGCAAATTGGCAGTGAAATTGCAAGCAAAATTGCCACGTGTGACGGTGCCTTTAGGCTCTGTGCCCACGGTGCATTGTTTGATTTTTTTTATGCAGATTGAGAATCTGCATTAAAATCTGCATGTCTATCCTGAGACCAGCAAAATGTAGGACAGGTCAGAAGTGCTTTGCTAATGTTGCTTTTTGTTTCCTTGCACATGTGGTTCAGATTTCTTTTTTCTGCCCCAAAATCTGCACCAAATGTGAAAGACTTTGCTGGCTTCAGGATAGACACATAGATTCTCAAAGTCTGTTTAAAAAAACATCAAATAACAAGACGGGGCCACAGTTGGATTCCCTGCTGTGATGTGTAACCTGACATAAAATTAATAAAGGAAAAAATGTGTAGGGTTGTGCTGCGTTTTTCATTCTCAGCACAGATAAAGTGTACAGCTGCAGGCTGCCACCCTCAGCTGCTTATTTATACCTTAGCTGGCAAAAAAATGCTCCACCCTATTTTTAATTGTAGCCAAGGTGAAATTAAGCAGCTGGAGGCTGGTATTCTCAGCGTGGTGAGGGCCCCTCAAATTGGCGGATTCATAAGAAGCCTGCCACTCTACCCAGCTCTTCCAGTTGTATAGCAGTGGCAAACTGGGTAATAAGGGGTTAATGCCAGTTTTGTATTGCCAGCTCGCGTTAAGCCCAAAAGTCTTATGGCCACTTTACACACACCAACTTATCTGTCCAACTTCTAAACAACTTACTGGTTGCAGTGAAATCATGGACACATTGTTCCATTTGTACACAGCCACAAAATGGAGCAATGTGTCCATGATTTCACTGCAACCAGTAAGTTGTTCAGAAGTTGGACAGATAAGTTGGTGAGTGTAAAGTGGCCCTTAATGTCAGGCCAATGTTAGGTCCTGCCATTAAGAATTTCAAGTAAATAGTAAATAAGATACAACACAGAATAAAAAACATTTTATCAGAAATAAAAATACAAATGCGTATCTGGACTCAATCTTTATTAATATAAATGAAAAAAGCTCCGATGCCGTTATGCGGTATATTATACCGCATAAAGGCATCGGAGCTTTTTTCATTTATATATATCTGAGGGTGTTGCCTAACACCGCTCCTTGAAGCTGGGGAGTTCCTGTGAGTATCGGGTGGTGGAGTCTTGGATTCTCATTTGTCAATCTTTATTAACCCCTCATACCCCTCCTTGATCTTCTGCAACATCATCTTGATTGGAGGCTGCAGTGAAGAACACAGTCTCCTGTCACCACAGCCTCCAAACACTGAATGAATGAGCTGCAAGCTCTAGGCTGATAAGAGGTGACTGCTGAGGTCACCCGAGGACAGCTCAGGTAATCATGATGCTCACTATGGTTAGCGGCCACCATGGCTATGTGAACGGTGACCTTAGCGGGTCACCGATTATTGGACCAAAGCTGTCAGCGAGTGACGTGGGTGGTCAGCTGATGTGATTACAATATCAATCATGTCACCTGACCAGATTGGGTCAACTGATCTTGTTACTATAGTTATCAAGTCTGGAGATCAGATCAGCTGACCAAAGCTTGCAGCTCATTTATTCAGTGTTTGGAGGTTGCGGTGACAGGGTGCTGTGTTCTTCACCGCAGCCTGCATTCAAGAAGACATCACAGAGGATCGAGGATGCATATGGGGGTTGTGTCTTCTTTACCATTTACTTGAAGGGCTTAATGGCCATTTCTAACATTGGCCTGACATTTAGAAGTTCGGGCTTAATGCCAGCTGGCAGTACAAAGCTGGCATTAACCCCTTATTACCCAGTTTGCCACCACTACACGGCAACTGGAAGAGCTAGGTTGTTATGGCAATAAATAGTTAATAACCTATATAACTCTTATTGAAGCCATTCAGAAACCTTCCAGAAGCATGTTTATATGAACCTTTGCTCCTATTCTACTCCCTCATCCTCCCCCACCTTTCAAAATTCCACTGTCTCAGAATTAGCTGCACAGAAGCTATTATGTATATTGTTTGATTTAGACTTAGCAGTTCTTATCAGAATTTCTCCGCATCGAATGTACAAACCAAGGCTAAACTGAAACTAACACACGGAATGTGATTGAAATGTTCTCTTCAGGATAAAATGTAGATTCAGCATAATAGGATGCAATCACCTAGAAACACCCCTAAGAAATGCCCCTTTAATGATAAGTAATAAAACTGCTAACTAGTGATGAGAGAGTACTAAAATGCTCGGGTGCTCGAAGCTCGGGCCAAGCATCCCAAGATACTCATGTACTCGGCCCGAGCACCGAGACCAATGTTATCCTATGGGAGACCCGAGTATTTTTATGAAATGACTGCCGGCAGCATGTAGAAACCCTAAAAATGTCACAAAAGTCTCAGAAGAGTGCTCAAATGACATGGCAACACCATGGGGAAGACCCTGGAAGCATTTATCACTCAAAAGTCACAGCTGTGAACAATGTTGACCGAGTTTCACGCCAATTTTACGGAGTCACCAGAAAACCTTCCAAAATGACACCAAAATGAATATTCAGAATGGAAATGTTAAGAGCACATACCCAATAGTTAGATACAGCTGGTGTATGTTACTTTTTGTGATTACATGAAAGATTTTACGTGAAAACATTGTGCGGCACTCCGATGACCCTGAGAAGAGACGTACATGAAGCCCTGTCTTGACATAATGTGCCCATTTTGAGGAAGTGGGTCTATTGTAGTATTTTCCTTTGCTAGGGCAGTCCAAAAATTGGGAGGTTCACCAATGCCCCTGGATAGAGACGTGCATGAGGGCCTGTAAATCTGAAGTGCCCATTGTAAGGAAGTGGGTGTATTGTAGTATAGCCCTTTGGCAGGGCAGCCAAAAATTGAGAGGCTCCACATTGTCCCTGGATAGAGACGTGCAGGAGGGCCTGTAAACCTGAAGTGGGTGTATTGTAGTATAGCCCTTTGGCAGAGCAGCCAAAAATTGGGAGGCTCCACATTGTCCCTGGATAGAGACGTGCAGGAGGGCCTGTAAACCTGAAGTGGGTGTATTGTAGTATAGCCCTTTGGCAGGGCAGCCAAAAATTGGGAGGCTCCACATTGTCCCTGGATAGAGACGTGCAGGAGGACCTGTAAACCTGAAGTGGGTGTATTGTAGTATAGCCCTTTGGCAGGGCAGCCAAAAATTTGGAGGTTCAACAATGACCCATGCATACAGACATGCAGGAGGGCCTGTAAACCTGAAGTGGGTGTATTGTAGTATAGCCCTTTGGCAGGGCAGCCAAAAATAGGGAGGTTCAACAATGACCCATGCATACAGACATGCACGAGGGCCTGTAAACCTGAAGTGGGTGTATTGTAGTATAGCCCTTTGGCAGGGCAGCCAAAAATTGGGAGGTTCAACAAAGAAAGGAAAAATAAGGAAAAAAAAGGAAAAAAAAAAAGGAAAAAAAAAAAAAAAAGGCCTCTTACAAATACCTTTGCATTTTGCAGGACACCATCAGCTACCTCAGAGGCAACCGATATCTCTCAACACCGATGCTCCATCTCCTACAACTGTCGCCCCCTAGAGGACACTGATGTAAACTGCAGATAAAAAAATGCAATATATCACTATAGATGACAGTGAGGGTTTATGCATTTTTTTATCTGCAGTTTACATCAGTGTCCTCTAGAGGGCGACAGTCACTTGTGTTGCATTTTTTGTTGCAGAGCGGCCCACCCTATCTAACAGCTGGGCGTCATTAATAGGCTGCTTACTGACACTATGCTTCACTATTGGAGTGGCTGCCGCCCTGTGGTGACCTCATGTCCAGCGATACCACCTGTCTCTTCCTTGTGGCACGGCGGTCGCAGATGCTACAATCGCCCCCGTTGTCAGGGCTGTAGGAGATGGAGCATCGGTGTTGAGAGATATGGGTTGCCTCTGAGGTAGCTGATGGTGTCCTGCAAAATGCAAAGGTATTTGTAAGAGGCCTTTTTTTTTTCCTTTCTTATATATTATGTACCAATTCGGTGATTTTTGAGGTTCAACAAAGACCCATGCATACAGACATGCATGAGGGCCTGTAAACCTGAAGTTGGTGTATTGTAGTATAGCCCTTTGGCAGGGCAGCCAAAAATTGGGAGGCTCCACATTGTCCCTGGATAGAGACGTGCATGAGGGCCTCAAAACATTTTTCCCATTGAAAAGGAGCGTGTCTCCTGTCGTTGTAATGCCCATTCTAAAAGAATGGGAGAAAAAATTTACCACTGGGGGTATACCTGAAACAACAGCCTAACTATTGTAACGGTCATCATGGTGGCACATGAGGAGAAGGAGGAGCAGTCCAGAGATTAGCCAAAGTCCAGAAGTGTGTACCCATGGGTGAGTGGAGGTACATGGCAAATTCCCATAACAAAATTTAAATTCCGCTGTCATTTGTTGGTGGTGTGGTGAAGTCTGGCCCAATCCAACCCTTGTTCATCTTGATCAGATTCGGCCTGTCAGCATTTTCAGTTGACAGGCGGGTGCGTTTATCAGTAATGATTCCACCTGTGGCACTGAAAACACGCTCTGACAAAACGCTAGCGGCAGGGCAGGCCAGGACTTCCAAGGCGTAGAGAGCCAATTCATGCCACGTGTCCAGCTGGGAGACCCAATAATTGTAAGGCACAGAGGAATGTCGCAGTACAGTTGTTCGATCTGCAAGGTACTCCTTCAGCATCTGGCCAAACTTAGCATTTCTTGTGGCACTACCCTGCACCTCAGGGGCTCTGGTACGTGAGGGGCTGAGAAAACTGTCCCACATCGTAAAGACTGTTCCCCTACCTCTGGCGGATTGGACTTGTGCCCCTCTCGGCCGTACGCCTTGGTTGTCCACCGATTCATGACCAATGCCGCTAGCGTTTTGTGAGGGGAATGCTTTGCCTACTTCCGTGACTATGGCCTTCTGGAACTGCTGCATTTTGGCTGACCTCTCCGCCTCAGGAATGAGAGACATAAATTCTCCTTGTAGCGTGGGTCTAAGAGTGTCGCCAACCAGTAGTGATTGTTGGCCAAGATATTCTTAACGCGAGGGTCACGAGCCAGGCAGCTTACCATAAAGTCAGCCATGTGCGCTAGACTCTTAACAGCCATCACTTCAGTATCCTGACCAACACGATGACTGAACATGCTGTCCTCCTCCTCCTCATTTCTCCTGTCCTCTGGCCAGCCACGCTGAAGCGAGGGTAAGACTGGTGTGCATTTCATATCCTCAATTTGGCCAGAGAGTTGCTCCATGTCTTCATCCTCCTCCTCCTCCTCGTCATAGTCCTCCACTGCACGTTGTGATGAGATGAGGCTGGGCTGTGTGTTATCACCCACACCCAGTACTGTTTCTCGCTCCAAGTCATCGTGCTCCGCCTGCAAAGCATCATTTTGTTTTTCAGCAGAGACAGTTTTAGAAGGCAGAGTAGTGGTATCGTGACGCTAATAATGGCGTCATCGCCGCTCACCATCTTGTTGGAGTCCTCAAAGTTTTGGAGGACGGTACATAGGTCGGACATCCATCTCCACTCCTCAGGTGTTATATGTGGAGTTTGACCCATTTCCCGACGGCTTAGGTGATGCAGGTAGTCAACAACTGCCCTCTTGTGCTCACATATCCTGACCAACATGTGCAGAGTTAAATTCCAACGCGTGGGGACATCACACAAAAGTCTGTGGGCCGGAAGACGTAAACGGCGCTGAAAGCCAGCAAGGCCGGCTGAAGCAGCAGGTGACTTGCGAAAATGTGCAGACAGGCGGCGAACTTTTATCAGCAGATCAGACAGCTCTGGGTATGACTTTAGAAACCGCTGAACCACCAGGTTGAGCACATGTGCCATGCATGGAACATGCGTCAGCTTTCCTTGCCTCAAAGCTGCCACCAGGTTCCGGCCATTGTCACACACGACCTTTCCTGGCTTTAGGTTCAGAGGTGTGATCCAGTGATCTGACTGCTGTTTCAGAGCTGTACACACCTCTTCTGCATTGTGGGGTTTGTCACCTATGCATATTAGCTTCAGCACAGCCTGTTGCCGCTTCGCAGAGGCAGTGCGGCAGTGCTTCCAGCTTTGGACTTTTGTGGAGGGTAAAGTGGATGAGGATGCGCAGGAGGAGGAGAAGGAGGCTGAGGAGCATGACATTCCAGAGCTCTAGAGTGTGGGTGAAACCCTGACTGAGGCAGGGCCTGCTATCCTTGGTGTGGGAAGGACGTGTTCCGTCCCTCGCTCAGACTGGGTCCCAGCTTCCACAATATTAACCCAGTGTGCCGTCAAGGAGATGTAGTGGCCTTGCCCACAAGCACTTGTCCACGTGTCTGTGGTTAGGTGGACTTTTGCTGAAACAGCGTTGTTCAGGGCATGTGTGATGCTTTGTGACACGTGGTTATGCAATGCGGGGACGGCACATCTGGAGAAATAGTGGCGGCTGGGGACCGAGTAACGTGGGACAGCAGCCACCATCAGGTTGTGGAATGCTTCCGTCTCCACCAGCCGGAAAGGTAACATTTCTAGCGCAAGCAGTCGCGAAATGTGATAATTTAGGACTTGGCATGTGGGGCGTTGGCAGCGTTTTTGTACCTGTGTTCAAAGGTTTGCTGAATGGATAATTGAACGCTGCGCTGGGACAAGGACGTGCTTGATGGTGGTGTTATTTGTGCGCGGGAAACATTAGGTGCAGGGCCGGAGGCTTGTTCGCGGCCAGCATGGACAGGGGATTGGCTCGCACGCACAACACGCGAAGTTGTAGTATTGACATCAGCAAGCACCGCTCCTCGACTCTGTTGTACTTCCCACAAAGTCGGGTGCTTGGCTGACATGTGCCTGATCATGCTGGTGGTGGTCAGGCTGCTAGTTTTCGTACCCCTGCTGATGCTGGCATGGCAGGTGTTGCAAATGGCCTTTTTAGAGTCATCTGGAGCCAACTTAAAAAACTGCCAGACTCGGGAAGACCTAACATTTGCACAGGCACCTTGTGTCGTGTTGTTGTTCACGGGGAACGGTTGCCTGCCTTCTGCCTGCGGACACCACCCTGCTTCTTACTGCCTGTTGGGATGCAACGCCTCCCTCCCCTGTGCACTGCTGTGCTCGCTCTGCATATCCTCCTGCCAGGTTGGATCAGCTACTGGATCATCCACTACGTCGTCTTCCTCTTCCGCACCCTGATCCTCCTCCTGACTTCCTGGCAATTGTGTCTCATCATCGTCCACCCCTTGTTGAGACACGTTGCCAACGTTCCGTTCGTGAGAACGTGGCTGCTCAAATATTTGGGCATCTGTACATACCATCTCATCACCCACTTCAACAGGAGCTGGCGAGAGGCCAGATTCTGCGAATGGATACGTGAACAGCTCTTCCGAGTGTCTTAGTGTGGGATCAGTAATGTCTGTGGACGTGTACTCGGCCTGGTGGTAGGAAGGAGGATCGGTTGGGAAATTTTGCGGTGCAGTATCACGGCTACTGACACTTGACCGTGTGGAAGACAGGGTGTTTGTGGAGGTGCCAATCTGACTTGAAGCATTATCTGCTATCCAAGTAACAACCTGTTGACACTGTCTTGGTTCAAGAGCGGTGTACTGCTGCGGGCCCCAAGAATTTGGGGACTAGGAGTGGCCTGAGCGATAGATGTCCACTTTGTGTTGCAAATTAGTGCTTGCACAACGCCTCTGCCTGACCACCATACGTCTACTTCCTTGTCCTTGCCAACCCCTTGCCAATTTTTCCTGTATACAGTACAACAGTCTGGTGACTGTTCTGGTCACAGGAAACTGGATATTAGACCCTGCCTGTATAGAGCTAGTCAAGTACTACAGTCTGGTGACTGTTCTGGTCACAGGAAAGCTGGATATTAGACCTGCCTGTATAGAGCTAGTCAAGTACAACAGTCTGGTGACTGTTCTGGTCACAGGAAAGCTGGATATTACGAGCCTGCCTGTATAGAGCTAGTCAAGTACTACAGTCTGGTGACTGTTCTGGTCACAGAAAGCTGGATATTACACTGCTGTATAGAGCTAGTCAGTACTACAGTCGGGTGACTGTTCTGGTCACAGAAGCTGGATTACCTGCCTGTATGAAGTCAAGTACTACAGTCTGGTGACTGTTCTGGCACAGGAAAGCTGGATATTAGAGCCTGCCTGTATAGAGCTAGTCAAGTACTACAGTCTGGTGACTTTTCTGGTCACACAAAAGCTGGATATTAGAGCCTGCCTGTATAGAGCTAGTCAAGTTCAACAGTCTGGTGACTGTTCTGGTCACAGGAAAGCTGGATATTAGACCTTGCCTGTATAGAGCTAGTCAAGTACTACAGTCTGGTGACTGTTCTGGTCACAGGAAAGCTGGATATTACACCCTGCCTGTATAGAGCTAGTCAAGTACTACAGTCTGGTGACTGTTCTGGTCACAGGAAAGCTGGATATTAGACCCTGCCTGTATAGAGCTAGTCAAGTACTACAGTCTGGTGACTGTTCTGGTCACAGGAAAGCTGGATATTAACCTGCCTGTATAGAGCTAGTCAAGTACTACAGTCTGGTGACTGTTCTGGTCACAGGAAAGCTGGATATTACACCCTGCCTGTATAGAGACTAGTCAAGTACACAGTCTGTGTGACTGTTCTGGTCACAGAAAGCTGGATATTAGACCCTGCCTGTATAGAGCTAGTCAAGTACTACAGTCTGGTGACTGTTCTGGTCACAGGAAAGCTGGATATTAGACCTGCCTGTATAGAGCTAGTCAAGTACTACAGTCTGGTGACGTTCTGGTCACAGGAAAGCTGGATATTAGACCTGCCTGTATAGAGCTAGTCAAGTACTACAGTCTGGTGACTGTTCTGGTCACAGAAAGCTGGATATTAGACCCTGCCTGTATACAGCTAGTAAAGTACTACAGTCTGGTGGACTGTTCTGGTCACAGGAAAGCTGGATATTACACCCTGCCATCTCTAGATTAGCCCAGATAAGTTGGACTGTTCTGGTCACAGGAAGCTGGTATTAGACCCTGCTCGTATAGAGCTAGTCAAGTGCAAAGTCTGGTGACTGTTCTGGTCACAGAAGCGATATTACACCCTGCTGATAGAGCTGTCAAGTACGTCTGGTGACTGTTCTGGTCACACGAAAGCTGGATATTAGACCTGCCTGTATAGAGCTAGTCAAGTACTACAGTCTGGTGACTGTTCTGGTCACAGGAAAGCTGGATATTAGAGCCTGCCTGTATAGCGCTAGTCAAGTACTACAGTCTGGTGACTGTTCTGGTCACAGGAAAGCTGGATATTAGACCCTGCCTGTATACAGCTAGTCAGCTCCAACAGTCTCCTTAGGACTGTTCTGGTCACTGGAAAGCTTGGACTCCGATCTGGATCACCCTGCCTATATCCTCCTAGATTAGTCCTGAGAAGGACTGTTCTGGTCAGCAGCAGTTTGCAGCCCTGCTCCGGATCTACCTATGAGGGCCGCAAATCTGGCCCTAAGCAGCAGCAGACACTCTCCCTACACTGACTGTCTGGATGGCTGTGTGCAGAGCACATCGTGGCATGGTCTTATAAAGGCTCGATCACGCTGTGCAGGCCGGCCAATCACTGCAATGCCACAACTAACATGGCTGTGGTATTGCAGTGACTGCCAGCCAATCCCTGCATGTGGGCTGGCTCTCTAAAGAGTGCCAACATGCAGGGATGAGGACCCCGAGTACAGCACGAGTATCGCGAGATTACTCGGTACTCGCCGAGTAGCCCGAGTACAGTGATACTCGTGCGAGTACCGAGTAGTCACAAGCATACTCGCTCATCACTACTGCTAACCCCTCCTAAAATAAAGGTCTTTGTCATTAAGGTCTACTTTGACATGGTTGTCAGCGTGGTTCTTACGGTGGCGTGCACACACTTAGACAAAGCATCAATTCGGCGGCAGACAATTAAGAGGACATCCCACCCGAAAGGTGTGGAGGGCATCCATTACAGTTGGCGCACCAGTGCGGGGCTAGGACGAGACGTCCAGGGGACGACAGCCACACCTGAACCTCCATTCCCAGGACGGACCATACACGAGGGGTAGACCTTCAGGCTACAAAGAGGTAAGAAAATGACTTATTTTACCTAAGACCCTCCTGTGTCTCGGTGCAGGGATGGAGGTAGCTGGCTGTCAGACTCGGACATAGATGACCGGATCTGAGAAGTCCTAGCCCTTGAACCCGCTCCTGAGAATTCCTTAATTGTCTGCCCTATTTGTGTTCTTGCAACCCGGTCCTGAGTTTATCTGTGTTTATGTCAGTGCTATCATTGCTGCAGTTTCAGTACAGAGAAAGAGAGAAAGGCAACGAGAGACGGGGCTGAGTGGGGAGATTCTGTTTCCCTGGTTTTCCCAGGGGATAGGGCTGATGGTTTTCCGACCCCTAATAGGGTTGATGGTTTTCCGTCCCCTGAAAGGGGGGCAGGTGGCTTATTTCACTACTGGTTCCAGCCTCTGATATGGCTCATGATTTTCCCACCCCGCGTGCGCAAGCTAAGGACGGAGATGGAGTGTAGTGTTAGGAGTCCTGGCTGCGGTGGTGGACGGGTACGTAATTTACGTAAATGATTGTAGTGATGATATTGTTCTATTGTTCTGTCTCTCCAGATAACGTGCCCCTTGTGTAGACAAGGTATAGAGCTAGCAATTACGCCCGCTGACTGGGTAATAAATCGTGTTACTGACGTGCCATATGCACATGAGGAAACTGGTTATATAGCAATCCCTGGCACTTTTCCAGTACTCAAGGTATTCAGACAAAGTATACATGCCCAGCTAACTATAGTCAATCCGCAAAGGGTCTTGTTGCAAGAAGTATATAAAAGAAATTTATATGACCCAGTTGTTGCCCACTGAGGTGTAGAGGGGGCTGACACAGTTTGATATTTTATCTATTTTATCTGTTTGGTGACAATCATTCCACTTCCAGTCCTCTGACTAACTGCCTTCCTAACACCACTGACTAGTTTCCATAACGTGCACACAGTGTAAGCAAGGTGTGAAGCTTGCCATTTCTGCTGACTTGGTTACAGACCCATTTCACCTCTCTTTCCCCACCCCAAGGTTTAGAGTGTTCAGAATAAACCTTCATGCCCGGCTCACTGAAGGTATCCCAGTTGACTCCCCTTTATACAAACCTGCTGACAGTGGTGACCTTGATGGGTGGGCAATTATAGCAAAGATAGAAGTACAGAGACTTGGGTTTAAGCTATAACATGGGTGTTAATCAGTCAAAGCCTCAGCAAGTTACCCCCAAAAGACCTTGTAGCAGAGAGGAGAGGGAAGAAGTATGTGAAGAAGGAAAGAAATATAGTATGTGAAGAATATGAAGGTCCTCTTAAAACTGATGGGATCCACAACCCATGGAGGACGCTTAGATGAGAAGGAGTGGAAGGAAGTGATAACAAGTAAAAGAGGGCTTTTGAAGGATGCCAAGGTTTTGGAAGATGCAGAAGCATGGTATAAGGAAACGAGGGAGTTATGGAAGTTATTGTGGATTGAACATCGTGACCCTGCTACTGGTGAATACATCTATACTGACAAGATGACACTGGCAGAAGCTGCTGCACCTGTGCCTATGCTGACACAGTCCAGATACCCACATAGACCCAGCACCCTGTGTCCAGTTCTCAATATGGATGGCACACATTACACTCCAGTGAACCAGGGTGCACTCACTTCGTCTCAAGCTGCCCTCTTATCACAGACCAGACCCCGCTCTGCAGCAGTATCCGGAATATACATGAACAGGGACGGGGATGAAACAGGAGAGGAGGAGGCTGCCGAAGAAGAATACCAGATGGCACGGGGACAGGAGAATTTCCCAGTTGGGCCTGGAGCTAGGCCAAAAATTCCACAGTATCTCTCCCCAGCCTCAGTGGATCCCCTCTCATCCCTAGGAAATCATGGAGGCATGCCTTTAATGAAGACAGAACTGTCACAATTGGGAGAAGCAGGTGGAGACGAGCAGACACATCACTGGCTACAGTCTACTTCCCCGGCACAGCACACTCCCCAGGATAGGGGAGGTGGGAGACAGACCTTATCAATGTATGGGGGTACTCAGGCCACAACAGGCAGCTCTACGCATGGTTCAGATCAATCACATCGATTTGTACAGTATGAAGACCCTCCACAGCATGTTTCCCGTCCTAGGCGAGGCAGATATGTCTCCTGGAAGCCTCAGGAAGCTGCCACATTGGTGAACACCTTACTGGACCCTGACAAGCAACCTATGCCTTTTCATCGGAAGATGAGCCAGATTCAGAAGACTCACGCTGCCTCATGGGAAGATCTTATGGGATTGGCTTCTACCTGCGCCACGAGCGCCCGTCCTCCAGAGAGTCCGGAAATCTACAAAGAGCCCATGATCCCAATGTGAAACGAAATGGGGTGAACGGCCACAGAATGGACATGACTCTGGCTGAACTACAGGGGATGGAGGCGAGACAACACCAGCCGATCGAGGCCCAGCAGCTAATGCTGGCTACAAAGGAGCAACGCTTGAAGTACCTGAAGCAGCAGGACCAGCGTCAGCAGCAGCAGGCCAGTGAGCAGGAAAAGCTGAAACATCTGCGGGAGATTGCAGAAAATCAGGAGGCAAAGCTGAAGAAAGTGCGGGCCCTGAAGGGCCACGTGGAGCAGAAGAGGCTCAGCAATGGCAGGCTAGTTGAGGAAATCGAACAGATGAATAACATGTTCCAACAGAAGCAGAAAGAACTGATGGTGGCCGTGACCAAAGTGGAAGAAATGAGTCGCCAGCTGGAAATGCTGAAGAACGGACGTATCAAGGGCTATCACGACAACCAGTCTGCTGTCGCTGAACTCGACCGTCTCTACAAAGAGCTTCAGTTGAGGAACAAGCTGAATCAGGAGCAGAATGCCAAACTGCAGCAGCAGCGGGAGAGCCTAAACAAGTGCAACTCCGAGGTGACCGCCATAGACAAGCGTGTCAGCGAGCTGCGGGATCGGCTCTGGAAGGAGAAGGTGGCTCTGCAGAAAAAGGAGAAAGTGTAGAGAAGTTTTACTACCTGCTGAGTCAGATGTTCACAGATCTGGGATTTGATCACCATGAGAAGTCCCATAGCCAGATATGGATACAAGCCTTCGTCCAAGGTCTTCTTGAACCCGTACAGAAGCAGGTCCAGACGACGAGACCTGAATACAGACGATTGGACCCAGATATTATATTTCAAGTGGCAAGGGGCATAGAAATGAACAAGCCTTCAAAACCTCCCCGGAACCGTAATGTTATGGTGTCGCAGAACCCAGGAAACAGGGAAGGACCAGGAAGTGGAGTCACCTGTTACGATTGTGGGAAAATAGGCCACATAAGGAGGAACAGGATTTCCCTCAAAACGCCACCCGCCCCCTCCACCCAGCTATAGGACATAGGCAAGCCGGATCCACCAACTTACAATATGGTCTGCAAAGCCAACATACAAGCTTGCGTCCCGACTCCTACTGTATGTATGGAGGTAGAAGGAAGATCGATCCCCTTCTCAGTGGATACCGGTGCAGCCAGAAGCGTGATAAGATTTGCTGACTTACCTGACTCAGACTGCCTCACAGAAGAAACCATGCCATGTGTGGGTGTTAATGGAGTCATCAAGTATACCCCTATCACCCACCCATTGCGTGTCAGCCTGCAACCCACACAGAGCATGTTATCTTGATTGGTGGTGTCCAACACCTGTCCAGTGAATCTACTGGGAACTGACTTACTGACGAAGTTACACGCCAACATCTCCTTCCAGGAAAATGGTACTGTCACCCTTACAACGGCTCTGGACCAGGAAGAAGTTTCACGGGTTTCCAGCCTCTTTCACTTTGCTGAGACAATACAACCTACGGAAGCAGCCTGGCTTTACGGATACCAGACATCCTGTGGGCCCAAGGCCCTAACGACATTGGAAGGCTCCCAGTCCAGCCAGTGGAAGTCAAGCTTAAACCAGGACCCTGCTTACCCCGTAAGCACCAGTACTCTCTCTCTCCATTGCCCAATCGGATGCTATCACACAACAACTGACGCCCTACATCAAGAATGGAGCAGGCATCCCGCCCAAGTCACCATGCACCACCTCACTGTTTCCAGTCAAGAAGAAAACGCCAAAGGGACAACCTCCCAAGTTTCGAATGAAGGCACAGTCTTGGATACTCCGATTGTGCCCAACCCCCACACACTAAAGCCATTGATGGATTCTACACGCTGAAGGATGCCATCATATGCTCTCATGCCCTTGGACTCCCCGACTACAAGAAACCCTTCTGCCTGTTTGTGATGGAGAAGAAAGGACATGCCACTGGAGTCCTAACACAGTTCCATGGGGGAAGACAGCGCCCACTGGGATACTACTCTGCCAGACTGGACCCAGTTGCCTGTGGAGCACCTTCGTGCATGAGAGCTGTCTTTGCAACCCACCTACTGCTGGATAAGACTGCTGATGTTATTCTGGGCCACTGTCTGAAGGTGAAGGCTCCACATGATATCACTGCCATTCTGCCCCAGACCCAACCTAAACATCTCCAGGTGTGATGTCCTGAACCCTGCAACTCTCCTCCCTCTTCCAAGGGGGGAATGTGACGTCTCTGACACTTCGGTGGAAGAGTAAGCCGACTTTTAAATGGCTCAGCACGACTGTCTGGCGCTTATGAGACAAGAAACCTCCGGATTTGACACAGTCACAGATACGCCGCTGGAAGACCCAGATTTGACTCTCTTCGTGGATGGATCAAGATATGCGAACCAAGAAGGGCGGTTTCACACGATTATGGCGGTGGTCACAGAAGATACTGTGTTGATGGCCAAACCACTACCCGCGTCCATGTCTGCACAGGAAGCAGAATTGGTTGCATTGACCGAAGGTTGCAAGATGGCAGCCCAGATTAAAGCGATTTGGCATCTGCCATGACCATGGATTTGGCATCTGCCATGACTACTGGCCTATCTGGAGGGCGAGAGACTTCATTACAGCCAATGGAACTCCAATACGCCACCATACAGCGGTGAAGGAATTGCTGGAGTCCTTGCTGATGCCAGAAAGAGTCGGGGTACTTAAGGTAAAGGCACACACTGAGGACTTCAAGAGAAACCGTGGGGAATGACTTGACTGACAGGGCAGCTAAGAATGCAGCAGTGAAGCCACTCATCACAGAACCCTCTAACTTGTATCTCTTGACAGACTCAGGACAAGAAGAAGACTCAGGACAAGAAGAAGATTAGGACAAGAAGAAGACGGATGAACAATCCTGGGAGAACATGGTCCTGACCCTGCAGAAGCAAGCATCCATTGAAGAGAAGGAAAAATGGATCCAAGATCGAGCTGTGCAAGATAAGAAGCATCTGATACTACTGAAAGGGAAACCATGCCTCCCATGAGCCCTCTACCCAATGATTGCCAGATGGGCCCATGGCCCCACCCATCAATCAAAAATGAAGATGCACAATCTTGTGAGACAGTTCTACCATGCACCTGGCTTTCCAACAATGGCAGCAAATTACACCAGAGGATGCCTAGTCTGTGCCCGGTGTAACCCAGGAAAAACAGAGAAAACTCCACAGAAGTGTACACCTAGACCCTTGTACCCCTTCCAACGCATACAGATTGACCACATTCAGATGCCATCCTCAGGAGGATTTGAATATGCACTGGTAGTCGTGGACATATTCTCTGGATGGCCAGAAGCTTTCCCTGTGAAGAACCAATCTGCTAAAACCACTGCAAAGAAACTCCTCTCAGAGATAGTGTGCAGATATGGGGTCCCAGAAACCATAGAGAGTGACCAAGGGCCAGCATTCACACCCAATCTGACCAAAGAGATATGGCAGACCCTGGGGACAGAGTTAGCTCTTCATACTCCGTATCATCCCAAAAATTCAGGAAGGGTCGAGAGATTAAACAGGGTATTAAAGGCAAAAATGCTGAAAGCAGCGCAGGAAACGGGGAAGTCGTGGCATGAAAGTCTTCCCCTCGCATTGTTCAGTGTCAGACACACCCCAGCTAGTAACTAAGCTAAGTCCCTATGAGATTCTGTTTGGAAGTGCCCCCAGACTAGGGTTGTATTTCCCCCAACAGTTGACCCTACAGTATGACAGTTTGACTAAGTTTGTTACCGAATTAACAAAGCATTTGACTAAAATACATTCTCGAGTTTTTTTCCTCTCTCCGAGATCCTCAAAGCTTGGAGGGAACCCATCATATCCAGCCAAGAGATGGGGTTCTCATCAAAAGGTTCAGCAGACGTCCCCTAGAGCCCAGATACGACGACCCCTTCCAAGTCCTGCTGGTCACCTCCACGACTGTGAAGGATGAAGTAAGGCCTACATGGATCCACACATCTCACTGCAAGAAAGCACCAGATCCAGAAGCCAAAAATTGTTGTTTTGCTCCTTAATCCTGATATACACACTCAGTATAAAGCAGAGGGGAGCAGGTCACAAGAGGGTGGAAGGTCATGTAGGAGAGAATATGGGAGATCATACGGGAGGTCATGTTAGTACCCCAGCTACAAGGGTCACATATCAGTTTGAATTCTACACCATAGTAAACAGATGCACACGACACGAGATCTACAACAGCTATGGGTAATATGGGGGATATAGACCAGTCCAGGCAAAAGGACGCAAAGACAAATGGGGTAGAATCCTGCCAGACCACATGATCCTGACCAAGGGTAGATGGGAGCATAGCCAAAGCCCTAAAAGGACTCACAGACCTGTCAGAAGAATTAGCTCATAATTCTGGTGTTAAGGATCCATGGGACACTTGGTTTGGGTGGTGGGATGGATGGCAGAGAGCACTTATCAAACCAGGTATAATAATCCTTTGTGTTCTATTCGTAGTGGCTCTAATTTCATGCTGTGTAATACCTTGCATCAAGAAGATGATGTCTCACGCCATGAAGGAGACAGTGACGACAATGTATGCAGATCTCAGAGGCCCTGATGATGAAGAAGAAATATACGCCTGAGAGGGATGCCATTGCCATTGCTGCAAGACCCCTTGGAGAAATACGAGAACTTGAGACCCATCTTAGATAGTAGAGCAGGGAAAGTTTAGGGTGCGGCTAAGGGCAACTGCAAAGGGATTCCGACGTTACGGTTTGTCTCAATGTTGGTGAAGACTCCTCCCCTCTCCTCTAACTTTTCCCCCTCTGCCACCTAGGGCATAGATTTAGGGTAAGATTTTGAATGTCTCCAAAGGGGAAATGTTAAGGCAATAAATAGTTAATAACCTATATAACTCTTTTTGAAGCCATTCAGAAACCTTCCAAAAGCATGTTTATATGAACCTTTGCTCCTATTCTACTCACTCATCCTCCCCCCCTTTCAAAATTCCACTGTCTCAGAATTAGCTGCGCAGAAGCTATTATGTATATTGTTTTGATTTAGACTTAGCAGTTCTTATCAGAATTTCTCCGGACCAAATGTACAAACCAAGGCTAAACTGAAACTAACACATGGAATGTGATTTAAATGTTCTCTTCAGAATAAAATGTAGATTCAGCATAATATGATGCAATCACCTAGAAACACCCCTAAGAAATGCCCCTTTAATGATAAGTAATAAAACTGCTAACCCCATCTAAAATAAAAGTCTTTGTCATTAAGCTCTACTTTGACATGGTTGTCAGCGTGGTTCTTACGGTGGCGTGCATACACTTAGACAAAGCATCAATTCGGTGGCAGACAATTGAGAGGACAGCCCACCCGAAAGGTGTGGAGGGCATCCATTACAGGTTAAGCGCCAGAAATTGGTGGTTCTTATGAATCTGCCAATTTCTGGAGTGGCTGTAGGCTGCTACTGTAAAGTATGGAGAGCCCAATAATGATGCGCCCTCACCACACTGAGAATACCAGCCCCCAGCTGCCTAGTTTTACCTTTAATTAAAAATCAGGTGGAGACATAAGCATTTTTTTGCCAGTTAAGATAAAAATAGGTAGCTGAGGGTGACAGCTCACAGCTATCCGATTTGTCTGCGCTAGACTGAAAAATATAGAGAGGCCCTACAGATTTTTTTTCCATTATTTATTTTTTTACACACTATGATGCCAGGTTGGTTAGGTTGGTTGCCATACACTAATGTGTATGACAACCAAGCACAGACACCATCCAAATTGTAGAAATGCAGTCTAATTGTAACAGTCAATCACAGACACTCTCAAAGCACATGAGCATCTATGACTGGCTGTTACCGGTCAGTGAAGTGAATATGCAGGAAGCTTAATGGGCAGCTCTGGTAGTAAGTGAGTAGGAGAGCAAGAGATTGTGAGTGGCCATGGATGCAAGCAGCGGGAGACTGGTATAATTGATATGTGTGTGTCTGTCTAACACACGTTGAGCTGTGTTTGGCAGCCTTTGGGCACCTTTGAAGGTGTTTTCTATGTCTTTGATGTTTGCCTGCTATTGATTTCAATGGTGTTCAGGGGGTTCAGCAAATTGTTCAGCGAACAAGTTGGCGAACATCCCGCCATTCGGTGAACCGAACCAAATCTGAACACTGAGTTGTTCGCTCACTTCTACATATCACATAAACAAAAAAATTGAACATATTGTATAAAGATGTCCAGATCAGACAATAAAAATAGTAGAATATTTAGATTTTTTGTACAATCAAATAATCTCTAAAGATCTTAATAAAAGTGATGTTATATTTTGCTGTTATGCTTCCGTACAGAACTATCTAGAGATTCCAGATCTTATGACTGTAATGAATTAGCTTGTCAAGTTGTTGACATGGAATTGAAAGTGATGAGTGTTAACTTGCAGCAAGAGAAAAGCAGACTGTTGCCTTCCAGTATGAGAATATGATAGTCAGATACAGTAATTTTGGTAAAGAATTTGACAAGAACTTCAGTCTTGTTCAGGAAAGACATTTTTTACAGGAATCATACTGAGCCAGGTCCACTGAAGCATCAAGAAACCAACGTATCATATCACTGCTTCCTCACATCTGTACAGTCTGCACTATGGAAGTAATATCTCAAATGGAATACACCAGCAAAATAAGTAGATGGATATTTTATAGCAAATCACAGTATTCACTTGAGATACAAATTTAGAATGTGTTTGGTAGAGAGGACACAGGACAATGTAAATTCTGAAAACCTGGGAAATAGTGATCCAACTTTTTTCTGCAAAGATGAGATTTCAATTAAGTTCAAACTTCCTCATTTCTATTGAGCCCCCTCTCCCTTCCCCCCTTCCCAGAAAGGCACATATACATAGATTAATGTTATCAATCTAATGTGTATGTGGTGCCAGACAACGTATGGTCAAGCAGAAGTCAATTGGGCACAGCCGATTTCATAGTGTTGATCGCATTGTTTTCCCGCAGAAAAGCCAAAGGCTGAAATGTCAGCCTGCAGCCTTAACATAGAGAACATGGGAGCACTTAACTAAACAAGCTATGTATGGGACATTTGGCTGAGACAACTCTAGGCCAAACAATCGGCCAAAGCATTGTTCAGCCGATAGCTATCTTATGTGTTTGGGGTCCTTTTAGAGATTGCTAACATACAGCATGACCATTCCTTAAATACAGCTGTATCTAAGGCTAATGATAAAGCTTTTCCCATAACTCCTCTGGCCTCAGTTTTGCACTGTCCAGAAAAGCACTTTTCAGTCTGAGTCTGACAAAAATACAGCTAACCAGATGCAACTGTCATATGTGAATCCATATTACACTTCAAAATTGTTACTGATAGTCTATGACGTGGCTGAACTTTAAAAAAAAAATTCAAAATTAGAGATCAATGGCCGTTCCCTTTAGTTGAAAAGTGTCCCACACTTGTGAGAGTGTGCAGGTGATGCCTGTAGCGTCTCCTCCTATCCACCAGAGGGGTCCCAGCAAAGGCTGAACAAAATCCTCTGATTGGGGTCAGGTACATGACAGTTTGTGGACCAGGCACACAGTGTGCAAACATGTGGTGCGCTGCTCTCAGCCCATTTATCAAGTGTACTGGAACTGAGATTTTCTTTTTGCCTGGTAATGACCGACCACTTCACCAAGTATGCAGTAGCAGTGCTGACCAAAGATGAAACTGCTGAGTCAGCCGCTGAGGTGGTGTTTCAACACTTCACCAAGGTGTTTAGGTGTCCACAGAGGGTGCACTCAGGCCAAGAGGCATGTGCTTTCAGGCTGTCCTTATGAAGGAACTTTCCTGGCTGTATGGCATTGAATAGTCGAGAACAACACCCTAGTACCCACAAAATAATGGTGATTTCAAGTGCTTCAACTGCACCCCTCTTCAAAGACTCTGTGTGGTAAGGTACAGGAAAGTGTGTGTATCAGGCCAACAGCATGCAGACATATGGTGAGCTGCTCTCAGTTCATTTATCAAATGTCCTGGAACTGATAGAGACTGTCTGCTGAGCTTGTTAAAGGTGGTAATACCACTAAATTCCAGAAAACATCCTCAGGTGTTGCTGGCATGAAACCTGTCTGCTTAACATATTACTGTGGTGACCTTTTCCGGATAGCTGTAAGCCCAGAAAGATACAGAGATTCTGTTTAAAAGTACCAAAGATGCAGATACTCCATTCAGACCTTCGATACCCCCCTTCAACCTGACATTGCTAGACCAGACGAGTGGAACCATAAGTCCTGAACTCAGGCACCGTGCACATATTTTGTTTGGTGGGAAGTGTGCACATATTTGTTAGTTTTGATGCCAAACCAGTTTAGATAGGCTGAAAACATTTAGACAGGACTGAACTTCTTCCCATGTAAAACTACAGTTATTGTAAAAGCTTGGCACCTGGGTAGCCTGGTGCTGTGCATGGGGTATAAGGGGTGTCTAGCATTATATTTAAGTTTGTAAGTCATTGTACTGGTCCAGTGACATATCCTGCTGCCTTCTGCACACCCAGTGATTCTCACTTCTCACATAAAGTATATCTTGCGCTCTCGTACTGTTCAGAGCACCCTTTAGGTAAATGTGTCCTGAGATCTCTTGATACATTGGAAAGTGTTGCTGGGGCAGCTCATTAAAAGAGATGAGCGATGTTCGATTCGAATAGTTCGCCAATCTCAAATTCGAGTTGATTTTGGCGCTATTCGAGTCATTCGCCGAATTCGAACAATTTGGTTCAAATTCGGCGAATTTCGAACATGTTCGATTTTGGTTCGAAAATGCGGCAGATGCGGTCAGAAAACCGCATCTGCTGCATTTTCAGCCAAAATAAACATTTAGGAAGTCAAATAAAGTGTTAAAAATAAAAAAATAATCAATGCTCACCTGTCCGCGGTCCACCGAAGCCTCCGGCAAGGTCCTGTGGCTTCTAGGACCTGTGGTGACGTCATGTTCTCGCACGAACTCCGGTCACATGACCGGAGTTCCGCGAGAACATGACGTCACCACAGGTCCTGGAAGCACAGGACCTTGCCGGAAAGCTTAAAATAGATATTTTTATGTTTCGGACCCTTTCTTTAAGTAAAAGTTACTTAAAGAAAGTGTCCGAAACATAAAAATATCTATTTTAAGCTTTCCGGCAAGGTCCTGTGCTTATAGGACCTGTGGTGACGTCATGTTCTCGCGAAACATAAAAATATCTATTTTAAGCTTTCCGGCAGCAATAGGACCTGTGGTGACGTCATGTTCTCGCGGGAACTCCGGTCACGTGACCGGAGTTCCCGCGAGAACATGACGTCACCACAGGTCCTATTAGCAATAGGACCTTGCCGGAAAGCTTAAATTAGATATTTTTATGTTTCGGACCCTTTCTTTAAGTAAAAGAGAACATGACGTCACCACAGGTCCTAGAAGCCACAGGACCTTGCCGGAGGCTTCGGTGGACCGCGGACAGGTGAGCATTGATTATTTTTTTATTTTTAACACTTTCTTTCACTTTTTTTCACTTCCACAATGTATGTATATACATTGTGGAAGTGAAAATGCCCCACAGGCCCGGTTTGTTCGTTTTCCGGGGTGTTCGACGGTGTTCGTCGAGCATTCGTCGAACACCCCGTATATTCGACGAATCGAATCGAATTCGAACACCGGGGTGGTGGCTCATCTCTACTCATTAATCCTGGTCTCTTCAGGTCGGATGCATGTTATATTCTCTTTGTGATAATCTCTGCAAGTTGTTTTGCGTTATTTATCCCAATCCAAGTTGTTCATAAAAATGTAGTTCCCCGACATTGTCTAGTCTCGTTCCTGATCTGCAACCCACTGTATTCTTATATTAAACCCTCGGTTCAAAAACTGACAACTTCCTTCCTGCTGTGTGACACTGTCCTCTCCTAAAAAAAAGGGAGCCCATCAGTTAGCTTAAGGAGAATCTGTCACATGTGACCTATATAAAATATCAATATGGGCATACAGGTTATAGACTGCTGAAAAAAGTCATACCTGTATGCCTCATGTCAGATATTTTGTTCTGGATAAATAATCTTTTATCACATTATATAAATGAGCTGTCCCAAGTTATGGAGTGGATAATGACTGGAAGATATCTGTCATGCTTGGACAAGGGAATGTCCGACTACCGTGCGTAACAGTGAGCATGGACTTACAATGTCCAGCAAACAACAGAAAACAACAGACAGGGAGACACCAGAGGGATAAATACAAAGAATGGCCCTGCTCATAGGGAACAGGAGAGAAGTGACCTACTGCACTCACCTGCAGCTGTGCCCTGATCTCTCTACCGTCCCTATAGGAGTTATTTCAACTTGTCGCCGAGCAGGATGCCTAGACCCTCTGCTGGCCCTGATGCTAGCCCTCAATAGGGAATGGCCGGCAGGAGCGCTACTCCCATCTACTACAATAAAAAAGACAAGAGGGAAGAGGAGACAGACAGGGAGCAACTTCATGTCTGCTGTCTCCCTTCACCTCAGAACTTTGACATGAATGAATTCAATCACCAGCAGAGCATGCTGGGACTATGGGATATATCAAGGGTATGGAGTAATTACAGAATGGCCACACCTGGACAAGACCTAGCTAGCTTGCTGGCAGCAGACTGACATTAACTCGACAAGTGTCAAACAAAAAAGCACGTTTAATATGAAGTCTCAATATAGACATGAGACAGAGAGCCCAAACCTGTGACAAGTCTCCAAGGTAAGAGAGACCCTTGTGACAATATGCCGGGGGTGCATAAATTCAGTGACATAATGGTGAGGGATACACCCCGTGCACACGAACTGCTTAATATAGTGATTGGGATGACAATGCTAAGCAAAGCATGTTATCACGTCCAGAGGGACGTGATAACATGCTATGGGGGCCGACTATTCAGGGAAACTAACGCCCTATCGACTAGTCAAAGCCTTAATTAGCATATCATAAACTTTAGAACTATTTTTTCTAAGCATCTGTTTATGCAAGCTAGTACATGCTGGGGCTATCAGGCAGGGACTTAAGATATGCACCCATAACTGCTCATGTTTCTGGGTGCCCAGGGGATCAGACAGGTTCCCTTTAATTACAGGTCATTGTGGGGGGTTCCTAACATTGGATCCCCACCAATCTGATATTTATGGCATATATTAAGGATCAGTCATTGATATTTTGAGAATATAAGTCATTGTCATTTCCTATTTCAGCATTGTGCCAGAAAATAAGATCTGACTTGATGTTTAATCTGACAGAAGGTATCAATGTTAAAATTTGTTAATATTCCATTATCTTAGAAGAAATACGTTTTTAACAGAACAACACTGAAGGACACAGCAGGAGCCTATCCTGAAAAAAAGTATTTATATAGTGAAATGTCATTGCTTCTTCTCAAATCCAAAAGAACTCATTTACACATAACAAAAAGTCCTCTAAAATAAAAAAAAAATCAAATAAATAATCATTATAGATACAGTGGTAGACTATAAACACATCAAACATTAATACCACCTGGGTTGTCTCACCAGGGAACACCTGTCAAAAAGACTTTTAATCCCAAATAAATATCACAGGAGGGACCCATTTTACACTACCATTTGATAGCCAGAGGAGTAATGACCCCTTTGAATGAGCCATTAATAAGAGAGCAAGCATTTAAAATATTTTTTGAATTATTCACTCTCAAATATAGCACTCATAATTCCATAAAGCTTTCAAGAGAAATTGTGGGTCCGGCACTGACCAGGTGTGAGAAACAAGGCTGCATAAGCTGGAGTAACGATCCAGAAGATGTGTGGGACCAGCACACCATGGATTATGTTAAAGCTTTGTGGATTTATTTAAAGTAATAAATTAGTGAATGAGGGATGGTGTGGGGGAGTCTGTATTCAAATAAACTTTTTATTTTCCCATGTATTGCAGCACCAAACTCAGAACTTCTCAGGCGTGGTGATGTCACTGAGTTACTGGCTAGCAATGAGCGAGCATGCTTGGCACTGCTCAATCCAAAATTGGGATAGTACGGTTCGTTCTACTTTGCGGAGTATCGCAGGTGCTCAGGAGAAACCTCAAGCCACCGCCACACATCTTCATTGCTTTTTCACAGCTAATAAACATGCTGGGATTTTCTGACACATACACTAATGTTGTAGCCATTATTGACTACTGGCATTACTGTGATTGGCCGGCCACATCACTTCATTAGGTCTTATTTTGAGACTCGGAGGTACGATTCTTTGCACACTGCAGTTCAAGGAGAGTTGATGTAGGAGGGAGCGCTCAGATTAGTGCAGGTATATTGGCAGGGTTGTACACTTGCACCCATTAGTGACTTTCAAAATGTCAGAAATGTATTTTTTTTTTCAATTTTGAGGTTAGGGGGAATGTTTCCTTTAAAAGATGAAAATAGACAATTGAGATGAGAAAATGTATGTTTTTATTTATCTGCATAATAACACTGCACACACACATATATATATATATACTGTATATATATATATATATATAAATATCTATTATATAATCACGAATGGGTTTTTTGCCCCTTTTGAGTCCGCTCACGCTGCGAGTCAGCGTGGTCATGTGGATACGCCCGAAGCATTGGCCGCGCAGCGGCCATTGCGAGCAGTTCTAAGGCGACTCGCTATGCCCGCGCAGCGGGCATGGCGAGTCGCCTTAGCAGCGCGAAGCATTGGCCGCGAAGCGGCCATTGCGAGTCAGAGACTCGCTCTGCTAGAATCCCGATGCATGTGCATCGGGCACCCAGCTAGTATATATATAAATATATATATATATACATATATATACAGTATATATATATATTCCTCGAAGGCGGTCGTCACACACTACGATTTTGTGTGATAACTCAATAACGATGTCAGTGGTCCGCGCTTGTGGGCAACATCGTTAGTGAGGTGTCACATGTATAGATAGCGTTCAGGACGCAGCAGCGAAGTTACGTGCAGGTATCGTTTGCATAACCAGTAACCGATGCATGTCAATGATGTGAATAGGCGAAATCGGTAAGGAGATCGGCTATGGTGGTGTCACACTGAACGATACAGCAGATTGGATGATCGACATCGTCTGATATGGGGTCCGGTTCTCATACCACTTATCGCAAATCAGATCAACCTGTCACACGCAACGACGTCGGTGCAAATCATAAAACTCTGAACCTGTCAGTCCAATCTGCCTTACTAAACTGGAGGCATACAGCAATACTATATTTTAGAGCAGTGCTGAATATAAGCCCTGGTTAAATTAACAGTTTCAGCGAGAAAAATGAATTACAAAATTGACTACTGTCACTTCCCCACCTGGACCTGCTCGTGTAATTCCTGCCCTGACCACTAGGCTTCGCCTTATTCCATCTATGTGTGCTGCTAATGATGCATCCTCGTCTGGACCCGATCTTGGAATTTCTGTCCCAGTCTCTACATACGCCCTATAGATGGCGCTAATGATAACGGTAGAGAGCCTCTGCCAGAGCTTTCTTCTGTGGCTTCTGCCTCTGTTACCAGGCATTGCAGTGTTCACACTGCAAGTGATGCTGGTGTTGGAGAAGAGGTCCTTGCAGTGAATTCTGGAGAGCACAGGCTTCGCTCGTCCTCTAGGGTAAGTGTGGCTGGGACCCTGTTGTGCTTCACAGCCTAATAGTATTGGTATATGGGTGGTCCAGATAGAATCATTGGTTCCTGAGCTTCTGTCTATGGGGAGGTGCCACTCCCTTTATATACCCTGGGACCTGTCGCACAGCTTGCCAGTTATATTCTTGGCTCCCCATTCTATATTGTGCTAGTTTTTTCTATGACATTGATTTTACCCTAGGCTAGGGTCACACATAAGCCATTGGTCCGTTTTTGGCATCAGTTTTTGGAATTTTTTTTCCAAGTCCAAAAACTAATGCAAAAACGGATCAAATGTAATAAATACCCTATTCATTTTTTTCTGCACCCAAAAACGTTCCTAAGTGGTTTTTTAAACCCAAAAACGTTGATAGGAACATTTTTGGGTGCAGTAAAAAAAAAGGATCCGTTTTTTTAACATAGGGCTTTATGGAAAAACAGATCCGTTTTTTAGAGCATTGCTTATGTAAAAAATGGCAAGGTCCCAAAAATGTTCAGGGGCACAGGAGGCACAAAAAGCAGCCTAGGAAAAATGGATTTGTCATGGAAAACACTTCCAAAAACAGATTACTATCTATGACCCTAGCCTTAGCCTTGTACTTTGACTATTTTTTCTCCTTACGATTTTGTACCTTGCTGTCTTGTCAGGTTTATTCGGCCTGCCCTGGCCTGCTACTCGTTTATAGGCAGTGACCTCCTGGGCTTTGCTGTAAGTCCAGATCCCAGTACAGTGGTAAAGGGTCTCAAAGTTTCTTGGGGTTCTGCTTTATCAACTGCTTTGCCAGTTGCATAGGACGGTTGTCACACCCACTCATCGGAAGCTGTGATGGGGAGATGTAACTCAAATCTGAGTGGATGTGCTAGAAGCTAGGTGACAGTGACTAGTCCACACAACTATCCACCTGCCTCGGAAGTTGCACAGAAATATTGAAAGTCAATTTTCTCATTTATACTGAGGATGCAAAAGTTCAATAGGGACATGCTCAACACTTTTGTATTAGGTAGATTTGACAAATTCCCTTTAAAGGTAAAAACAATCTAATAGTTCTAAATGTCTAGTCAAAATATGTATAAAGGCCAATACAAACCTGCCGTATTTCATTGTAGTGTTCCTCTGATTAATGTTTGACTGGCCATATGATACCTGCCAATATTCAAATTCAGCAGTTCACTCAACATTTTGGCCAAGACATTACATCTGCTTTGAATTTGCAGTATTTAATGTAAATTGAATGTTTCTTTCTAAACTTTGGAACATCTATAAACCCACTGCATAATAAACAGAAGTAAAAAAATATATAATAACTCACTAATTACCTGTCCCACCGATGCAGCCATGCAGCCCCTTCCCTGGCCCTCCTTCTTGACTTTTCATTACTTTTTTCAATCTGTAAGGGGGTTCTAGACAGAATGTTGGTTTATGACATCATACGGCATGTTGTCACAAGGTAAGTCATTGGAGGTTCTGACCTGGCCTCTAACAACAAGTGCCATGACTTCATAGGTTGGAAGATCAAGCACAAAGTGGAGATGCAAGAAGATGATTTCCCATGCTGATGGAAGTAAAAAAGATGCAGGAGAGATCTGTGTGGAAGACTAGACAGGGAGCAGCAACAGCTGGTTAGGTAAGCCATAAGGCATTCCATTTTTTTATTTAATATCACACCTTTCACTGGCATCTAAATATCAAGTTAATGGCAGCTTGTTGGCAATTACAATGATGCGTATCACGAAAAAAAAATTAATCTCCAACTGATTAGCTCATCTTTATCTTATGATAGACCACAATTTGTTTATTGATTTGCCAGAGTGGGTGTAGGGGTGCTTTCTTTTTTGCTTGATTTCTTGCAGTTTGGTCCTTTTTGAAGTACAATACAAAATAATATTGTGGTACCATGTTAGCCAGAGAAATCGATGTAAATAGTTAAGTCCCCAAAAAAATTGAGAAAAGTATTCAAGGAGTCATACCTTTATTTGCTAGCCAATACATTATATTTGTAAGCTTTCTGATGAAGGAGCCTTCAGCTTTGAAAGCTTACAAATATATTTTTTTAGTTAGCCAATAAAGGTATCACTCCTTGAATACTTTTCTCAATTTTTTGGGGACTTAAGTATGGTATTTACAACATCCTTTTTGGAGGTAACAGCAAGGCATAGAATTCTCAAATTTAAATTAAAATAATTACCGTATATACTCGCGTATAAGCCGAGTTTTTCAGCCCAAAAATCGGGCTGAAAAGTCACCCCCTCGGCTTATACGCGAGTCACTGTATTAGGGACCTCGGATACCTGCTGTCAGTAGCGAGTCTGAGCTATTCCGAGAGGGTCTTAGCGATTCCGAGCGAGTCTGAGCTATTCCGAGAGGGTCTTAGCGATTCTGAGCAATTCCGAGCGATTCTGAGTGAGTCATAGCGATTCTGAGTGAGTCATAGCGATTCTGAGAGCGAGTCTTAGCGATTCCGAGCATTTCTGAGCGATTCTGAGCTAGTCTGAGCGATTCTAAGCGAGTTTACAATCCGAGTCCTGTATTCTGTACTCGGGACTCGGCTTATACGCGAGTCAATAGGTTTTTCAAGGTTTTGAGGACAAAAGTAGGGGGGTCGGCTTATACACGGGTCAGCTTATACGCGAGTATATACGGTACCGTACATCATTTTTAATTCGGCAGATTTAAACTGTTTTAGGTTACAGTTACAGTTCAAACAATAATTATAACAATATACGTGTAGAATAATGTAGTTTCTAATGTAGGTAGGACATTTTTTGTTTGTTGAAATAAAGATTACAGAATTATTTTAATCTGAACCGACTGGAGAATACTATGCTGTGCTGTTATTTACTTATTACATCAAGCTGGAGTGCTGTTTATTCACTGAGAATTTGTAAGAGCAAGAATTACAAGGGTGACCTGGTTATTTTTACGCATTCTGTTATTTTACCATTCTACATTTCTATGTCTGTCTGAACAAACAGACATATTAATTACAAAAAACATTATCAGAAAATGAGTTCATTTGAATTCCATATGTATTATTGCAGACTATGGCCCCTTTAGGATTCATAAAGAATTACCCAAATGAACTGTTGAAATACAGTGTTAAAATAATTTATGAAAGAAAGTTGTCTATGTTAGGAAAAACTTAGTTTTACTGAAGAACGTAGGTAAAATTGTTGACATTATTATACAGAGAATAGGAGGTACAAGACTCGGTAGGCAAATCTTATGTGTTGTGCAGATGCATATACTTTAAGGCTGTATGTGCACATTTCTTGAATAATATTTAGCAATTACATAACTTAGGCCCCTTTCACATCAGCGGTAAGCACTGATCGTGGCAGTTGCGGTGAAAAAAACGAACTGCCGCGGTTATCGCATAATGGCCGCACTTGCGGTTCACTTGCGGCAAGCCCCATGCAATGTCTATGGGGCTTGCGGTAAGTGTGCGGCAGGTGCGGCAAGTGCGGTGTCGGCACTTGCGGCAGATGCAGCCGCGGCTGACCTCGTTTTTTTCGCGGCCGCATCTGCCGCAAGTGCCGAAACCGCAACTGTACCGTACTTGCCGCACACTTACCGCAAGCCCCATAGACATTGCATGGGGCTTGCCGCAAGTGAACCGCAACTGCAGCCGTTATGCGGTAATCGCGGCAGTTGTGGTTTTTTCACCGCTAATGTGAAAGGGGCCTTAGCTCACTATTTCCCTCCATTTCTACCTGCAGCTAATTTTCAGTGAATTATCCAGGCTCAGCATGAAAAACTAGAATTATTTCTCTAAACTACAAGTCTAGCTGAGTTTTGGAGCTGTGTCCTCTTCCTCTTCTCCTTCTCTCTAGCTTGGTCACTAGGCTTGCGAGCTGTAATGCAGATACATAGCCACTAGGGATGGGCGAATCTACTCGCTAGGACTCGTTACTCGGCGAGTAGTAAGGGACTCGCAGGACTCGGTACTCTGCGAGTTTCCCAGTGATTACTCGCACGAGTCCAATGCAAATCAATATCAATCCTAGTTTTAGGACCCTGGAGCTGGGGCAGCCAGAACACAGAGAAGACAGGATCTTATCTGTGCGAGTCAGCGATTACTTACAAAGTAAACGAGCAATGCAAATAAATGACAAAACTAGGATTGCTTCAGGCTGAAGCTTCCAAGACACATCTGCGATTTGTAAATCTCACACTACTCGCTATTACTCGCTTCCCCATTCATTAACATTGGACTCGCTAGACTCGCAACGAGTAGCGAGTCCTGTGCTCGGACTCGCTAGAGTCAAGCGATTCCGAGTAATTTAGGATTCGCCCATCACTAATAGCCACATATCAGGTTTCAATATCAGCTTGTTATTCTTGTTTTTTCTTAAATAGACTCTATCACATTGATTTCTCACTAGTTCATTACTCTATTATTGATAAATCATCATTTGAATTTGTATGCAGATGATGCTGTAAATCTGAAGCTCCATTCTTCACCAAATGCAAATTCCTTCTGCTTGATTGACAGGTCCTCTTCCAGAAGACACACATTTTGTCAGTCAAGCAAGTGAAAGAGGCTCTATGCTGGAAATAGAGCTGGGATGACAGAGGTTTCAGATCTAAAATGAGCTCTTTGGTCTTATTTGCATACGGATTCAAATGCTGATTTGAGAAGGATGTACTTATCTATGTGATTGGTACAGAGCAAAAGAGGAAGCTTACCGGGAGGTGGATGCTACATCGAGTATGCAGGAACCATGCAGGTGAGGGACCTTCAAGTCATGTGACTGATCACATGACTGAAATGAAGGTCCTGGAAGATCATACAGTTGCTCAACTTCTCCAACCTCCGTGCATCTCCTAGTGACTCCTCGTTCCTCTTCTGCACCAATCAAGACCATCTAGATGTAGTAATGTACAGTGTGTGTGTGTGTGTGTGTGTATGTGTGTGTGTGTAAATGCAGAGCCGTGTGTATCTGTATGTACATGTAGTCTCCATGTATTTATGTGCATTTATTATGTGCATTATGTATTTATGTGCATTTATTGTGCATGTAATAGAAAAGTGTGTATCTGTATGTTCATGTATTGTAAATGTAGCAGAGCTGTGTGTGTAGTGGGTATGTAATGTCCATGTAGCAGAGCTGTGTGTGTAACTGTATGTGCATGTAGTGTGCATGTAGCAGAGCTGTGTGTCTACATATGCATGCATTATACATGTAGCAGCGCTGTGTGTGTGTAGTGTACATGTAGTGTCCATGTAACAGAGCTTTGTGTGTTTATATGTGCATGTAGTGTGGATGAAGCAGACCTGTGTGTGTAGTGTGCATGTATTGTGCATGTAGCAGAGCTGTGTGTGTTTAATGTGTATATACTGTCATTGTAGCAGAGCTGTGTGTGTTTGTATATGCATGTAGTGTGCTTTAGCAGACCTGTGTGTGTAGTGTGCATGTAGTAGAGCTGTGTGTCTATATGTGCATGTATCAGAGCTGTGTGTGTCTGCATGTGCATGTGCTGTGCATGTAGAAGAGCTGTGTGTGTCTGCATGTGCATGTATTGTGGATGTAGCAGAGCTATGTGTGCATCTGTATGTGCATGTATTGTGGATGTAGCAGAGCTATGTGTGCATCTGTATGTGCATGTAGTGTGCATGTAGCAGAGCTGTATGTGTGGTGTGCATATGGCAGAGCTGTGTGTGTCTATATGTTCATGTAGCAGAGCTGTATGTGTCTATATGTGCAGGTAGCAGATCCATGTATGTCTAATATATAATTTGCAGAAAGACTCAGTAGATTTATTGCCTCCATATTCTAGCCTAGTACATTAAAATTAGTGCTAATGAACCCTCCCTTATACACCACCAGGGAAGCTTTCAGTAAGGCTGGCTTCAGACTTGCAGATGCATCTGCAGCGTTTTGCAGATGCATCTGCAAGCATCTGCATGCAGACCGCGGCCCCTATGTTTATAATGGAGCGCACGGCGGTCTGCAGATGCTTGCAGACCGCCGTGCGCTCTCATTGCCCACCATTAGTGATCTGTGCGCACGCGGATGCCTGCGCACAAATCACACACTCCCGCCCGCATTATGGACGCGAGATGTTGCGTCCCTGGTGCGGGCGGGAGTGTGTGATTTGTGCGCAGGCATCCACGTGCGCACAGATCACTAATGGCGGGCAATGAGAGCGCACGGCGGTCTGCAAGCATCTGCAGACCGCCGTGCGCTCCATTATAAACATAGGGGCCGCGGTCTGCATGCAGATGCTTGCAGATGCATCTGCAAAACGCTGCAGATGCATCTGCAAGTCTGAAGGCAGCCTAATAGGAAGAATGTTTTTCCTATTTTCAGCTGTTTAAACCTGGGGTGTGGCTTAAGGTTGTCCAGCAGTGGGGAGGGACATGTGTGACACCCCTGAAGTTTGGCTGCCACAGATGGTATTTTATTATTACTGATTGTAATACCATGTCTGTGGAGAATTGGAGCACCCTCTCCTAGTAAGCCTGAAGCATTCAACACAATTCAAACATCAATCAGAAAGATGAGAACTGAAAAGGTCCCAATGGGCAGGTCCCAGTTTCTGGTTGGAGGGAGGAATTAGGATAGTAGGATAGAAGTAGGCTATAGGAGAGGTCCAGTCAGAAAAGGTCCGGGAAGCCACTCTGATGGACCAGCTGCATTTCAGGGGTCCAGGCCCTTGGTTGGCCAGTATCAAACTAGAGGCTGCTGGGTTTTATGCCCAGCAGCCTCACACCAGTTGGACTTTCCAAGGCACAGCAACATAGAGGATCAGGGACCTGCACTAAAGAGAATGAGGTTAACAACAGGATTCATGTTGACTGCCTGGCTGGAGGTACCCACAGCAACAGAAGGGAGTAAAGGGAGAGTTCGCAAGCACCTACAAACTTTAACTAAAGGAAGTCAGCAGGAAGGCCACAAGATCTCACCCAGCAGAGTGGACTACAGTTCTCCCCAGACTGGCTGGATCACGTGCCTGGTGGTGCATGTAACCTGGACTTTTTTCAACATCTACAGTAAGGAGGTAAAGAACTCAGAGAATTTCTTGTGTGCCTCCTTTCCTCCTTCATGATCACACCTGTTGCAACTCTCAACTTTCAAACCCCTGGGAGCTGGCCCTGGTTGGGAAGGGCGTAGCATCTGCACTGCTACACCACCTATCTGCCAGGGAGCTTCTGCAGTGCTGGCCACCTACTTGCCAGAAATCTCAACTGGCGTCACAAATGTATTCATTTTCTTTTGTTTACTTTTCTACATTTTTAATCCACCCCCTTTTTTCAATGTAAGCTTAACCACAGGCCCAGCTGCTGGGTACTCCCAGGGCCGCACCGTCCATTGGACAGTGTGAGCCCTGTCATTCAGGCGGCAGCCGGCAGGGGGAGCGGCTGTGCAGAAGGGGGCGGCGCCTCATGCACAGAGCCTCCCCCTGTCATGGCGCCGGCCGCTCATCCCGCTCACCGCAGGTAAGCGGCGGGCAGCGGGGGGACACGCACACAAGGGGCGGGAGCCCCAGGCTTCAAAAGCACCCCCCCGGTACTCGCGGCAGCGGCCGGCAATCACTACCGCGGCTCAGGCGGCAGTGGCGAGCCGGTCACTGCAGAAGGGGCGGCAGCCCCAGGCTCCACCAGCACCCCCCCCCCCGTAATCAGTGCCGCGGCTCAGGCGGCAGTGGGGCTCGGTGCACCCCTGGGTACTCCAGCACTTTGTCCTCCATTTAGGGACAAAGTGCTAAAGGGGCCAACTAAGACTCTTTCTACCAGGGCCCACAAAAACCTGCAGCCAGCCCTAGACCTTCGTCATCCACTCCTTTACAAACTCTCCACATGTCCCTCTTGCACATTTTAAATTAGGTTGATACTATATATGCCTGCAAACCTTCTGGGACAAATAAGGAAAAGAAAATATATAGCCCTGAACAGTATTTAGCCTTCAAAAGGACTTTTCTCTTTTTAGGTTGCAGCAGAAGTATATGTGGCGCCCCGCAACGAGTGCGTCACAGGAAGGTATTGCATCCCTGACTGAAGATGTAAAATCTTCCGTCTCAGTGCTGACATGGTTAAACCCAGAGCTCCAAGCACCACACAACACACTAGAGTTAGAGGGCCAATCAGTAGTGATGAGCGAGTACTAAAATGCTCGGGTGCTCGAAGCTCGGGCCGAGCATCCCGAGATACTCGTGTACTCGGCCCGAGTAACGAGCCCAATGTTATCCTATGGGAGACACGAGTATTTTTATGAAATGACTGCCGGCTGCCTGGAAAAACCCTAAAAATGTCACAAAAGTCTCAGAAGAGTGCTGAAATGACATGGCAACACCATGGGGAAGACCCCTGGAAGCATTTCTCACTCAAAAGTCACAGCTGTGAACAATGTTGTCCGAGTTTCACGCCAATTTTACGGAGTGTCCAGAAAACCTTCCAAAATGACACCAAAATGAATATTTAGGGTGGAAATGTTAAGGGCACATACCCAATAGTGAGATACAGCTGGTGTATGTTACTTTTTGTGATTACATGAAAGATTTTACGTGAAAACATTGTGCGGCACTCCGATGACCCTGACAAGAGACGTACATGAAGCCCTGTCTAGAAATAATGTGCCCATTTTGAAGAACTGGGTCTATTGTAGTATCTTCCTTTGCCAGGGCAGTCCAAAATTGGGAGGTTCACCAATGCCCCTGGATACAGACATGCAGGATGGCCTGTAAACAAGAACTGGGTGTATTGTAGTATAGCCCATTGGCCAGGGCAGCCAAAAATTGGGAGGTTCAACAATGACCCATGCTTACAGACATGTAGTAGGGCCTGTAACCCTCAAGTGGGTGTATTGTAGTATAGCCCTTTGGCCAGGGCAGACAAAAATTGGGAGGTTCAACAATGACCCATGCATACACACATGTAGTAGGGCCTGTAACCCTCAAGTGAGTGTATTGTAGTATAGCCCTTTGGTCAGGGCAGCCAAAAATTGGGAGGTTCAACAATGACCCATGCTTACAGACATGTAGTAGGGCCTGTAACCCTCAAGTGGGTGTATTGTAGTAAGCCCTTTGGTCAGGGCAGCCAAAAATTGGGAGGTTCAACAATGACCCATGCATACAGACATGTAGTAGGGCCTGTAACCCTCAAGTGGGTGTATTGTAGTAGAGCCCTTAGGTCAGGGCAGCCAAAAATTGGTGAGGCTCCTCTTTGTCCCTGGATGGAGACGTGCAGGAGGGCCTGTAAAAAACTATGGGTGTATTGTAGTAAGCCCTTTGGTCAGGGCAGCCAAAAATTGGGAGGTTCAACAATGACCCATGCATACAGACATGTAGTAGGGCCTGTAACCCTCAAGTGGGTGTATTGTAGTATAGCCCTTTGGCCAGGGCAGCCAAAAATTGGGAGGTTCAACAATGACCCATCATACAGACATGTAGTAGGGCCTGTAACCCTCAAGTGGGTGTATTGTAGTAGAGCCCTTAGGTCAGGCAGCCAAAAATTGGAGGTTCCTCAGTCTAAGAAGTAGTGCCTGTATAAGAAGAACTGGGTGTATTGTAGTAGAGCCCTTGGTCAGGGCAGCCAAAAATTGGAGGTTCACAATGCCCTGATACAGACATGTAGTAGGGCCTGTAACAAGAACTGGGTGTATTGTAGTATAGCCCTTTGGCCAGGGCAGCCAAAAATTGGGAGGTTCAACAATGACCCATGCATACAGACATGTAGTAGGGCCTGTAACCCTCAAGTGGGTGTATTGTAGTATAGCCCTTTGGCCAGGGCAGACAAAAAATTGGGAGGTTCAACAATGACCCATGCTTACAGACATGTAGTAGGGCCTGTAACCCTCAAGTGGGTGTATTGTAGTATAGCCCTTTGGTCAGGGCAGCCAAAAATTGTGAGGTCAACAATGACCCATGCTTAACAGACATGTAGAGGGCCTGTAACCCTCAAGTGGGTGTATTGTAGTATAGCCCTTTTGTCAGGGCAGCCAAAAATTGGGAGGTTCAACAATGACCCATGCTTACAGACATGTAGTAGGGCCTGTAACCCTCAAGTGGGTGTATTGTAGTATAGCCCTTTTGTCAGGGCAGCCAAAAATTGGAGGTTCAACAATGACCCATGCTTACAGACATGTAGAGGGCCTGTAACCCTCAAGTGGGTGTATTGTAGTATAGCCCTTTTGTCAGGGAGCAAAAATTGGGAGGTCCTGTCCTGGTAAGACTAGAGGGCCTGTTAAAATGGTGTATTGTAGTATAGCCTTTGTCAGGGCAGCCAAAAATTGGAGTCACTCCATGCTATACAGACATGAGAGGGCCTGTAACCCTCAAGTGGGTGTATTGTAGTATAGCCCTTTTGTCAGGGCAGCCAAAAATTGGGAGGTTCAACAATGACCCATGCTTACAGACATGTAGCAGGGCCTGTAACCCTCAAGTGGGTGTATTGTAGTATAGCCCTTTTGTCAGGGCAGCCAAAAATTGGAGGTTCAACAATGACCCATGCTTACAGAATGTAGCAAGGGCCTGTAACCCTCAAGTGGGTGTATTGTAGTATAGCCCTTTTGTCAGGGCAGCCAAAAATTGGGAGGTTCAACATTGACCCATGCTTACGAATGTAGCAGGGGCCTGTAACCCTCAAGTGGTGTATTGTAGTATAGCCCTTTGTCAGGGCAGCCAAAAATTGGGAGGTTCAACACATGACCCATGCATAAGACATGTAGAGGGCCTGTAACCCTCAAGTGGGTGTATTGTAGTATAGCCCTTTGTCAGGGCAGCCAAAAATTGGAGGTTCAACAATGACCCTGCTTACAGATATGTGCAGGGCCTGTAAAGAAGTGGGTGTATTGTAGTAGAGCCCTTTGGTCAGGGCAGCCAAAAATTGGGAGGTTCAACAATGACCCATGCATACAGACATGTAGTAGGGCCTGTAACCCTCAAGTGGGTGTATTGTAGTAAGCCCTTTGTCAGGGCAGCCAAAAATTGGGAGGTTCAACAATGACCCATGCATACAGACATGTAGAGGGCCTGTAACCTCAAGTGGGTGTATTGTAGTAGAGCCCTTTGGTCAGGGCAGCCAAAAATTGGGAGGTTCAACAATGACCCATGCATACAGACATGTAGTAGGGCCTGTAACCCTCAAGTGGGTGTATTGTAGTAGAGCCCTTAGGTCAGGGCAGCCAAAAATTGTGAGGCTCCTCTTTGTCCCTGGATGGAGACGTGCAGGAGGGCTGTTAAGAAGAACTGGGTGTATTGTAGTAGAGCCCTTTGGTCAGGGCAGCCAAAAATTGGGAGGTTCAACAATGACCCATGCATACAGACATGTAGTAGGGCCTGTAACCCTCAAGTGGGTGTATTGTAGTAGAGCCCTTTGGTCAGGGCAGCCAAAAATTGTGAGGTTCAACATTGACCCATGCATACAGACAGTAGAGGGGCCTGTACTCAAAGTGGGTGTATTGTAGTAGAGCCCTTTGGTCAGGGCAGCCAAAAATTGGGAGGTTCAACAATGACCCATGCATACAGACATGTAGTAGGGCCTGTAACCCTCAAGTGGGTGTATTGTAGTAGAGCCCTTAGGTCAGGGCAGCCAAAAATTGGAGGCTCCTCTTTGTCCCATGATGAGACGTGTAGGAGGGCCTGTTAAAAGATGGGTGTATTGTAGTAGAGCCCTTTGGTCAGGGCAGCCAAAAATTGGGAGGTTCAACAATGACCCATGCATACAGACATGTAGTAGGGCCTGTAACCCTCAAGTGGGTGTATTGTAGTAGAGCCCTTAGGTCAGGGCAGCCAAAAATTGTGAGGCTCCTCTTTGTCCCTGGATGGAGACGTGCAGGAGGGCCTGTTAAGAAGAACTGGGTGTATTGTAGTAGAGCCCTTTGGTCAGGGCAGCCAAAAATTGTGAGGTTCAACAATGACCCATGCATACAGACATGTAGTAGGGCCTGTAACCCTCAAGTGGGTGTATTGTAGTAGAGCCCTTTGGTCAGGGCAGCCAAAAATTGGGAGGTTCAACAATGACCCATGCATACAGACATGTAGTAGGGCCTGTAACCCTCAATTGGGTGTATTGTAGTAGAGCCCTTTGGTCAGGGCAGCCAAAAATTGGGAGGTTCAACAATGACCCATGCATACAGACATGTAGTAGGGCCTGTAACCCTCAAGTGGGTGTATTGTAGTAGAGCCCTTAGGTCAGGGCAGCCAAAAATTGTGAGGCTCCTCTTTGTCCCTGGATGGAGACGTGCAGGAGGGCCTGTTAAGAAGAACTGGGTGTATTGTAGTAGAGCCCTTTGGTCAGGGCAGCCAAAAATTGGGAGGCTCCTCTTTGTCCCTGGATGGAGACGTGCAGGAGGGCCTGTTAAGAAGAACAGGGTGTATTGTAGTGTAGCCCTTTTGTCAGGGCAGCCAAAAATTTGGAGGCTCCTCTTTGTCCCTGGATAGAGACGTGTAGGAGTACCTAAAAATATTTTTCCCATTGAAAAGGAGCGGGTCTCCTGTCGTTGTAATGCCCATTCTAACAGAATGGGCTACAAAATTTACCACTGTGCGTATACCTCAAACAAGAGCCTAACTATTCTAACGCTCATCATGGTGTCACATGAGGAGAAGGAGTAGGAGTCCAGCGATTAGCCAAAGTACGGAAGTGTGTACCCATTGGTGAGTGAAGGTACATGTCAAATTCAAATAACAAAATAAAATTCAGTTGTCATTTGCTGGTGGTGTGGTGAAGTCTGGCCCAATCCAACCCTTGTTCATCTTGATCAGAGTGAGCCTGTCCGCATTTTCAGTTGACAGGCGGGTGCGTTTATCAGTGATGATTCCACCTGCTGCACTGAAAACACGCTCTGATAAAACGCTAGCGGCAGGGCAGGCCAGGACTTCCAAGGCGTAGAGAGCCAATTCATGCCACGTGTCGAGCTTGGAGACCCAATAATTGAAAGGCACCGATGAATCTCGCAGTACAGTTGTTCGATCTGCAAGGTACTCTTTCAGCATCTGCCCAAACTTAGCATTTCTGGTGGCACTACCCCGCACCTCAGGGGCTGTGGTACGTGAGGGGCTGAGAAAACTGTCCCACATCGTAAAGACAGTTCCCCTGCCTCTGGCGGATTGGACTTGTGCCCCTCTCGGCCGTACGCCTTGGTTGTCCATCGAATCCTGACCTATG
Source organism: Allobates femoralis (assembly GCA_033576535.1). Lineage (NCBI taxonomy): Eukaryota > Metazoa > Chordata > Amphibia > Anura > Aromobatidae > Allobates > Allobates femoralis. Next base: position 290,531,337 of record JARQOC010000001.1, read on the forward strand.
CCGCTAGCGTTTTGTGAGGGGAAGGATTTCACAACTTCCGTGACTATGGCCCTCTGGAACTGCAGCATTTTGGCTGACCTCTCCGCCTCAGGAATGAGAGACATAAAGTTCTCCTTGTAGCGTGGGTCTAAGAGTGTTGCCAACCAGTACTGATTGTCGGCCAAGATGTTCTGAACGCGAGGGTCACGAGACAGGCAGCTTACCATAAAGTCAGCCATGTGCGCCAGACTCTTAACAGCCATCACATCAGTATCCAGACCAACACGATGACTGAACATGCTGTCCTCCTCCTCCTCCTCCTCCTCCTCATCTCCCCTGTCCTCTGGCCAGCCACGCTGAATCGAGGGTATGACTGGTGTGCATGTCATATCCCCAATTTGGCCTGAGAGTTGCTCCATGTCTTCATCCTCCTCCTCCTCCTCCTCCTCGTCATAGTCCTCCACTACACGTTGTGATGACATGAGGCTGGGCTGTGTGTTTTCACCCACACCCACTACAGTTTCTTGCTCTAAGTCATCGCGCTCTGCCTGCAATGCATCCTCTTTTATTTTCAGCAGAGACCGTTTTAGAAGGCAGAGTAGTGGTATGGTGACGCTAATAATGGCGTCATCACCGCTCACCATCTTGGTGGAGTCCTCAAAGTTTTGGAGGACGGTGCATAGGTCCGACATCCATCTCCACTCCTCAGGTGTTATGTGTGGAGTTTGACCCATTTCCCGACGGCTTAGGTGATGCAGGTAGTCCACAACTGCCCTCTTCTGCTCACATATCCTGACCAACATGTGCAGCGTTGAATTCCAACGCGTGGGGACATCACACACCAGTCTGTGGGCCGGAAGACGCAAACGGCGCTGAAAGCTTGCAAGGCCGGCTGAAGCAGCAGGTGACTTGCGAAAATGTGCAGACAGACGCCGAACTTTTAGCAGCAGGTCAGACACCTCCGGGTATGACTTCACAAACCTCTGAACCACCAGGTTGAGCACATGGGCCACGCATGGAACATGCGTCAGCTGCCCTCGCCTCAAAGCTGCCACCAGGTTCCGGCCATTGTCACACACGACCTTTCCTGGCTTTAGGTTCAGAGGTGTGAGCCAGTGATCTGCCTGCTGTTTCAGAGCTGTCCACACCTCTTCTGCATTGTGGGGTTTGTCACCTATGCAGACTAGCTTCAGCACAGCCTGTTGCCGCTTTGCAGAGGCAGTGCTGCAGTGCTTCCAGCTTGGGACTGGTGTGGAGGGTACAGTGGATGAGAATGCGCAGGTGGAGGAGGAGGAGGCTGAAGAGCATGACATTCCGGAGCTGTAGAGTGTCGGTGAAACCATGACAGAGGTAGGGCCTACTATCCTTGGTGTGGGAAGGACGTGTTCCGTCCCTCGCTCAGACTGGGTCCCAGCCTCCACAATATTAATCCAGTGTGCCGTCAGGGAGATGTAGCGGCCTTGCCCACAAGCACTTGTCCACGTGTCTGTGGTTAGGTGGACTTTGGCTGAAACAGCATTGTTCAGGGCACGTGTGATGGTGTTGGACACGTGGTTATGCAATGCGGGGACGGCACATCTGGAGAAATAGTGTCGGCTGGGGACCGAGTAACGTGGGACAGCAGCCGCCATCAGGTCGCGGAATGCGTCCGTCTCCACCAGACGGAAAGGCAACATTTCTAGCGCTATGAGTCGCGAAATGTGAGCATTGAGGACTGTGGCATGTGGGGCATTGGCAGCGTATTTGCGCCTGCGTTCAAATGTTTGCTGAATGGATAATTGAACGCTGCGCTGGGACAAGGACGTGCTTGATGGTGGCGTAATTTGTGCTTCAGCAACTTCAGGTGCAGGACCGGAGGCTTGTTCGCGGCCAGCATGGACAGGGGATTGGCTTGCATGCACAACAGCCGAAGACCTAGCAGTGACATCAGCACGCACCGCTCCTCGACTCTGTGGTACTTCCCACAAGTCGGGTGCTTGGCTGACATGTGCCTGATCATGCTGGTGGTGGTCAGGCTGCTAGTTTTCGTACCCCTGCTGATAGTGGCATGGCAGGTGTGGCAAATGGCCTTTTTAGAGTCTTCTGGAGCCAACTTAAAAAACTCCCAGACTCGGGAAGACCGAACATTTGCACAGGCACCTTGAGTCGTGTTGTTGTTCCGGGGAACGGTTGCCTGCCTTCTGCCTGCGGACGCACCCCTGCTTCGTACTGGCTGTTGTGATGCTACGCCTCCCTCCCCCTGTGCACTGCTGTCCTCGCTCTGCATATCCTCCTGCCATGTAGGGTCAGCTACTGGATCATCCACCACGTCGTCTTCCTCTTCCGCACCCTGATCCTCCTCCTGACTTCCTGGCAATTGTGTCTCATCATCGTCCACCCCTTGTTGAGACACTTTGACAACGTTCCGTTCGTCATAACGCGGCTGCTCAAATATTTGGGCATCTGTACATACCATCTCCTCATGACCCACTTCAAGAGGAGGTGGCGACAGGCCAGATTCTGCGAATGGATACGTGAACAGCTCTTCCGAGTGTCCTAGTGTGGGATCTGTAATGTCCGTGGACGTGTAATCGGCCAGGTGGTAGGAAGGAGGATCAGGTTGGGAAATGTGCGGTGCAGTATCACGGCTACTGACAGTTGACCGTGCGGAAGACAGGGTGTTTGTGGAGGTGCCCATCTGACTTGAAGCATTATCCGCTATCCAAGTAACAACCTGTTGACACTGGTCTTGGTTCAACAGTGGTGTACTGCTGCGGGCCCCAAGAATTTGGGACAGGACGTGCGAGCGAGGAGATGTGGCCCTTTGTTGTTGCGAAATGAGTGCTTGCACACGACCTCGGCCTCTGCCTGCACCACCATCACGTCCACTTCCTTGTTCCTTGCCAACGCCCTTGCCAACGCCTTTGCGCATTTTGCCTGTATAGAGCGACAACTGCCTGGTCACTGTGGAGGTCACAGGAGATTAGGATTTTAGTTCCCTAACCTGTATAAAGGTATGACGTACAACAGTGTGGTGACTGTTGAGATGACAATAGTTAGGATTTTAGTTCCCTAACTTGTAGAAACTTATGACGTACAACAGTGTGGTGACTGTTGAGATGACAATAGTTAGGATTTTAGTTCCCTAACCTGTAGAAACGTATGACGTACAACAGTGTGGTGACTGTTGAGATGACAAGAGTTAGGATTTTAGTTCCCTAACCTGTAGAAACGTATGACGTACAACAGTGTGGTGACTGTTGAGATGACAAGAGTTAGGATTTTAGTTCCCTAACTTGTAGAAACTTATGACGTACAACAGTGTGGTGACTGTTGAGATGACAAGAGTTAGGATTTTAGTTCCCTAACTTGTAGAAACGTATGACGTACAACAGTGTGGTGACTGTTGAGATGACAAGAGTTAGGATTTTAGTTCCCTAACCTGTAGAAACGTATGACGTACAACAGTGTGGTGACTGTTGAGATGACAAGAGTTAGGATTTTAGTTCCCTAACTTGTAGAAACTTATGACGTACAACAGTGTGGTGACTGTTGAGATGACAAGAGTTAGGATTTTAGTTCCCTAACTTGTAGAAACGTATGACGTACAACAGTGTGGTGACTGTTGAGATGACAAGAGTTAGGATTTTAGTTCCCTAACCTGTAGAAACGTATGACGTACAACAGTGTGGTGACTGTTGAGATGACAAGAGTTAGGATTTTAGTTCCCTAACCTGTAGAAACGTATGACGTACAACAGTGTGGTGACTGTTGAGATGACAAGAGTTAGGATTTTAGTTCCCTAACTTGTAGAAACGTATGACGTACAACAGTGTGGTGACTGTTGAGATGACAAGAGTTAGGATTTTAGTTCCCTAACTTGTAGAAACGTATGACGTACAACAGTGTGGTGACTGTTGAGATGACAAGAGTTAGGATTTTAGTTCCCTAACTTGTAGAAACGTATGATGTACAACAGTGTGGTGACTGTTGAGATGACAAGAGTTAGGATTTTAGTTCCCTAACTTGTAGAAACGTATGACGTACAACAGTGTGGTGACTGTTGAGATGACAAGAGTTAGGATTTTAGTTCCCTAACTTGTAGAAACGTATGACGTACAACAGTGTGGTGACTGTTGAGATGACAAGAGTTAGGATTTTAGTTCCCTAACTTGTAGAAACGTATGACGTACAACAGTGTGGTGACTGTTGAGATGACAAGAGTTAGGATTTTAGTTCCCTAACCTGTAGAAACGTATGACGTACAACAGTGTGGTGACTGTTGAGATGACAAGAGTTAGGATTTTAGTTCCCTAACCTGTAGAAACGTATGACGTACAACAGTGTGGTGACTGTTGAGATGACAAGAGTTAGGATTTTAGTTCCCTAACCTGTAGAAACTTATGACGTACAACAGTGTGGTGACTGTTGAGATGACAATAGTTAGGATTTTAGTTCCCTAACTTGTAGAAACTTATGACGTACAACAGTGTGGTGACTGTTGAGATGACAAGAGTTAGGATTTTAGTTCCCTAACCTGTATTAAGGTACTACGTACACCTGTCTGGTGACTGTAATGGTTTGAAGAGAGGATTTTAGTCCCTAACCTGTATTAAGGCAGTACGTACACCTGTCTGGTGACTGTTTTGATGACAAGAGTTAGGATTTTAGTTCCCTAACCTGTATTAAGGTACTACGTACACCTGTCTGGTGACTGTAATGGTTTAAACAGAGGATTTTAGTCCCTAACCTGTATTAAGGTAGTACGTACACCTGTCTGGTGACTGTTTTGATGACAAGAGTTAGGATTTTAGTTCCCTAACCTGTATTAAGGTACTACGTACACCTGTCTGGTGACTGTAATGGTTTGAAGAGAGGATTTTAGTCCCTAACCTGTATTAAGGTAGTACGTACACCTGTCTGGTGACTGTTTTGATGACAAGAGTTAGGATTTTAGTTCCCTAACCTGTATTAAGGTACTACGTACACCTGTCTGGTGACTGTAATGGTTTGAAGAGAGGATTTTAGTCCCTAACCTGTATTAAGGTAGTACGTACACCTGTCTGGTGACTGTTTTGATGACAAGAGTTAGGATTTTAGTTCCCTAACCTGTATTAAGGTAGTACGTACACCTGTCTGGTGACTGTAATGGTTCAAGAGAGGATTTTAGTCCCTAACCTGTATTAAGGTAGTACGTACACCTGTCTGGTGACTGTGTTGATGACAAGAGTTAGGATTTTAGTTCCCTAACCTGTATTAAGGTAGTACGTACACCTGTCTGGTGACTGTAATGGTTCAAGAGAGGATTTTAGTCCCTAACCTGTATTAAGGTAGTACGTACACCTGTCTGGTGACTGTTTTGATGACAAGAGTTAGGATTTTAGTTCCCTAACCTGTATTAAGGTAGTACGTACACCTGTCTGGTGACTGTAATGGTTTGAAGAGAGGATTTTAGTCCCTAACCTGTATTAAGGTACTAAGTACAAGAGTGTGGTGACTCTAATGGTCACAGAAAAGCTTGGATTTCAATCTGTATCACCCTGCCTATATCCTCCTAGATTAGTCCTGAGAAGGACTGTTCTGGTCACTGGAAATCTTGGACTCCGATCTGGATCACCCTGCCTATGTCCTCCTAGATTAGTCCTGAGAAGGACTGTTGTGGTCAGCAGCAGTTTGCAGCCCTGATCCGGATCTACCTATGAGGGCCGCAAATCTGTCCCTAATCAGCAGCAGACACTCTCCCTACACTCACTGTCTGGAAGGCTGTGTGCCGAGCACAGTGCGCCGGGACTTATAAAGGCTCGGTGACGCTGTGCAGGCCGGCCAATCACTGCTATACCACAACCAACAGGGCTGTGGCATTGCAGTGGTCTGTCAGCCAATCCCTGCACGTGGGCTGGCTCTCAAAAGAGCGCCAACATGGAGAGATGACGACCACGAGCACAGCACGAGTATCGCGAGATTACTCGGTGCTCGGCGAGTCGCCCGAGTACAGTGATACTCGTGCGAGTAACGAGTAGTGCCGAGCATGTTCGCTCAACACTACCAATCAGGTCCTGGTGGGAGGTGTGAAAGGAGTAGTGTGTGTGAGGGAAGTTGGTAACTTTAGAGAAGAAGCTGAAGTAACGTAGGAGAAGGAGTAGCAGAGCCCTACACAGTGCTGTGCAGCCCTGAAAACCACTTACCAGTTGGCACCATTAAGCGGTGACCCAGACCGGAACACGTGCACCCATCTAACGGGTTCAAACATACCCGTGCCCAAAACACCGGATCACCGGTTCCGAGGCGAACGGACGTTCACCGCCGTTCCGCAAACCGGAGTGAAGAAGCCGCTTCTGAGAAGCACCTCACTACAGCCTGCAACCAGGTTGTCTTGCCAGCAGGGACTCACCACTGGGACACTGGACCTTACAGCCGTCGACACTCAGTTAAGGATCCCATTAGAAGTTTCCCTAGTACCCTGAACTGGTACACTAAGGCGACACCGGCCAACAAGATAGAAAGGTTAGACGAAAGAGGAACACCTTGGAGCTCTGAACCCACACCAGTCATCGCTGAGACCACCCAGTCCGTTACCTAAGACTGTATACCCTGTACCACACGAACGGTTACAGTAAAGACCCATTACAGAGGAAGCTGGTGTCAGTGCTTTTCTTCAGAACTGTTATTAACCCTGCACACTCAGAACTACTGAGCTGCCGTATTCCATCCCGTGCAGCTCCTGGTCCTGGGGACTCCCGCTCATCCTGTGGGGAGCATCCCATCTAGCTGCCGCACATCCCCCGGAGGCCAAAGCAGCGCCGGTGCAATCACCAGAATCCCACAGGTGCCGTCACGACAAATAAGAATTATTCCCATCCGTTCATCCCCTTTTGATCTGACCACCGGGCCCCACAGCCTCAGGCGCGGAACCGTGACAAGTGCTGCATCGCCTGAGGCGTGAGCATCCGGCAAACTATTCCTCCTCCACCAGCTATCCCTACACTGAATACAGGTAACAGCAGTTTTTCTAGAATAAAGGGCAGTATTGAGCCCTTTAAAAGGCATTTTTTTAGGTTGCAGAAGCAGTATACCTATAGAAGGACTGGCAGACAATAAACCCTGCTTATATGATTGTAACCCAAAACTATCTCTGCTTCATCGCCAGCTATCCCTACACTAAATACACATAACAGAGTTTTCACTAGAATAAAGGACTGTATTTAGCCCTCAAAAGGACTTTTGTTTTTAGGCTGTAGAAGAAGTGTACCTATAGAAGGATTGTAAGGTAATAAACTCTGCCTATATGCAGGGTCAGCGTCAGCACCCGGCGCACCCGGGCAAGTGCCGGGGCCTTTTCACTGCCTTGGGGCCTGACAGTTTCTGCCGCAGGACAGTGTTCTCTGCCTTCCGCTTGTACTGCTGCCTCCAATGGCTGTGGGCCCCTGGGAGATGTACATTTTCCCTTGACAGGGCACTCCCCAACCCCTGTGGGCTATTCCCCCCTCGCTTTCCCTTCTAACCTGTGTGTTAGCCGCTGTCACGCTGATCACAATGCCGGCAGGCAGCAAGATATCTATGATCTCCTGCATCTCTCTGCACTTCCTGCAGGAGATCAGAGTCTCAGTACAGTACTGTGATCAGCATCTGCCACACAGGGTAGAAGTGAGGGGGGATGGGAGAGCCCACAGGTGTGGTGTACCCTGTCAGGGGCAAGTGCACATCTCCCAGGGGCCCACAGCCATCAGGCAGCGCGTCCATACGTCACCCGATATGGAGGGGGCACCAGGGCTATGCAGAGTATGTTCAGTGCTCTGCAGAGCATGTCCTGTGTGCTGCAAAGTATGTACAGTGCTCTGCAGAGCTTGTCCAGTGCCCTGTTCTCTTCAGACTAATTACAGTGCTCTGCAGAGCATGTCCTGTGCCTTGTGCTCTGCAGAGTATATACAGTGCTCTGCAGAGCTTGTCCAGTGCCCTGTGCACTGCAGAGTATCTACAGTGCTCTGCAGAGCATGTCCAGTGCCCTGTGCTCTGCCGAGTATCTACAGTGCTCTGCAGAGTATGTCCAGTGCCCTGTGCTCTGCAGAGTATCTACAGTGCTCTGCAGAGAATGTCCAGTGCCCTGTGCCCTGCAGTGTATGTACAGTGCTCTGCAGAGTATCTACAGTGCTCTGCAGAGTATGTCCAGTGCCCAGTACTCTGCAGAGTATGTACAGTGCTCTGCAGATATTGTCCAGCGCCCTGTGCCCTGCAGAGCAAGGAGAAGGTGGGGGAGAGAGAGACAGCGTACAGGTGGGAGAAAGACACAGAGGGGGAGAGACAGACACGGGGAAGAAATACAGAGCACAAGGAGAGACAAGCACAGAGAGGGGAGACAGATGCAGGGGACAGGCAAAGAGATGGGAGAGAGGTACAGAGACAGGAGACAGCACGCAGGTGGAGAGAGACAGCGTGCGGGGGGGGGGAAACAGTGCACAAGAGGAATTTCATTTCTGGGGATTTTATATATATATATATATATATATATGTATATACAGTTTGCAGCCTTTATATTATTTATATATACAGCCAGTATGTATTAAACGGGCCCACTTAGACTCTTTCGCCCACGGCCCACAAAAACCTAGAGCCGCCCGTGCCTAAATGCCTGCTCTAATCTAACCTCTCCTTCCTAGATCAACTCCCTGAACTGCAATGTGACGAACATTGTGTCACTGGATCTTATATAAGACTAGATGACGTAATGAGACCTGCCAATCACAGTAGTACCAATAGCCAACATGACCCCGTATATTGATTGGCTGTCTAAAAGCCGTAAAACATATGGGGTGGGTACTCGAGGGTGCACGATACTTGACCAAGTAAACTTGATGTATTTGTCAATAAAAGTGTAAAATTTATGAAATGCTAAAAATTGTACTTCAGTAACATAGAAATATCTGGTTAAAAAATCTAAAAACACTAAAAAAAAATATAAAAAATAATATTTGTGTCAGTTTAAAATCTTTTGGCTGCAAGATTCATGCACTTTTTTTATTGAGCCTGTACCTTGTTTTGCATGGAATCACATACACAAACCCAGCGCTTCTACTTGATCAGCATGCTGAAGAGAGTATTTTGGGTATTTTAGTAAATGGTGGGAATGTTAGAGCCTTGTCCCCAACCAATCTACACATATGGGAATAGGACTAAATAACACAGTGGAAAAAATGATAGACACCCTTTGACCCTTTAGTACAAAACGATATACATGTGTATTAGTGCTGGGTTAGATGCTTGCTAAGGTACATAGTGTGCACCCATCTCTAACAGCAGAGGCCGGAGCTGAGCTCAGGTCATTGCTAACCATGTAGATGCCCATGACAACATTGGCATTTAATAGGAGAAATTGCATACCACAAGTGAGGTACCATGGCAGTCGGTTGGGCTGGTGAAGGCCCTTGTCACTTCCATCTTTGTACTTCTGTGAGGCTAAGCTCTATAGGAGACCTCTATTTTCACAATAAATAGCAATACTGTAGCATGAACCATTAGGCAATTACAGGTTCCAGTTTCCTAAAAGGAGTAAAAAATGTTTTAACAGTTTTTTAAAAATATAAAAAAATAATAAAATTTAAATCCCCCCTCTTTTTGACTATTGAAATTTAGTATAGTAAAAAAACACACATAGTATTGCCTTATCTTTTAAAAATTTGGTCTATAAAAGTATAAGGTCGGGTTCACATAGCATTTGCCACTATGTTGAGCTCCGTTGGGCAATATTTCCGAACCTCCGCAAAGTAGGATTCAGGAACTTTTGACTGTTATGATGCAGGTAGGCAACAAGACATATTCAATTACGTCGTGCTGCCGAATTTAATAGCTACAATTTTCTACAGATGTAAAATGGTTCCTTTTGCTGTAATATAAGTCCATGTGTCCATTTTTTCATAAGTTTTATTAAGTTTTGTAAGTTTTGTAATTGTGTTTGTATAGTATTAGATTTAATTGACATGTAATGATTTACTTTTTTCTTTCTATATGTTACTGTCTCTTTCCCTTATTTTTCTTGAAGTGTTTTTTTGGGGTTTGTTTTTCTAATAGTTTTAACCACACATGTTAGTATTCATCAATTTGGCTTTCTATCTTCAAAAATATTAGTAAAACTTTCTTTTAAGCAGATAATTTTTGATACAAGCTTTATCCATGAATAAAGGGAACCAACTAGCAGGTTTTAGGGCTATGAACTCATGTCCGTTCCTTACAGGCTCTGGGATACTGAGTGCCATCATACCTTTGCTTCAATGATTACATGCATGATTACTGAGATAAATGTTATCAAACACCATGAAAACAGTGCAGCAAATTAGCATAAGCACAGCATCACTATGTGGGGTTGGGTTTCTTCTCTTACTTACCCGTGGGCACTATGCCAAACCCCTTCCCTCTCCCCCTCCCCTGTCCCTCCCTCCCTGTCATTATATACCAGGCACAGTATGTCTGACAATGTGCATGGTCATAGCACAATGTCAGGCTTCTATATGCCCCAGATCATCACTCCCTCGCCGCCTGCTTATTACTGATGCTGCTTGTCACTGATTCTCTTGTTTGTGACCACCCAGTCACAGGGCGGCAGGATAAGATCCTGTCCCTCCAGTCTGCATTTCCCCGGTCTGCTCACAGTCACAGACCGCAGAAACCAGGAGAGAAGACTGCAGGGACAGATCGCCGCTATTGTCATCACAGATCTGTCCTGGTCTCTCCTTTCCTGGATCTGTGAGTGAGGAGAGAGCTGAGCTTGGGAAGCTATGACTGCAGGGGATGGGGTCTTCTGCTTGTGACTCACAGGAGTGCATGAGAAGCAGTGAAAAGCATGAGACAGAGGGAGAGAAAGAGGGAAAGGAAGAGAGGGAGGGAGGAGGGTTTGTCTTAGAGCCCACAGGGGAGTAATAAAATAAACTGAACCCAACATAGTGATGTCATGCTGCACACATGCTAACATGCTGCACTGTTTTCCCAGTGATTGATAACTCTTTTCTCTGCAATCATACATGCAATCATTGAAGTAAAGGTATGATTGCACTCAGTATCCCAGTGCTTGTAAGGAGCTGGTTCACTTTATAGCCCTAAAACCTGCTGGTTGGTTCCCTTTAATTTTATTTTAGTCTGATACCTGTAGGAAAGTTAGCATAATACTTGGATGTGTCAAGCCTGTTATTTTTTATCATGTGTGGTAACAAAGCATTTGAACTATTTTGATCAGAAAAACCTTTCCATAACTGTTTACTCTTTGACAGCATCAGGAAGGAGAGGCATTTCTATGCCGAAGCTTCATGGAGGTCTCAGAATAAACGGGATTATACTTGTATACATATACATGCCTTTACCTTCATGATGAACATTGCAAGTTTATATTTGTATATATTAAAATCAGTGTTTCTTTAATTTTATCAAAAAGGTAAATAGCTTTTTTAATATGTGTGTATTAACATTGCAGCCATTGTCCTTTAATCCTGCACATATTCCTTAGATCACTTTAGATACACCTTGGAAATTGATGCCAAGAAACCCTACAATTCAGTGTCCTTGTAATAAATGTGTGTCATTCCTAAGCTTCCTCATCCTTGCTGATAATCTTTATTGGCTGCGACCCATCCTGCTTCATAAATTACACTATCCTTTACTTTCCCTAATAAGGTTATTTTTATGTCAGGCTTAAGTGTAGTATATTTCAACAAATGTCGTTTTTGATCATTTAGATTTTAACATAATCTATATAATAGTTATTTTTGTCATTTTTAATGCTGTGAAAAGTTGATTTAAAATATCATCGGAAGCACACAGGGCTCAATTAATGTAATGTGCTGAAGACTTTCCATTAGGATCAATTTTAATAAACTTTAAATGAAATTTAAACACTTAGTGACAGCCAGATTTAATATCGGGGTAATAGACGGCACTATGTGGGATGGTCAGTGGGATGGGAATCTAAATAATGAAAATATAAGTAACATATTAATTAAAATATATGTTATTAGATATTAGACACACATCCACACACAGGTACGCACACATGCATACAACAATGGGCACATGTATAATTACATAACAGGCAATGTAAAAGTTAATTTACAGTACAAGATTATTTTAAACAAGCAATCATGTAGAACACTTGTTTCACAATGAACTTGCAGTCGAACCAAGCTGCCTATTACCCAATGAACAAGCAAAACCTGCATTTATTGGGTCAGATGATTTTTTCAACTTTCCAAAAAAGTCATGGTTCTTGTCTGTGCATCATCCTCCCACTGTCAAGAACAATGGCAGCCTATGTGTTCTAAACAAGCTATTACAGATTGCTCAATGTGCTTATGATCTGTCCGTGTTATTAAAAGATTGCCGATCGGTAAATATTTTACCGATCGGCAGTTGGTTATCACTGCAAAATCAGGTGACGTAAACACCTTAAATACAATTTGTCAATAAAATCACCCTGCTAAGCCTTCTATATGGGCATGTAGGTCATAGAGGATTGAAAAGAAAAGGTATCTTAACCCTTAAAGAATCTGGTGACTTTTTCATTTTTGCACTCCTCTTTTTTCTCCTCTTATTCCAAGAGCCATAACTTTCTTATTTTTCCGTAAATTTAGCTGCATATATATAATAGAGAGCACAGTCTCCTTGGAACATGGGTTATGTACTTTCTTTCACAGGAGTACTGTGATGATATACAGAAGCAAACCTTTGGCTGTCATACCATCAGTATCCTACAATCTCATTTAGGGCATATTGATGAGGGGTCAGAATGGCACACACCATGCCGGCACACGTTAAATGCTGCTGTGGAATTCCACTCCACCTGCAGCTTTTGAATGCAGGTAATGATTGAGTAATTCAACTATCATCTGCTGGCAAATATGCACGCTTATGGTGGGTTTACACGTCCCGATATCGGCGTCCAACTCCGACCAAAAGTCACGTGGTTCGGGAGTTGGACCCGATATCGGGCGCGCGTTGTACGGTTTGAACGTACAACGCGATCCTGGAACGATGCCAAAACGATATCGGGGTTGAATGAGCGTGCTATTCAACCGCCCGATATCGCATGGCCGTTGTAGCAGCATCGTAGCGTGTGACAGCACAACTACGATGTGTACTCGCAACTCACCCATTAACTCCCATGTTAAATGGTCGTTACTGGGTTGGTGGGCGTACACATCGTAGTGACGTTGTTTCCTCGATATCGCAGCGTGTAAACCATCGATGCGATATCGGGAAAAGTGTCAAAAAATGCGCGCTCCCGCGCTGTTGTATACCAATATCGTCCCGATATCGGGACGTGTAAACCCACCATCAGTGTGTGAGCCAGTATCAAAGGCAGAGAGACGACTTATGACGAACATTCTACATCCTGTCATTAAGGGGTTAATATATGTGATCCGATTCTTTATTCAAGAATTAATATCCAAATGAGCTTTAAGATCTATTGGCTGAGGCTAATTTAAAATGAAATAGTGTGCTGCCAGTGACAGTCTTTTCTCCTGATCTACATGTGTAACCCTGGTAATGCCCCCTTTCATTTAAACTAAGCCCTGGAGGAGGACTCTTGGAGAGATCAATTTCCTGCCCATAGATTTTAACAGCTCATTTATAATTAGGAAAATTGGGTTGCAGCTATCAAGGTATAATTTAATTAAATTGCTATTACCTACATGCTCATATACACTTGAACCCAGAAGTTTACATACACTATAAAAAAAGATGTATACACATGTTTTTCTCACTATCTGAAATAAATAAACTTTTCCCAGTTTAGGTTAGTTAGGATTACCATAATTATTTATATTTGCCAAATGCCAGAATAATGAGACGAGATGAGCGATGTTCGATTCGAAATGATCGCCAATCTCAAATTCGACCTGTTTTGGGCGGTGTTCGAGTCATTCATCGAATTAGAACAATTAGCTTCAAATTCGCCAGTTCAAGGTTATGGTGGATAACGCTTTGGTCACCAAAAGCTTACCTGGCTTTTCACACTAATACTGATCTTCAATCTTAATATCCATTTTCAGAGTATAGTGTGCGGGGGCGGGGTTCAGATCAGTTCTGCTGAAGTGATGGAGCTCTTTTTTTTTTCTCCAGACCACATGTAGAGTGGGGCAGTGCAGGCTTTGAGCCAATCACAGTGAAACACAGTAAAGAGCATGTTTTGCACAAGCAAGGTCCGGCATCATTGGCTGTGTATGTCACATGTCCTTGCCCTATAAGACCCGGCCATTTTCTTCATCGCCACCATTTGCTCATTGCTGTAGCTGTGTGCCAGACGGCACCACTGCTGCTGTGGGCGCCATACAGTCAAAACCCACAATTCTACTATCCCATTCAGCTACAGAGCTAATACATAGTTAGATAGATAGGTTTAGGGAGTAGGGGCTGGGGGAGGGTGTGAATTTTAGCAAAATCAGCTCTTGTAAGAGCTGCATCATATAAGTAGGGAGTAGGGACTAGGGACTAGGTCTGTAACAGCCCTTTTTCAGATCTACTCCATACAAGCAGGGACTAGTTTTAATTACAGCCCTTTTGGCTAGGTTAGAGCAGTCCCTATTAGTTTTTGCCAGGCAGGTGTGTGCTAGAGTGCTGTACAAGTCTTTTTCACAGCATCTGGCCACATCTAGCTCTGGGAGTCCTTTAGGCCAGGTAGTGTAGCACTGCTGTTAAGAAAGCTACACCACCTGTCTTAAGTAGGCATTTTTTTTGCTGCTGCTAGCCTCAGCAATTTGTTTGGACTAGTAGCAGTGTGATTTACACAGTAGTGTAGCCCACTTGTGAAAAGCTACACCGCCAGTGTACTTCCTTACTAATTTTTAACTGCACCTTGGCCACATCTAACTTCTGGTCAAATCGCAGCGTGACAAAACTATTAGTGTAGGCCACTTGTAATCCAATCTACTACACCACCAGTGTACTTCCTACTAATTTTTAACTGCACCTTGGCCACATCTAACTTCTGGTCAAGTCGCAGCGTGACAAAAACTATTAGTGTAGGCCACTTGTAATCCAATCTACTACACCGCCTTTGTACTTCCTACTAATTTTCAACTGCACCTTGGCCACATCTGACTTCTGGTCAAGTTGCAGCGTGCCAAAAACTATTAGTTTAGGTGTGGTGCCCCGCAACGAGTGCGTCACAGGAGGGTACTGCACCCCTGACTGATGGTGAAGTATTCTCCGTCTCAGTGATGAACAAGTTAACCCCAAGGCTCCATACACCACATGCCACATCTAGAGGTAGAGGACCAATCAGGGCCTGGTGGGAGGAGAGTGAGATGTACAGTGTGGGGAAAGAGCAGAAAGAAAGTTAGAAAGTTAGACAAGGTCAAGGACAGAAGTCATGACAGACAGCTAACAGAGAGGGCACCGAGAAACGGTGACCCAGAAGCGAAGGAGGCCAAGTAACCAGTAACCAAGTAAACAAGCAATGGGTAAAAAGACACCCGAGCCCAGTCCACCCGGAGTACCGGCTCCGAGGCAGTGCAGACATCCACCGCTGTACTACGACACCGGAGTGATAGAGGGCTTCTCAGGAGCGTATCACAACAATCACCATCACCGCAGCTGTGCCAGAAGGGGTACCCACCATTGGTGTTCAGGGGACCCATCGGGAGTCGATAGGCCTAGGCTCGGGTCCTCAACAGAGGTTCCTCAGTATCCTGACCTGGTGCACGAAAGCAGCGAAGAGTAACAAGGGACAGTTAAAGAGGGAACACTGTGGAGCCTTGGAAAGATACTGTTCATCACTGGGACCACCCGGTCTCTTACTTAAAAGAGACTGTTATCCCGTGTACCGTGCATAACCGAAGTAAAGACCAGTGCAGAGGAGCATTGTGTCCGAGCTTTCTTTCAGAACTGTTACTAACCTATTCACCTACCCAATCAACCGAGCTGCCGTATTCCACCAGTGCAGCTCCTGACCCCGGGGACTTTTGCTCGTCCTGTGGGGAGCGGTTCCATCTAGCTGCAGTTCATCCCCCGGAGGTCCAAGCAGCACCGGTGCCATCACCAGACACCCACAGGTGGCGTCACAAAACAAACTTTTATTCTTATTTAACCGTGCATTGACCACCGGGCCCTTACAGCCTCAGGCACCGAACCGTGACCGCAGCCAGCGTCTGAGACCTGAGAACCCGGCTACGGTGAGTCATAGGCCACTTGTAATTCACTCACCGTGACCGGGGTGTTCACGTCGCAGGCGTTGACTCTCCTCTTGTCACGGAACCGCGCCTGCAGCTGTGAGGCCCGGTGGTCCAGATCAATAGGGGGGATGGCTGAACAGTAGGGGTTAATTGTCTTCGTGACGCCACCTGCGGGTGTTCTGGTAACTGTACCAGCGCTGCTAGGCCTCCGGGGGATGTTAGACAGCAATATGGGACACTCCCCACAGGATGAGCGGGAGTCCCCGGAGCCAGGAGCTGCACAAGATGTTGTGAGGCAGCTGCGGTAATACTGCTGTTAGGCCCAGGAGTCAGACACAGATACGCTAAAGTCTTTTTAGTGCCTTTACTGGTGATAATAAGTTACGCCAGACCGGGTTAGTGAAGTTGACACTCCTGGAGGTTCTCAGCAAGTAGTTAGTGTAGGCTTCCTTCTCTCTGTACTTCTGTGCTAAGGTCGGGTGGATGTGGAATCCAGCCGGACCGGGCAGTGTGTTCAATGGAACTTGCTTCACCTGGTTAGCAGCACTGAGGGCACTGTAAAAGGGTGATGATAATTCTATCTTCCTCCCTGGGCTCTCGCTGGTAGGTGCTTCAGGTGGAACAGGGGGCTAGACTCCCTGTGGCTGTATACTGGTTCTCTGTGGTGGCCGGTAGCTCTCACAGCTTCGGTTCCAGTAACCGGTGGATAAGGGAGAGAGTTTAGATTACTCTGGTGTCCTTGAGAGGTGTCTTCTTCTTTCCTCTGACCCCAATTGCAAGGGTCTCCTCACTTGCTAGCTGGCTGATTGGGCCTAGTGTGTCACTCATAGGATGGAGGTTACACACAGGCTGGCAGCTCTTGTAGCGTCAGCACACACTCTGAAGTTTCTCCTTCCAAGACTCTATTTATAGGGGGAACTGGCTCAAAGTGACCAGTGGAGCTCCCCCTAGAGGCTCGGGGTGAAACCAAGTGTTCTAAGGTGTTGTAGTGTTGTTAGGTGTTTTGTGAGTTTGCTTTGCTGTTACTTGCTCCATTCATGTCCTAAGGATTCTGTGGTGCCCAACAGGTGCCAGGGTGCCACATTATACAATCTACTACACCGCCTGTGTACTTCCTACTAATTTTTAACTGCACCTTGCCCACATCTGACTTCTGGTCAAGTCGCAGCGTGCCAAAAACTATTAGTGTAGGCCACTTGTAATCCAATCTACTACACCGTCAGTGTACTTCCTACTAATTTTCAACTGCACCTTGGCCACATCTGACTTCTGGTCAAGTCGCAGCGTGACAAAAACTATTACTGTACGCCACTTGTAATACAATCGTCTACAGCGCCAGTGTACTTCCTACTAATTTTTAACTGCACCTTGCCCAGGTCTCACTTTGGGCCTAGTAGCAGTGTTGGTTCTGTCACCTCTGCTTGATTGACATTCACCTTTTTTTTGTAAAACAACTGTACTGCTCCCAATTTTTTCACATACAAAATGAGTGGCAAAAGGCCTGCTGCTGGTGGAAATGGGAGTAGGCATGGTGGAAAGGGAAAAAAGTTTGTGTCTGTGAGGTAGATGCTAAAGCTACATTAACATCTGCTGAAAAAAGACAATCTTCCAGCCAAAGTAAGATGTCTACTTCTTTCTGTGGCCAATCGGATATGATCTCTTTCTTAGGGCCATGTCACACACACAGATATCTGTGCAGATATTGTTCACAGATCTCTGGTTGCAGTGAAATCATGGACACATTGTTCCATTTTGTGGCTGTGTACAAATGTAGCAATGTGTCCATGATTTCACTGCAACCAGAGATCTGTGAACAATATCTGCACAGATATCTGTGTGTGTGACGTAGCCCTTACAGACACGACCATCGATACCGCTTGGAAGTGAGGCACAAAAACAGCAGGTGCTTGAATGGATCTCAAGTGCTCCATCAAGTGGCCTCTCCTCCACCTTAACTTCTACATAATAATAATAACAGTTATATAGAGCTATTAATTCCATAGCACTTTACATACATCAGTAATGCTGTCTTCTCTTGGAGCTCACAATCTAAATATCCTATCAGTATATCTTTACAATGTGGGAGGAAACCAGAGTGCCCAGATGAAACCCATGCAAACTCCTTGCAGATGTTGTCCTCAGTGTCCTTGGTGGGAACTGAACCCAGGACCTCAAGACCCCAGCACTGCAAAGGCTGCAGTGCTAACTACTTGAGCCACTGTGCCACTCACAAACCCTCCAGTCATCTAAGGTGTCAGACCAATTCCACTTAATTCCTCCAAGCTACCAAGTGTCCAGCCTCCCTACTCAGTCTGGGCTAACAGACATGTTTGAGTCTGCAGAGCTGTTCAGTCACACAATAGCCTGGGAATCAGAGGTCTACACCAAAGCTGCAGTGAGTCCAGACGAGTTAATGATCTGGGGACATACTAAAAAGAATGAAGAAAAGGAATAAATAAAAAGAATGAAGATAATAACTTATTACAGAAACATTATGTAGATGTATAAAAGGTTTCTTGGGTATCTTAGACATGGAATGAACACATATCCCATATAACCAGGTGTATATTATGTTACCTGAGCATTTTAGGTGTGGAATGAAGATGAAATATCAGTAGATAATAGAAGAATGGACACATATCCCATATAACCAAGTGTATATTATGTTACCTGAGCATTATAGGTGTGGAATGAAGATAGAATATATGTAGATAATAGGAACATGAACACATATCCCATAAGCGGCCGTCACACGGTAAGATATAGATAATGATGTCGTAAACGATGTCAGATTTGCACATCGTCCCGAACGATGTGTGAGATCGTTCATCACAACGCTACACCCACAGACATCGCTCAGACGATTCTCCGATGCAGCGATCCAGCGGTCGGATGAGCGATGCACTTATCATCTGTGGACATCATTCAGCAAACAGTCACACAGAAACCTCCTAAACGATGTTGTGGCAAATGTGGGCGTTTTCCCATGTTTAATTGGAGCACATAGGCGTGGTACATGGTTTCCAAGCCGCGCCCCTCACTACACCATTGGTGGTCAGTACTGCGTCCTCATTGGTCAGATGTCCTTTGAAACATGGCGGCCTCATCTCCAGAATGTCCTGTGATGTTGGTCGCAATGTACATGTATAAACACGATGTGCTCTACCACAAAAAATAAGTTGATTGCTGAAAAGGTAGAAACCGCTATCCCCCTTGGTGCGGCGTGCAGAATACAATCACTTATGCGTTGCTCAATTGTTGTCGTTAATGACCCACCCTGTAGCGAGCTGTGTGTGCGGCATGACTGTTTTTGTTGCAAACGCCTGTGAAACGCATGTGTGTTTGCTGTGTGCTGTTGCTGATGTTTGATTTAAAGTGTGTGACAAAGCGCATGTGTTGTCAAGCGGGATTGTGGGGAAAATGCATGCCTACGCAAAGGAGGCAAAGCGCCTCTCAACATTCATTGTTCCTGGTGCCATAATGTTTGTGTCCTCTGTACTGTGCTTTGCAACACTTGTGTTGGGACCATCATATATGTGGTCCAACATATGCGTGTGTGTATTTAATCCAGTTTCCTACAAAAACAATGTAGCAAATAACAAGTGCTGTGACAAAAATCAGGGCCTTTTGGTTTATACGTTTTAGCCAAAAAACGTACATTAAGCTGCCTCACCAACTTCACGGTAGGCCCTGGTCGAGACAGTCCTAACTCTGTCCCTAGGTGCTACAAAACAAAAATGTGACCACTGTCACAAGGGCCTTTGGGGAGGTATGTGGGTCCTGGTCCCGCCCGTCTCTCACAGGACCCATAAGCCGGGCCCTTCAACACAAATTACAAAAATAGTGCCAACATGCACCAAGAAGCCAAATCCTCTGGCTCATGTCACAGACAAGAGGTATGTCTGCAACACATAGCTCCCCTTAAATGGGCAAGGCCTGGCCCTCTTCAAAACATTAAATAAAGTTTCCCTAAATCTGGGTATTTTAAATCAAAATCACACCTCTTCACCAAAAATAAATAGGGACACATGTCCTGCCTCCAACCCTGAGCTGCAGGACACAGTGAAACTGTGCAATGCAAAAGTCCCCATGGCACACTCTTAATTACGGGAGGTTGTGTTGCCAGCTCACAGCCCCTGGACCATTAAAGTACTGGCAGTACCGGTCCCTCATCTCCTGTGCCTCCTGGCGGCTGCTTCCACCCCCTAATGGCTGTAGTCCTGCCATCTGTGGGGCATCAGCATGCCAGCCCCCCAACACCACCTCACCATTGCTGGAGTCAATGCGGTCCTCAAAGTTTGGTGGTGTGTAGGCCTGGCGATCCCGGCGTCTTAGAAAATTATGGAGCACACAACAGGCCATAACTACAAGGTCAATAGATTCAAGTTTCATATTAATGGCCGTGTGGAAAATCCGGAAACTAGTGATGGGCGAATCCTAAATTACTCGGAATCGCTTGACTCTAGCGAGTCCGAGCACAGGACTCGCTACTCGTTGCGAGTCTAGCGAGTCCAATGTTAATGAATGGGGAAGCGAGTAATAGCGAGTAGTGTAAGATTTACAAATCGCAGATGTGTCTCGGAAGCTTCAGCCTGAAGCAATCCTAGTTTTGCCATTTATTTGCATTGGACTCGTTTACTTTGCAACTGTAATCGCTGGGAAACTCGCACAGATAAGAGTCCTGTCTGCTCTGTGTGCTGGCTGCCACAGCTCCAGGGTCCTAGAGCCTGCCTGCTACCAGATGTAGCAGAGCTGAGATTGTTCTCAGTCTGCTCATTCCCTGTGCATAGACATCTATATCTATGCACAGGGGATGTAGCAGAGAGGACATCGCGTTTTGGACTGCGTCGGACGGAAGAGGATTTTTTTTAATTAAAGATGGAGTCCCTAATGCCTTTTTTTTTTATTTCTAATAAAAAAATTTCTCTGTGTTGTGTTTTTTTTTAAACAATTTAATAGAAATTCATGGCGGTCATGTCTAATATTGGCGTGACCGCCATAAATTTCGGGCTTAGGGCCAGCTGATAATACAAAGCTGGCCCTAACCTCTTTATTACCCAGCGTGCCACGGCCACTAGGGCTGCTGGAAGAGCGGGGTTCAGCGCCAGAGAATGGCGCTTCAATGAACGCGCCATCTTCTGGGGCGGCTGCGGGCTGCAATTTGCAGCGGGGGGTGCCCAGAAAGCTTGGGCATCCCTGCGCTGCGGATTCCAGCCCCCAGCTGCTTAACTGTACCTGGCTAGACATAGAAATTGCGCGGAGCCCCACACATTTTTTTTTAATTATTTCATGAAATTCTGAGATTCTGACTCTGAGACTCTGACTCTGAGACTCTGACTCTGGCTCTGAGGGTGAGACTCTGACTCTGAGACTCTGACTCTGAGACTCTGACTCTGAGACTCTGACTCAGATTCAGAGTCTCACCCTCAGAGCCAGAGACTACTGACTCTGAGACTCTGACTCTGACTCTGAGACTCTGACTCTGAGACTCTGACTCTGAGACTCTGACTCTGAGACTCTGACTCTGAGACTCTGACTCTGACTCTGAGACTCTGACTCTGAGACTCTGACTCTGAGACTCTGACTCTGACTCTGAAACTCTGACTCTGAGACTCTGACTCTGAGACTCTGAGACTCTGACTCTGACTCTCTGACTCTGAGACTCTGACTCTGAGACTCTGACTCTGAGACTCTGACTCTGAGACTCTGACTCTGACTCTGAGACTCTGACTCTGAGACTCTGACACTGAGACTCTGACTCTGAGACTCTGAGTCTGACTCTGAGACTCTGACTCTGAGACTCTGACTCTGAGACTCTGAGACTCTGACTCTGAGACTCTGACTCTGAGACTCTGACTCTGAGACTCTGACTCTGACTCTGAGACTCTGACTCTGAGACTCTGACTCTAAGACTCTGACTCTGAGACTCTGACTCTGACTCTGAGACTCTGAGACTCTGACTCTGAAACTCTGAGACTCTGAGTCTGACTCTGAGACTCTGACTCTGAGACTCTGACTCTGAGACTCTGAGACTCTGACTCTGAGACTCTGAGTCTGACTCTGAGACTCTGACTCTGACTCTGAGACTCTGACTCTGACTCTGAGACTCTGACTCTGACTCTGAGACTCTGACTCTGAGACTCTGACTCTGACTCTGAGACTCTGACTCTGAGACTCTGACTCTGACTCTGAGACTCTGACTCTGAGACTCTGACTCTGACTCTGAGACTCTGACTCTCAGACTCTGAGACTCTGACTCTGAGACTCTGACTATGAGACTCTGACTCTGATTCTGAGACTCTGACTCTGAGACTCTGACTCTGACTCTGAGACTCTGACTCTGAGACTCTGACTCTGAGGACTCTGAACTCTGATCTGGACTCTGACTCTGACTCTGGACTCTGACTCTGAGACTCTGACTCAGATTCAGAGTACTCACCTCTAGACTCGAGACTCTGACTCTGAGACTCTGACTCTAGACTCTGATCTGAGAGACTCTGACTCTGAGACTCTGACTCTGACTCTGAGACTCTGACTCTGACTCTGAGACTCTGACTCTGAGACTCTGACTCTGACTCTGAACTCTGACTCTGAGACTCTGACTCTGAGACTCTGACTCTGAGACTCTGACTCTGAACTCTGGACTCTGACTCTGAGACTCTGACTCTGAGCTCTGACTCTAACTCTGACGACTCGACCGAGACTCTGACTCTGAGACTCTGACCTCTGGGCTCTGAGACTCTGACTCTGAGACTCTGACTCTGAGACTCTGAGACTCTGAACTCTGAGACTCTGACTCTGAGACTCTGACTCTGGACTCTGACTCTGAGACTCTGATTCTGAGACCTGACTCTGACTCGAGACTCTGACTCTGACTCTGAGACTCTGACTCTAGACTCTGATCTGAGACTCTGCTCTGACTCTGACTCTGACTGACTCTGATTGACTCTGACTCTGACTCTGAGACTCTGACTCTGGACTCTGACTCTGAGACTCTGACTCTGACTCTGAGACTCTGACTTGACTCGAACGTCTGACTCTGAGACTCTGCTCTGAGACTCTGACTCTGACCTGAGACTCTGACTCTGACTCTGAACTCTGACCTAGACTCGACTCTGAACTCGACCAACTCTGAACTCTGACTCTGACTCTGAGACTCTACTCTGAACCTGACTCTGAGATTGATCTGAACTGACTCTGACTCTGACTCTGACTCTGACCTGACCGACTCGAGACTCTGACCTGGATCACTGAGACTGCTTGAGACTTGCTACTCTGATCTGACTGAACCTGTGATCTCTACTGAACTCTATCTGAGACTCAGACTTGAACTCTGCTCTGACTCTGACCTGATGAACTCTGCTCTGACTCTGCTGACTCTGAGACTCGACTCTGACTCTGACTCTGACCTGAACTCGACTCTGAACTTCTGACTCTAGACCGATCTGACTCTGACCTGCTCTGAGACTCTGACTCTGTTGATTGACTAGACTCTGACTCGGACTCACTGACCTGGTTATAGACTCTGACTCTGAACTCTACTGAACTCTGACTCTGAGACTCTGATCACGATCTGACCTGACCTAATTGTCTGACTCTGAGACTCTGACTCTGAGACTCTGACTCTGACTCTGAGACTCTGAACTCTGACTCTGATGACTCTGACTCTGAGACTCTGACTCTGAGACTCTGACTCTGAGACTCTGAGACTCTGACTCTGAGACTCTGACTCTGAGACTCTGTGACTCTGAGAGACTCTGACTCTGAGACTCTGATGACTCTGAGACTCTGACTCTATGAGACTCTGACCTGACTCTGAGACTCCTGACTCTGAGACTCTGACTCTGAGACTCTGACTCTGGACTCTGACTCTGAGACTCTGACTCTGAGACCTGACTCTGACTCTGAGACTCTGACTCTGAGACTCTGACTCTGAGACTCTAGACTCTGACTCTGATCGACTCTGAGACTCTGACTCTGAGACTCTGACTCTGAGACTCTGACTCTGAGACTCTGAGACTCTGACTCTGACTCTGAGACTCTGACTCTGACTCTGAGACTCTGACTCTGAGACTCTGACTCTGAGACTCTAACTCTGACTCTGAGACTCTGACTCTGAGACTCTGAGTCTGACTCTGAGACTCTGACTCTGAGACTCTGACTCTGAGACTCTGAGTCTGACTCTGAGACTCTGACTCTGAGACTCTGACTCTGAGACTCTGAGACTCTGACTCTGAGACTCTGACTCTGAGACTCTGACTCTGAGACTCTGACTCTGACTCTGAGATTCTGACTCTGAGACTCTGACTTTGACTCTGAGACTCTTAGACTCTGAGACTCTGACTCTGAGATTCTGACTCTGACTCTGAGACTCTGACTCTGAGACTCTGACTCTGAGACTCTGAGACTCTGAGACTCTGAGACTCTGACTCTGAGACTCTGAAACTCTGAGACTCTGACTCTGAGACTCTGACTCTGAGACTCTGAGACTCTGACTCTGAGACTCTGACTCTGAGACTCTGAGTCTGACTCTGACTCTGAGACTCTGACTCTGAGACTCAGACTCTGAAATTCATGAAATAATTAAAAAAAATGCGTGGGGCTCCGCGCAATTTCTATGTCTAGCCAGGTACAGCTAAGCAGCTGGGGGCTGGAATCCACAGTGCAGGGATGCCCAAGCTGTCTGGGCACCCCCCGCTGCAAATTGCAGCCCGCAGCCACCCCAGAAGATGGCGCGTTCATTGAAGCGCCATCCTCTGGCGCTGAACCCCGCTCTTCCAGCGGCCCTGGTGGCCGTGGCAAGCTGGGTAATAAAGGGGTTAATACCAGCTTTGTTATACAAGCTGGTATTAAGCCCGAGATTCTTAATGTCAGGCCACGTTTGACCCAGCCACTAAGAATCTCCAATAAAGGGTTAAAAAAACACAGAGAAAAATTTTTATTTGAAATAAAAAAAAAAGTCATTAGGGACTCCATCTTTAATTAAAAAAATCCTCTTCCGTCCGACGTAGTCAAAAACGCGATGTCCTCTCTGCTACATCCCCTGTGCATAGATATAGATGTCTATGCACAGGGAATGAGCAGACTGAGAACAATATCAGCACTGCTACATCATCTCTGTGAGCAGGCTGGCTCTAGGACCCTGGAGCTGCACAGAGAAGACAGCTGGACTCGGCTCGCAATGTAACAGCAGTTATTTGCGAGTTTCCCTGCTATCACTGGCACAGTAGCGAGTTTCCCTGCTATCACTGGCACAGTAGCCGAGTCTAATGCAAACAATGGCAATCCTAGTTTTGTCAGCGTTTGCTATTGATTTGCATTGGACTCATGCGAGTAAACGCTGGGAAACTCGCAGAGTACCGAGTCCTGCGAGTCCCTTACTACTCGCCGAGTAACGAGTCCTAGCGAGTAGATTCGCCCATCCCTACCAGAAACGGCTAGCCATAATGCCAAAGGCATTCTCCACTACTCGCCGTGCCCGGGAAAGCCGATAGTTGAAAATTCGTTGGTTGCCAGTGAGATGCCTCTGGGGATATGGCTTCATCAAATTTGGATCTAGTGGGAAGGCCTCATCCGCCAGGAACACAAAGTTCATGTTTCCACAGGTGCGATTGGTGGGCGGCAAATTGAGACGGCCAGTTTTCAGTTTTTGGCCAAACGGCGATTGGTCAAAAACCCCGCCATCAGACACCCTCCCATTTGTGCCCACTGACACCGACACAAATTCATAATTAGCATTCACCACTGCCATCAAAACAATACTAAAATAGGATTTATAATTATAAAAAAAAGACCCACTGTTGTGTGGTTGTGTGATCCTAATATGTTTACCATCTATGGCACCCCCACAGTTTGGGAATTGCCACTTCTGGCTAATTCTGCGGCAGTGGCCAGCCATTCTTCAGGGTTTTGGGGCAAACGCATGTAAGTAGGAGCTAGAGCCCGCAGTATAGCCTCACATGTCTCCGGGATGAGTTGGCTAAGGAGGGGACGTGAGATAGCAGACGAGTATACCAAGTCCTGCATGGTGCGACCTGTTGCGAGAAAGCGCAGTGTGGCGGCCAACCTCTCCTCCGCAGGCACTGCTGGACGCATTATAGTATCCTGCCGTGTGATGAGCGGGCACACTGCTGCCAACAAGATTTGAAAGGTCTCATCTGTCATCCGGAGTAAATTTTGGAAGTCACGTGGGAAGTCGTCCCGAAGTTGGTGCAGAAGGCGAATGTGGGAATGCTGATCGTGCTGCTGCAGCCACTCCCTGGCCCAGATGCATCGTGGTCTCCTCCTGCGTCTCTCCACCCTCTCATCCTCCTCACGTGCTGCCTGCACCAGTAAAGCAGACCCCACCACGGCACGTTGATCTGGATTCATGCTGTTTTGAGGCAAAATTATGTTTACAACGGTGCCTACGCACAAAGGTGGTTTGACTACAATGTGAACATCAAAAAAGGAACCACTAAGGAGCATGACATTGGCGAAATATCTACAGGTGCACTACACATGTGGAAAAGATGTACTAAAACCCCACAACACATACAGTATCAATGAAGGTGTTGAGGAAGGCCACATGTTTTTACACGGCTAAATGCCTTGCACAACAAAATACAATACAGAAAAAGCCATACACACATTTAGCTCACAACCAACATCACACTTTCTACAGCATGAACAACGCAAATACCATGAATATCATACACATGGAGGACCATATGTATGGAAAAAGCAACACTACAGACACACAATAATAACTCACATGCAGTGGTCGCTGAGATGGGTGTCACTCCAATGTCAAGCCACCGAAAATAAGAACTTTGTCCCGATGACTTCAATGCAACAAGCCAATGCTTCAGTCCTTGTATTTTGCAATATAAGGAAAAATTTAAAATAAAAAAAAAAAAAAGAAACATCATGGAAACAGCAGAGGGTGTTAAAAACAAAAAACCCGTCATATCTCTTTGGACAACGCTATAGTGACCCCCATTCCCAATGTTTCACATGCGGAATCTCCAAGTACATACCGGCAGCAACTCCGCAGCAAAGACATTGTGCATCTCCAGGAAACTCTATATATACAAGCCCTAGCCAATGACAAGGCGAGACGTCCCCCAAACAGGCGTGTCTCCTCCACGCTAAACCACACACCAACACGATGTTACGCCCTCCAAACAGGCGTGGTGAACCATTGTGCCACACACAACGCCGGGGCTATGTTCCACGGCAGGCGTGGCTGAAACCGCACGACCACACCCAGCGCAGCTGTTATGTCCTATACCAGGCGTGGCAATTGCGATGTCTATGCATATCGCACCTGTCATGTCCAACAGCTGTCGGATCAATTCAGATAAATAGTGCATTGTGAACATGTGTGTTGGACCTGCTCTTTTGTGTGTCCCTTGACACAAGTGTGATTGAGAGCAGCCAGGCAGCCAGCATCTTTTTTGCTTTGCAAAGTGTTACAGTGTACACACTGTGTTTGATAAAGTCAAGGTATGTTCACATCATTTGATGAGACTGAGCCATCTACACTTCAGGTTATTATATGGGACTCCAGGCACAAAGTTTGGATTGTCACTGTCACAACAGCACACATCCCAGTGACTTGAGCAACATTGTTGGTCTAAGCAAGTGTGGTGTTGTGTTATTGAGCTGGGGCTTTTCACATTGATCATGCCAGGTGACTTATCATCCTGTGGCTGTTATTTTACACATGGTTTGGACCATGTGCCACAGTGATTTTTACAGATTGAATTTATTATTTGTTTTGCAGATGCCCCGGCCAAATAGGGAGTATATAAGTGCCCTGATTGAGGCCTACAGGGAGAACCCCTGCCTGTGGCAAACTAGAGCGGTTGGGTACACCAACAGGGCCCTCCGCAATGCGGCCTATGAGAGGCTCCTGGTGGTCGCCCGCCAATACCTGCCAGGGCAAGAACTGGACATTGAGTACATTAAAAAGAAGATCCAGCACCTAAAGACATTGTTTGGGAAGGAACACAAAAAAGTCGTCCAGTCACGGCGGTTGGGCATGGCAGCGGGGGATGTGTACACACCAACATTATGGTATTACGACCAGCTACTTTTCACCCTGGAGCAGCAGGAGCCACGGCCACCCCTGGATATCGAGGACTTCGCCCAGCCACAACAGGGCAATGTTGTTGATGCCGTGGAGGGGGAAAATGTAAGTCGGTCACCTAGCCCAACCTTAAAAAAATGCTCACAGCATACACATTATTGCCAACAATCATATCCAAGTTTAAAATGTAGAGAAGGCAACAATAGACCCGATTGGCCTCCCATCTTGCTTACGGCTTTTCAAACCACCTACAATTTTAGCAATCACTCGATTTGCACACAAGTAGTGAGTGTTGAGTTATTGGCACAAGCTGTAAGGCCCTGTCAGGCAATTTGCAACAACATCAGGCACAATGTGGGTTAGTGACATACATGTAACTTGATCCTTTATGTAAAAATTGTCACCAAAAGTGTAATGGCATGTTTGCTCATGTGTTCTTCCTTTCAACATGTAGGATCCGCTTGAAGGTCCCTCTTCAGGGTCTGTGTTGGACTCTCCTGAGCAGCCACCATCTCTGCCCAATGAAGAGGGTGGGTCAGCGGCCAGCCGTCCCCCTATGCCATTTTCACGCCCCCGGGGCCGCCCACGCAATGCACCACCGGCCTCAGGACCTGACCTGGTGGCACTGGCAGAGCAGGTGTTGACCCAGCAGGTCTGTGAGCCCCAATGCCCCTTTGCTGCGGTGGTGGGTGAGCGTCTCCCCACTTTTTCCATGGAGCAAAGGGAGCATTGTGAGAGAGTCATCCTGCTGGTAATGGACCAGGCCCGTTAGGGGAATCTGACGGCAGAATCAACCTTCCCTGCTCCCGTTCCCCAGCCACCAGCCAACCCACCCGCCTGGCAGTACATGGGCCCTCCTCCACAGGTTATGCAACCACCACCACCTGGCCAAGGCCAGCACATGCCTCGCCGAGGGGCTTTGAACCCACTTCAGCGGCCGGACAACCGCTTCTACCCGGAAGGGGATTTTTATTTTCAGCCCCATTATCAGGACTTATAGTTTTTTTGTTGTGTCTACTTTCCGTTTTTGGAATGTTTTATTTTATGTTATTTCCCATTAACCTGCACTTTTATCTTTTTTTTGGACCTTAGTGCAACAATGGAAATTTTGTTTATGTTGACCAAATAGTCTTACTATTTTATTTTTCACATTGTTGTCAACGGAGATTCCAGCATTTATTTGAATTTAAATATACTTTATGTTCACACACCTTAAATATGTTGTCCCTGATTTTGCCATGGTGGTTGCAAGTTGACTAAAAAATGTTTGACGCTGACCATGTATAGTAGGCCACATGCTGGATCTAGCAACACGTACATATGTAGAGGGCAATTATACTTAAACCTTTTGTATGCAGCAGTAGCCTTCACTACTTATTGGTGTACCCACAAGGCCGCAGAGGTGTCCTTACCATGATTGTATGTTGTGCAAAAATGGGCCAATATTAATGGTGGCAGGAGTAAACAGCTGGCAGATCTCAAAGGCTACATCCACATTTATGGTTGATTGTGTAACAGCATTTCAAAAATTTTATTATCACTTTCCAAATAAAGGTTGGGTGGTTGTTTGGTCGACAGACGGCATGCTCACAATGTGCACCTTGTGTTACAACATGTGTTATGGACCCCTTCCTCTGCCTCAACCGGTTGAGGCAATGATTTGGCCATGATGCCCTTAAAGACCAGCATGAACCTCCCATAACATGGAAATAATTGTGTCCGTTCAGAAACGCACTGACTTACAGATTTGGTTTAGACATTTAATAGGTTGTTTAAAAGGGGCAATACCCAGCACAACAAGTACGCATTTGTGTTTCAGTGTAGGAACAACCACAACTTGCTTGTGAGTCTCCAAATGTTGGAGACTATAAGAAAAGAGCCCAACATGGTAGCCACAACACAATCCATATGGTCCAAATGTTGGACACTATAAGAAAAGAGCCCAACAGGGGCAAAAAAAAACAAACAAAGAATGTCAACATGGCAGAAAAAAATGTTTTTGGTATCCAACATGGACAACACTCCTTCATGTCTGCATGGAGCGTTAGAGGGTCACATTCCCTCACCCTTATGGGAGCCCACCATCTTGTTGCTGGCGCCCAGCCAGCATGTAAAGTAGGCGGCCCAGCTCTCGCAGATGCTGTTCAATGGCCGACTGCAGCTGTTGTAGGAAGTGGAACTGTGCCTCCAAATCTTCCACGACAGTAGGGACACCTGTATGTTGATGAAGAACACTTTTACTGTGGGAACATACATGGTTTTTTGTACAAAGTCCAAATCAATATATGGTACTTATGCTCTTGCTCCTCACCCTCACCACTATCAGGGGTGGATGGGGATGGACTCAGACTCCAACCAGCTGACCCTGCACGTTCACCATCTGCACAAACATTTATGAAAACATATCAGTTAGACCCTTTCAAACAAAACTCTGTCAATTAACACAATAATAACTCCAGTATGCAGGGTGTATACCCCAGCAATACACACTTACCACCATAGTCTGTTAAGTCTGGGACCCTATCCTCCTCAGCCCTCGCCTCCTCCACAGGGCCTGTTGGGGCCCGCACAGCATCCTCTGCTGGCTCTGGGGACATGTCCACCCCTGGGCTGGGCACAGAGCTGGAAATGCTTGGAGGTGGTGTAACGGGCGGGCTGGGGCTCTGTGGCCAGATAATGTGGCCTGTTGGCAAAAGAGGGCCCGGGCTGGACGGTGGGCCATCATCCCTCCCAGCCAATTCCTCTTCCTCCGAAGCCTCCTGTGTTGAGGGTGGTGATGGCAGGTCGCTATCGAGTGTAGCCAGTCCTCCCATGATGCTGCATCAGCCTCCTCCTCCTCCTCATTGCTGGTGCCCGAGGGTGTCCCTGCTGGCTGCTGTAGGGGTGGGTTCTGGGGGGCAACTCCAGATGGGCCAGGGTGTTGATCATCCTCTGAAGAAGATTCCTCGGCATCTGGGTTTGAAAGCACAAGGTCAACGTTTGTAACAGACAGGTTTTCCACATTGTGTTTTGAAATTTTCATTGTGTGCCTCTTGTCTTTAGCCCATTTTAATAAATGCTACAACGTCAGGTTGGATGCCGAGACTAATGTTGTATGCATGTAATGTGTGTGGGCCACAAAATTATTGTTTACACGAGGGACACTACACTGGCAAGATATGTGGCCTTGTTTAATAAAAAAACAACACATGCTCAATGTATGTGTTTGGTATTCATAGTGGACACATTAGCCAATGTGGCTTGCTGCATGGCTGCATTGACCTACATTTAAAGTAATATTGTAGTTAGGGGTGCAACCTCAGGCTGGGTGTTAATTCTCCCTGTGTAGGGTGCAACATCTGTGGGCCATTGTGGCATGTGTGGGCTTTAGATGGTACCTATTTAGTGTATGATGTTCGGTAATATGTTGGGTTGTCTTTTCAAATTTCACACACGGATGTTGGCGAAACCAATTTGTCCCCAGAAACATCAAAATACAGGGCTTTGATATAGCGACCCATCCAGCCGTATTGCAATTGTGCCAAATTGGATGGCCAGTAAATGTCATCCAAGTTTACACAATCCAAATGTTTTTTCTTATAAAATGCAGGCTAGAATAGGAGGATGGACAATACTTTGCCACACCCTAAACCAGCATGACACATTTCCGGATTCAAAATGGCTGCCATTTATTGGCCTGTCAATATGGTAGTTTGGCCATAGGCCAGCATGTGGCCATATTTGGAGACAAGGCTGTTGGATTTCTAGGGCACACCATCGCCTTGGCCAAGATTTTAATTAAAAAAATGCATAACATGGGGGCCTATGGAGCAGCTTCAGAGAAGACATTGGCTGTGTCCTTGTCCCCGATTTGTAGGTACAGACCATGGTCAGTACGTTAACACTTGGCCAAACTGGAATGTTAGTGTTTTTAAAATTAGCCAAAGGTTGCCAGAACTGTGACCGAGCACCCGCCATTTGCCAGGGCCTCACGGTTTGTGAAGAGGTCTGCCACTGCAGTACAGCACCTGTGCTGCCGTCACACTCACGTTAACACAGTTTACCATCGTTTAAACAGCGGAAATGTGACTGTGACATCAACGCAGGTCCTGTCCACAGGATCAACACCTCTGGCAAATACATGATGCCCCAGCAACCGGAAGGGGTTTCGTGAACACCTGAGAACCCACATATTTAAGTTAGCAAAGCAGCCCAACAGGGAAAAGGCGGACAAGTAATGGGGGACATGAGGTGCCCACACACGGAAGAAGAGGGGTGAACACAGGGGACTTGAGGGTATCACACACAGGGTTGAACATGGGTGGACAAGAGGTGTGAGGAGGGGGCAACACAGGGGTGTTGAGGGGATGCACCAGGGGAGAACAGCTGGGACAGTCACATCAACTGATCCTGGGGAATGTCGGATGTGATGGATGTTTTGGATCCAACTGCAGGGATCAGTTTGATCCAATGCAGGCTGATTAATATTGGTCAGCCTCATTGATTGCGGTATTGAAGTGTGAAAGTAGCCTTATCCAATAATATAGTGAGGTTACGCCGGAGTCCAGCGTCTCAATTTGTGCTGGGCAGGAGTTACCCCTATTCGTGTTAGTGTGCACACCACCAGGTGACACATTGTTGGAACATCCACATGGTGGGTCCAAACACAGTTTACAAATGTTGTTTGAGGAGCATTCTTTAGGGATTGGTCCTTGGACAAATGTATGTGAATTCCCAGTGTGGCCAACACTTTCTTATACTGACAGGTTTTATGCAGCATGGCAAGGGGGAGGGAGTGTACAGTCCCCTGGACTATATGTCACCTGTACTCCCCAGTCCATCCCCTTGCCATGCTGCCTATGACCTGCATTGAATTTCTTTACAACTGCACACTGCATCCAAATTAGCCAGAATATATGCTAAAACATTGGTGGGGACAGGCCGGGGAACACACTATCCTTTGAATCTGTTGTGAGACATTGCTGTGTATTTTGATACATGTACATGTGCAGGTGTGTGTTTGGGCCCAACATTTACTCACCACGCAGCCTGGCAATCCGGGCACGGATGTCCACAATGCGGCCCGGGCATTTATATTTAAGATCAGCGATCTTGTGCTGGATCGTCTTCACATCCCTCTCCACACACAGCTGGCGCCGCAGGGCAAGCTGAATCTTAAGCACAGTGCTGCGGTTGCGCAGCCTCGGATGCCGGTGGGGGTGGTGGCCCCAATAATCTAATCGATCGCAATGATCGATTAAGATCATGAGCTCCGCCATCCCCCACGTGGCAGCGCGGCGTGTTGCGGCCATGACTGAGCTGCAATGTGCATGGGAGGAGCTAGCACCTTGCAGGCGGAATGAAACTGAAACCAACTTCATTCCGTGAGGACCGCCCCTTGCGTGACGTAACAAAACTTAAAGGCGACCTACGCGGCGTAACAGGGCAATAACCACTTCTTGTGTCACCTACGGGACAATATCCCATGGGCGTGATGTAGCGCCGCGTTGTGTGCCGCGTCCGGCAATCTTGTTTTGGTGTAGGAAAAGGTGGACACTATAGCAAGCTCATGTACCACGCAGGTTCTATTATCAGGTTGACGCACTTGTGGGTGGACAGTTCTACATGAGAAATAGTGCAGCCGACGCCTATGTGTGGTGCTGAAGACAGCTCTTCAAAAATGGCGCCCTGTGAGGACAGCCAATGGCAACGCATCATCCTCCACCAATGCGAGCTAGTGTCGAACCAGCCAATCCGAAACCATTAAGGTTCACGAATCACAACTGAGGAGGCGACACATTGGGAAATTCCTGCCACGCCTACGTGCTAGATTTAGCCATCGCGCAGTTCCTAAACGTGTATACGATCTCGGTTGTTTAGACACGTCGATTCAGTTTATCTTATGAGTCGACATCGTCAGATCTGAGGTCCGGGGCTCAGATCGCGATCTTGCGATTTGATCAGGTATCGTTCGGCGTATCCTGCCGTCACACGCACAGACATCGTTCAAGCGATGTTTAATCTGGCGCGTTCAAGCGATATCTTTCAAGATATCTTAACGTGTGACGGCCGCTTTATAACCAGGTGTATATTATGTTACCTGAGCATTTTAGGTGTGGAATGAAGATGAAATATCAGTAGATAATAGAGGAATGAACACATATCCCATATAACCAGGTGTATATTATGTTACCTGAGCATTATAGGTGTGGAATGAATGTGAAATATCAGTAGATAATAGGAAAATGAACACATATCCCATATAATCAGGTGTATATTATGTTACCTGAGCATTTTAGGTGTGGAATGAAGATGAAATATCAGTAGATAATAGAGGAATGAACACATATCCCATATAACCAGGTGTATATTATGTTACCTGAGCATTTTAGGTGTGGAATGAAGATGGAATATCTGTAGATAATAGGAGAAGGAACACATATCCCATATAACCAGGTGTATATTATGTTACCTGAGCATTTTAGGTGTGGAATGAAGATGAAATAGCTGTAGATAATAGGAAAATGGACACATATCCCATATAACCAGGTGTATATTATGTTACCTGAGCATTTTAGGTGTGGAATGAATGTGAAATAACAGTAGATAATAGGAAAATGAACACATATCCCATATAACCAGGTGTATATTATGTTACCTGAGCATTTTAGGTGTGGAATGAAGATGAAATATCAGTAGATAATAGAGGAATGAACACATATCCCATATAACCAGGTGTATATTATGTTTCCTGAGCATTTTAGGTGTGGAATGAAGATGGAATATCTGTAGATAATAGGAGGAGGAACACATATCCCATATAACCAGGTGTATATTATGTTACCTGAGCATTTTAGGTGTGGAATGAAGATGAAATATCTGTAGATAATAGGAAAATGGACACATATCCCATATAACCAGGTGTATATTATGTTACCTGAGCATTTTAGGTGTGGAATGAAGATGAAATATCAGTAGATAATAGAAGAATGGACACATATCCCATATAACCAGGTGTATATTATGTTACCTGAGCATTTTAGGTGTGGAATGAAGATGGAATATCAGTAGATAATAGGAAAATGAACCCATATCCCATATAACCAGATGTATATTATGTTACCTGAGCATTATAGGTGAGGAATGAATGTGAAATATCAGTAGATAATAGGAAAATGAACACATATCCCATATAACCAGGTGTATATTATGTTACCTGAGCATTATAGGTGTGGAATGAAGATGGAATATATGTAGATAATAGAAGAAAGGACACATATCCCATATAATGAGGTGTATATTATGTTATCTGAGCATTTTAGGTGTGGAATGAAGATAGAATATCTGTAGATAATAGAAGAATGGACACATATCCCATATATCCAGGTGTATATTATGTTACCTGAGCATTTTTGGTGTGGAATGAAGATGAAATATCAGTAGATAATAGGAAAATGGACACATATCCCATATAACCAGGTGTATATTATGTTACCTGAGCATTTTAGGTGTGGAATGAAGATGGAATATATGTAGATAATAGAAGAAAGGACACATATCCCATATATCCAGGTGTATATTATGTTACCTGAGCATTTGTGGTGTGGAATGAAGATGAAATATCAGTAGATAATAGGAAAATGGACACATATCCCATATAACCAGGTGTATATTATGTTACCTGAGCATTTTAGGTGTGGAATAAAGATGAAATATCAGTAGATAATAGGAAAATGTACACATATCCCATATAACCAGGTGTATATTATGTTACCTGAGCATTTTAGGTGTGGAATGAAGATGGAATATATGTAGATAAAAGGAAAATGAACACATATCCCATATATCCAGGTGTATATTATGTTACCTGAGCATTTTTGGTGTGGAATGAAGATGAAATATCAGTAAATAATAGGAAAATGAACACATATCCCATATAACCAGGTGTATATTATGTTACCTGAGCATTTTAGGTGTGGAATGAAGATGAAATATCAGTAGATAATAGGAAAATGGACACATATCCCCTATAACCAGGTGTATATTATGTTACCTGAGCATTTTAGGTGTGGAATGAAGATGAAATATCAGTAGATAATAGAAGAATGGACACATATCCCATATAACCAGGTGTATATTATGTTACCTGAGCATTTTAGGTGTGGAATAAAGATGGAATAAATGTAGATAATAGGAAAATGAACACATATCCCATATAACCAGGTGTATATTATGTTACCTGAGCATTTTAGGTGTGGAATGAATATGAAATATCTGTAGATAATAGAGGAATGAACACATATCCCATATAATCAAGTGTATATTATGTTACCTGAGCATTATAGGTGTGGAATGAAGATGGAATATATGTAGATAATAGGAACATGAACACATATCCCATATAACCAGGTGTATATTATGTTACCTGAGCATTATAGGTGTGGAATGAATGTGAAATATCAGTAGATAAGAGGAAAATGAACACATATCCCATATAACCAGGTGTATATTATGTTACCTGAGCATTTTAGGTGTGGAATGAAGATGAAATATCAGTAGATAATAGGAAAATTGACACATATCCCATATAATCAGGTGTATATTATGTTACCTGAGCATTTTAGGTGTGGAATGAAGATGGAATATCTGTAGATAATAGGAGAAGGAACAGATATCCCATATAATGAGGTGTATATTATGTTACCTGAGCATTTTAGGTGTGGAATGAAGATGAAATATCTGTAGATAATAGGAAAATGGACACATATCCCATATAACCAGGTGTATATTATGTTACCTGAGCATTTTAGGTGTGGAATGAATGTGAAATAACAGTAGATAATTGGAAAATGAACACATATCCCATATAACCAGGTGTATATTATGTTACCTGAGCATTTTAGGTGTGGAATGAAGATGAAATATCAGTAGATAATAGAAGAATGGACACATATCCCATATAACCAGGTGTATATTATGTTACCTGAGCATTTTAGGTGTGGAATGAAGATGGAATATCAGTAGATAATAGGAAAATGAACACATATCCCATATAACCAGATGTACCGTATATACTCGTGTATAAGCCGAGTTTTTCAGCCCAAAATTTGGGCTGAAAAGTCTCCCCCTCGGCTTATACATGAGTCACTACGGTATGTGATGTGGTGGGGGCTGTGTCCGGGGCTGGGGAGGCTGGAGGAGGCGGGGGGAGGCTGCTGTATGAGCGGCCCCATCACGTGGGGCCGCTCATTATATATGCACTGCTTCCCCCTGTCAATCAGCGGCAGGGGGAAGCAGTTCATATATGCCCCCAAATGCTGGCACTCTCCCCCCTTGTAAGGGCCCCCCCGCTGCTTATATTACCATCCCGGTCTTCTGCTCAGCGCTGCTCCTCGGTGCTCCGTCCTCGCTGCTCCCGCCCTGCTACATCCGGGATCTCCGGCGGCCGGGGATCCCGGATGTAGCAGGACGGGAGCAGCGAGGACGGAGCACCGAGGAGCAGTGCTGAGCAGAAGACCGGGATGGTAAGAGAAGCAGCGGGGGGGGCCCTTACAAGGGGGGCGAGTGCCAGCATTTGGGGGCTGCTGGGTACCCCCAGGGGGCTGCTGGATACCCCCAGGGGGCTGCTGGATACCCCCAGGGGGCTGCTGGGTATCCCCTGGGAGCTGATGGGTACCCCCGGGGGCCTGCTGTATGTACCCCCGGGGGCCTGCTGTATGTACCCCTGGGGGCCTGCTGTATATACCCCCGGGGGCCTGCTGTATATACCCCCGGGGGCCTGCTGTATGTACCTCTGGGGGCCTGCTGTATATACCCCTGGGGGCCTGCTGTATATACCCCCGGGGGCCTGCTGTATGTACCCCCGGGGGCCTGCTGTTTGTACCCCCGGGGGCCTGCTGTATGTACCCCCGGGGGCCTGCTGTATAAACCCCCAGGGGGCTGCTGTATAAACCCCCGGGGGCCTGCTGTATAAACCCCCTGGGGCCTGCTGTATATACCCCTGGGGGCCTGCTATATATACCCCTGGGGGCCTGATGTATATACCCCTGGGGGCCTGCTGTATATACCCCTGGCGGCCTGCTGTATATACCCCTGGGGGCCTGCTGTATATACCCCTGGGGGCCTGCTGAATACCTCTGGGGGCCTGCTGTATACCCCTGGGGGCCTGCTGTATACCACTGGGGGCCTGCTGTATACGATACTACTGGGGCCTGTATACCACTGGGAGGGCCTGTATACCACACTGCTGAGGGCTGTATACCTCACTGCTGGGGTTGTATACCTGTGCTGGAGTCCACCCTCGGCTTATACGCGAGTCAATAAGTTTTCCCAGTTTTTGGGGGCAAAAGTAGGGGGGTCGGCTTATACACGGGTCGGCTTATACACGAGTATATACGGTAATCTAGTATTTTTTTTCTAGAATAGTTTTTAAAAAATCTTACCATCCATGCCATAGACAGAAACTTAAATGTCTTGGGCCAACACATGAACCAAAATCCCATCTATAAAGGTTTTTTATTTATCATATAAAAAACTTTTGCACTTTTTTATCCATCCAGGGTGCAGTTGGGCCCATAGGGGCGCCATTCATCTAGTGGTGCAGAAGCATCGTTCTGTGCGGCCCAATGCTCAGGCAGCGGAGCGGTTGGGTAGCTTTCAGACACTCTGCATCATATGTATCAGTGTGAATGGTGTCCTATGCAGGCCTAGTATATGCATGGCAGGTCGCCTCCCACATCTTGATGGTAGAGGTGATTTTATCAGCCTGCAGCTGGGCTTGCTTCACATTTGGGCTCTGACTGCATCCTGTAAGTGCATTTGGTTTCTGTCTATGGCATGGATGGTAAGATTTTTTGATGCTGCTTTTTTCTAGTAGTTTTTGTAGAATAGTTTTTACACTTCATATACAGAACCCCTAAGTGCCAGAACAGCAGAATCCCCCCTCATGTGTCCCCATTTCAGAAAGTATACCCCTGTGAGAATTTATCTACAGGTGTAATAATGATTTTTGACTCCATAGGTGTTTTCCAGTAACCAGTAGCAATTAATGTTGCTGACTGAAAATTGCAAATCTGACATTGTACTGCCCAGCTTGTGCTGATGGAGATTGCTTAATTTACAGAATGCATGACTCTCCTCGCTACAGAATAGTATGGATGTTAAATGTGGTTTAGGCACATTGTGGGGCTCAAAAGGAAAGAGGGAAATTTGGATTTGAGAGCATAGATTTTCCTGGGTTTCTTTTAGAGGGGTGCTATTTGTCATAGTAACGTGAAAATCCACTATGTTTGCTTTGACATGCTATTAATATTTATTCACTTACAGTATAGAGCGCCATTAAATCACAGCGCTTTACATACATTAGCAACACTGTCACCATTGGGGTTCTCAGGCCCCATTCACACACTGCTTTTTTTGCTGCGTATTTTTACGCACACGCTCAAAAAAAGCCAGGAGTGGAACAATCAAAATCGGGAGTGGCACACTCAGAGGAAAGGTCTAATAGAAACAAGTGCTCCACTTATATGTTTAATCACCCACTCCTGGTTTGTGATGAGCTTGTGCTTAAAAATATGCAGCAAAAAAAGCAGTGTGTGAATGGGGCCTTAATCAAGAAAAAAACATATTAGTATGTCTTTGGAGTGTGGGAGGAAACCAGAATACATGGAGGAACCCCACGCAGCCACTGGGAGAACATACAAACTCCTTGCAGATGTTGTTTTTGGTGGGATATCAACCCAGGACCACTGAACCACTGTGCCTCCTATGGACTTCAGTGGAGACTTGTTATTTGGGTGGATTGAGCTGAAGCTTTCATTGGGAGCACTTAGCATAAAACCTTGGAACACACTTACCCTGTGCTCTATATTGGGCACTGGCATTGGGGTTTCTAAATAAATCTTCAAATAATGTGATTCAGATAACGCCCCTGAGGGATCCAGTCACTATAATGAGGAAGCAGAGTTGCTCTGGATTTTGTCTGGACTCTGTTCAACATGGATCTGTGTGTGGGGGATACACTGTATTAGGGGTGAATGTGTTTTTTGTATGATAATTTTGTCTCATTTATTTTAATATGATGCAATAAATAATTTAATATAAGAGTTATCCCCTTTTTTGGTTATAACCTCTGTTCAACCATTGTCCTTTTCAGCACGTGTTCAAAACTTGTTGATCGCGCTTTTATGAACGCTTAAAAAGACAGACAACAGCCATATCATAGGCCTATGGCTTCCTCTGCTTCATCATAGGGAATCTTCCATTGGGGGTTCAGTTCTGTCTTAATTATGTGTTTCAGAGATTTACATGTAAAATCCAATGTACTCCAATACTCAACATAGAGTGCAGCGTAAATGAGAGCCAAGCCTTACTGCAATATTTGGGAAGAAGAAGAATGAACAAATCAACAGCAGGTCAAGAATTGGTTTTATATATTTTTCACACCATTCCTCATGTGGTTATTCTTTAGATCAGTGTGATTACAGTGATACCAGATTTATTTTCATTTTGTATGTTTGGCTGCTATCACAAACTAAAAAAATGCTTTTATTACGTTTTTGCATTCCCATTTTTTGAGATCTATAATTCTAGATTTCTACTGACAGATGAGTTGACATTTTTATTGATACCATTTTCGGGCACATAATATTTTTTGATCACTTTCTACTCCGATTTTTGGAAGGCAGAATGATCATGAAACAGCTCTTCGACAATTGTTTGTTATTTATTTATTTTTACGGTGTTCATCATTTGGTAAAAGCGATGAGACAGGTTTATTCTTTGGGCCAGTACAATTGCAGTGATACTACACTTACCTCATTTTTCATGTTTGACCACTTGTACGCAGTAAAAACAATTTTTTTTTAAAAAAAGTTACTTTTTGCATCACTCTATTCTGAGACCTGTAACTTTTTTTATTTATCTGCTGACAGCTGTATGGTCAGCTTTTCATTTGCAGTACAAGATGATGGTTTCAGCAATACCTATTTTATTTACTTACGATTCTTTGATTGTGTTTTATTCCACTTTATTTTTGACAGTATGATGATAAAGCATAGTTTTTTTGCCACAATTTTTTTTTATTTTAGTTTTTTTTACATTGTTTACTGGAAAGGTTAACTAATGTGACAGTTTTATAGATTGAGAAACAAAATGGACGAAGTGCTCAAGGATCCACGCTGCTGGAATGAAGACCAGGAACAATGCAGTCAGGTCAAATGGTGCCTTTTATTCCGATGTGTTTCAGAGCCAATACCTCGCTCTTTCTTCAGGAATTTCAAGAAAGGAGCGAGGTATTGGCTCCGAAATGCGTCGGAATAAAGGCACCATTTGACCAGACTGCATTGTTCCAGGTTCAATCCAGCAGCGCAGATCCTTGGGCACTTCGTCCATTTAGTTTCTCAGTTTCTTGTGCCACGTGTATCGTGGGAGTGTGGATCCTGTAGCAAGCTGGACAAGTGCAT
Source organism: Allobates femoralis (assembly GCA_033576535.1). Classification (NCBI taxonomy): domain Eukaryota; kingdom Metazoa; phylum Chordata; class Amphibia; order Anura; family Aromobatidae; genus Allobates; species Allobates femoralis. Next base: position 290,572,961 of record JARQOC010000001.1, read on the forward strand.
ATACTGGTTGTGAGTTTCACAACCAACCCAGGTGAGCGAACCGTATTGCGACATTACCCTCCTTAAACTATCAAAGGATAAGACCCTATGCACCTTTATGTCTCATTTATTTAGTTTGTTTTATAGATTGGGTTGTTCCCTACTAGGCAATACAAAATATGTGTACTTTTTTGTCTACTTTTGTTTTTACATAAATATACATGTTTGTTTATATAATGATTTTTTCTTTTTCATTTTTTTGTTATTTGGGGATTTGTCTAAAACTATGTTTATGTTTTTTTATTTAGTTTTTTTAATTTTTACTTCTATTTATGGGACATAAACATTTAAACATTAAATAGTCTAATCGCTGGTGTAATGCATTGTCATACAGGCTTGTGTATGGCAATGCATTACACTTGTCATTGTGACATTGACATTGAGTGCCTTATAGACCATGCTTTTTTATATAATCTTACAGGCATTTGTGGCCAGAAATCCTGAGGTCATTATTTGACCTTGAGTTGCCATGATTATATTGCAGGGGAGTCAATCAGTTGGGAGAGGGAGCGCACACTCCTTCTTTCAGCCTCCTAAATACTGCGATCACTATTCACCATGGCAATCAGGGGTTAAACAGCTAAGGGCAGTGTGGACACTGGTCCTTGCTGTGACAGACGGAGCTTGGCCTTTGGTTACACAAAAATCCCAGTGGCAATCGTGCAAGTACAGGTCCTGTTCTCAGTGAACGCCATGATGTACCGATATGTCATAGATCACAAACGCCTTCGGGACCATGATGTCAGGTGACTTCAAAGGTCATGAAGGGGTTAATAGTGATTACAATTCCTGACTGGTTTCTAGGGAATCTGCCCCAGGTTTTTGTTACCACATCAAAGAGCAGCATAATATAGAGGCAGAGGCTCTAATTTCAGTGATGTATGACTTAATTTATTGGATTTATTGGTTGCTGCATTTTCTTTAAAATCACAGTTTTACCTTCTGCTGATCTACCAGATCTCTGAAAACTGATCTCTCTATAACCCCACACATACCACTGATTGACAGCATTCTGTGTACACTGTGCAGAGGTAAAAAAAACTATCAGTAGTTTGGGTATTACAGCACAATCGGGCAGCAGGCCAAGTACTCCTCTAGTGATAATCTCTGATAAACAGTCATGTTATAAAAACTGCACTAAAAACAGTAGAAGTGACACATCAAAGGAATCTTGGTTTCTGTCTCTGTATCATACTGTTATCAGACTAGGTTGCAAAAACCTGGTGACATTTCAATTAACACTGGAAGGCTTATTGGAATATATTGCAAAAGTGATCACAAAATCATTAATTCAAGACAAAAACACTGTTATAGGGAACCTGTCAGCATTTATACACTTACATTTTCTAATGTGAATGAAGCAGTGATTACACCTTGCAGCAGGAGTGCGCAACTCCAGGCCTCGAGGGCCGCACACAGTCCAGGTTTTCAAGATATCCTTAGAATTTAACAGTTGGTCATTTAAATAATTGTAAATTACCAACTGTCAAATTCTAAGGAAATCTTGAAAACCTGGACTGTGTGTGGCCCTCGAGGCCTGAAGTTGCCCACCCCTGCCTTGTAGGATATAGTCACTCTGGCAGTTTAATAGTTAACTCACTGAAATCTTCTCTGTATAAAAGACCTGTGTGATATAATGATCATGCGACTATAGTGGGCGGAGCTAAGCAAGCAGAATCATCATCGGCTATGGAGACTTAATACCCCAGAGCAAGATGGGGACATACTACAATAAGGGGAGCAAGATGGAGCTATTACTACAAGAAGGGGAGCAAGATGGGGCCATTACTGCAAGAAGGAGAGCAAGATGGGACACTACTATAGGAAGCAGAGCAAGATGTGGCCATTATTGCAAGAAGGGGAGCAAGATGGTACCATTATTGCAAGAAGGGGAGCAATATTGGGCCATTTCTACAAGAAGGGGAGCATGCTGTGGCATTACTAAAAGAATCAGAGCAAGATGGGGCCATTACTGCAAGAAGGAGAGCAGGATGGGGCCATTACTGCAAGAAGGGGAGCAATACTGAGCCATTACTGCCAGATGGGGAGCAATACTGGGCCATTACTGCAAGAAGGGGAGTAAGATGGGGTCATTTCTACAAGACCCAGAGCAAAATGGGGCCACTACTGCAAAAAGGGGAGCTAGATTTGGCCATTACTACAAGAATGGGAGCAAGATTGGGCCATTACTGCAAGAAGGGTTGCAAGATGGGGCCATATCCACAGGAAGTGGAGCAGGATGTGGCCATTACTGCAAGAAGGAGTGCAAGATGGGGCCATTTCTGCAAGAAAGGGAGCAAGATGGGGCCATTACTGCAAAAAGGGGTGCAAGGTGGAGCCTTTAATAAAAGAAGGGGAGCAAGATGGGGGGACATTAATACAAGAAAAAGAGCAAGATGAGCACATTACCACAAGGAAGAGAGCAAGATGGAGCATTACTAAGGGAGAAAGACGGGGATATTACTACAAAATGAGGACCAGGATCGGCACCTTACTAAACAAGAGGACTAGGATAGGGGCATTACTATGGGGACCAGAATGGGGCACATTACTATAATATGAGGACCAGGATGGGGGTATAATTATAAGATGGGGACCAGTATGGAGCAAATTACTGCAAGATGTTGGCCAAACATTTCTCCATGATGCAAAATGTAAGTAATTTTGTCTTTAAAAAGAGGATAAAATGTGAAAAAAATGTAAAAAATTCAAAAGAAGGCATTATTTCATTATTTTTTTACCACTAAAAATGCTGTTTTACATATAAAATAAAGAAAAAAAAGTGCATGTTATTATCACAACATCCGTAATGACCCAAGCTATAAAACTGTGCTATAACTCATATGATTTATTATTATAGTTATTATTATTTATAGAGCACCATTGATTACATGGTGCTGTGCATGAGAATGGGTTAGATACAAACAAGTTAAAAACACAATGAACAAACCAACAGTGAGAGACCAATACAGAGGGGAGAGAGGACCCTGCCCTTGCGGGCTTACATTCTACAAGGCAATGGGGAAAGAGACAGTAGATTGGGTCTGCTCTGGTGGTGGAGCCCCGGGTCCAGTGGTGGTGGAGCGCCAGGTCGATGAATGTCGTTTAAATAAACTAAACAAGCAAAAAATGCCATTATACCCAGCCGAGTTTACAATATGGTATACAATATGCCTGCTCTGCTCATGGGCTTAGAAACGAATTTGTTTGCTTGTCTTTACCACTTATAATTGAACACTTATGTCATTATTTTTATAATTATAGTTGTTTATTCTCACTCATGACCACCAGATCCTATATTAATTAGTAAAATAACGCTTCTGAGAGTCAATGCAAAATTTGTATTAAGATCCCTAACTTACCTTGTATTATTATAAAGTTTGAACTTTCTGAACCAACAGCGTGCAATGGGTTACTATGGAAAAATGGATCTAACCATGGTTGGCAGGTCGGCCATCCTAGTATATTTATTAAGCTATGCAGTAGCAAGAATGTTCATTTTTGGTTTATTCTGCCTAAAAACTGGAATTAAAAATGATAAAACAAAACGGTATGTACCCAAGAATGTTACCATTAAAAAATGTAATTCATGGCTCATGAAATACTCGACCCCTTCCTTCTTCCAAATAGTTCTCAGAATACAAAACAAGTATTTTATTTTAAAGGCGTTCTTTATTATGCAAGAACAGTAGGCAGAAAAAAAATGTGCACATAAAATATAGCTATGATGATAGAATCAGGTGACAAGTATTTCTGTTGCATGATAAATGGCACAATAATTTAAATTAAATAACAGCAGAATTTTTTACCATTCCCCATTAAAATTATGTACAGTATAAATTAACATTAGATAACTGGTTAAGCTATACACATCTCACATTATAATATTAAAAATTATAACTCATATACAAGCCCAGTTAACAGAGAAATAAAAGTTATGTCTCTTGCAATGAAACAATGAAAAGACAAAAAAAATTCTTATGGTGGGTTTACACGTTCCAACGTCGGTCCGATATTGGATCCAACGTCGTGGGAGCGCGCTTTTTCTGGGCAGAATTCCAACATCGCATAGGAGCTGTCACACAGCGCGATATCGGCATACAACATCTCTACGATGTCTACGCCCCCCGACCCAGGAATGACCATTTAACATGGGAGTGAATAAGGGACGTTGTATTTCACATCGGAGTTGGGTGTTTACACGGCACGATCCGGCTCCAACCTGCATCCAATATCGGCCCGTTGAACAGCACGCTCATTCGATCCCCGATATCGGATTGACATCGTTTGTGCATCGTATTGGCCATTTACACCATACAACGCACGAACGATATCGGGTCCAACGCACGAACCACGTGACTTTTGGTTGGAGTTGGACGCCGATATCGGGACGTGTAAAGTGGCCATTAGTCTTCAGATTTTTAACAATCCTGGTCATGAAGAGGTTAAAGGGAGATATATCAATGCTAGCTAAATATTGCATCTTAAAGGGAATCTGTCAGCAGGTTTTTGCAATCTGTAATCACAAAACATCAAGTCAAAAGGGTTATTATAACATAATTCAGAGATAGGGAAAGGGAAAAATCTCCACCGCCTAATTCTCACTGGACTCCCAGGCTACCGGATAATGGTTAGCATCCATTCACATAATAGAAAAAAGGAAAGGAATCCGGTGCCACAAATGATAAATCCTTTATTCTTCTGATAAAAATCACATAGTCAAGGAGACCCTGGAAGCGTTTCGGGGAACACGTCCCCTTATTCCTCAGAAATAACATAATTAAAAAGAACATACGTATATATAAAATCACCTCCCCGCAGCATATGTGATCAATCCCTATAATAATTAGGATATTTAACCCCTGTCTCGTCTACCTCAAAAGTGCCCATAGAAACTCATACATATATAAAACCTGATCAAGCTCTAATAATATACATAGTATCATTGTAGTATATCAGAACACCTTTTGATTCAAAGTACACAAACTGTGGAAAATTTAAGAAACCATAAATCATAGCCTCCACACATCATTCTGTTCACATTATACCAATGATGTATAGAAGCCAGCATCACACATTTAATCTCATGAATTGTACGAAGGTGAATTGATTTTACAACATTAATCCAGCAATATAATATTGAAACATATATTAATTGTAACACGTCTAATGTTGTCTACATGGCAACATGTGAGGATTGCAATAAATACTACATCGGTTGTACCACAAGGGTGCTTAAAACCAGAATTTCCAAACATATTACTGTGACCAACCCTAATTCTAAAAGTGTCTGTACAGGAATATCTGGCCTGTCCAAACACTTCAGAGAGATGCATGCAGGAGATCTTGGGACTCTTAAGGTACCGTCACACGCGGCAATATTGCTAGGCAATTTCACTGACCATCCATGCCAAAGACAGAAAACCAAAAGCACTTACAAGACGCAGTCAGAGCCCAATTGTGGAGCAAGCCCAGCTGCTGGCTGATGAGTCGCCTCTACCAGCAAAATGTGGGAGGCGACCTGCCATGCATACACTAGGCCTGCATAGAGCACCATTCACACTGATACATATGATGCAGAGTGTCTGAAAGCTACCCAACCGCTCCGCTGCCTGAGCATTGGGCCGCACAGTACGATGCTTCTGCACCACTGGATGAACGGCGCCCCTATGGGCCCACCTGCGCCCTGGATGGATAAAAAAGTGCAAAAGTTTTTTATATGATAAATAAAAAACCTTTATAGATGGGATTTTGGTTCATGTGTTGGCCCAAGACATTTAAGCTGATGACCCACGATCAAGGGATCCCATGCTCACCAGTCCTAACAAAATTGTACAAAAACTACTAGAAAAAAAGAGCAGCATCAGAAAAACTCACCATCCATGCCAAAGACAGAAAACCAAAAGCACTTACAAGACGCAGTCAGAGCCCAATTGTGGAGCAAGCCCAGCTGCTGGCTGATGAGTCGCCTCTACCAGCAAAATGTGGGAGGCGACCTGCCATGCATACACTAGGCCTGCATAGAGCACCATTCACACTGATACATTTGATGCAGAGTGTCTGAAAGCTACCCAACCGCTCCGCTGCCTGAGCATTGGGCCGCACAGTACGATGCTTCTGCACCACTGGATGAACGGCGCCCCTATGGGCCCACCTGCGCCCTGGATGGATAAAAAAGTGCAAAAGTTTTTTATATGATAAATAAAAAACCTTTATAGATGGGATTTTGGTTCATGTGTTGGCCCAAGACATTTAAGCTGATGACCCACGATCAAGGGATCCCCTGCTCACCAGTCCTAACAAAATTGTACAAAAACTACTAGAAAAAAAGCAGCATCAGAAAAACTCACCATCCATGCCAAAGACAGAAAACCAAAAGCACTTACAAGACGCAGTCAGAGCCCAATTGTGGAGCAAGCCCAGCTGCTGGCTGATGAGTCGCCTCTACCAGCAAAATGTGGGAGGCGACCTGCCATGCATACACTAGGCCTGCATAGAGCACCATTCACACTGATACATATGATGCAGAGTGTCTGAAAGCTACCCAACCGCTCCGCTGCCTGAGCATTGGGCCGCACAGTACGATGCTTCTGCACCACTGGATGAACGGCGCCCCTATGGGCCCACCTGCGCCCTGGATGGATAAAAAAGTGCAAAAGTTTTTTATATGATAAATAAAAAACCTTTATAGATGGGATTTTGGTTCATGTGTTGGCCCAAGACATTTAAGCTGATGACCCACGATCAAGGGATCCCATGCTCACCAGTCCTAACAAAATTGTACAAAAACTACTAGAAAAAAAGCAGCATCAGAAAAACTCACCATCCATGCCAAAGACAGAAAACCAAAAGCACTTACAAGACGCAGTCAGAGCCCAATTGTGGAGCAAGCCCAGCTGCTGGCTGATGAGTCGCCTCTACCAGCAAAATGTGGGAGGCGACCTGCCTATGTATCAGTGTGAATGGTGCTCTATGCAGGCCTAGTGTATGCATGGCAGGTCGCCTCCCACATTTTGCTGGTAGAGGCGACTCATCAGCCAGCAGCTGGGCTTGCTCCACAATTGGGCTCTGACTGCGTCTTGTAAGTGCTTTTGGTTTTCTGTCTTTGGCATGGATGGTGAGTTTTTCTGATGCTGCTTTTTTTCTAGTAGTTTTTGTACAATTTTGTTAGGACTGGTGAGCATGGGATCCCTTGATCGTGGGTCATCAGCTTAAATGTCTTGGGCCAACACATGAACCAAAATCCCATCTATAAAGGTTTTTTATTTATCATATAAAAAACTTTTGCACTTTTTTATCCATCCAGGGCGCAGGTGGGCCCATAGGGGCGCCGTTCATCCAGTGGTGCAGAAGCATCGTACTGTGCGGCCCAATGCTCAGGCAGCGGAGCGGTTGGGTAGCTTTCAGACACTCTGCATCATATGTATCAGTGTGAATGGTGCTCTATGCAGGCCTAGTGTATGCATGGCAGGTCGCCTCCCACATTTTGCTGGTAGAGGCGACTCATCAGCCAGCAGCTGGGCTTGCTCCACAATTGGGCTCTGACTGCGTCTTGTAAGTGCTTTTGGTTTTCTGTCTTTGGCATGGATGGTGAGTTTTTCTGATGCTGCTTTTTTTCTAGTAGTTTTTGTACAATTTTGTTAGGACTGGTGAGCATGGGATCCCTTGATCGTGGGTCATCAGCTTAAATGTCTTGGGCCAACACATGAACCAAAATCCCATCTATAAAGGTTTTTTATTTATCATATAAAAAACTTTTGCACTTTTTTATCCATCCAGGGCGCAGGTGGGCCCATAGGGGCGCCGTTCATCCAATGGTGCAGAAGCATCGTACTGTGCGGCCCAATGCTCAGGCAGCGGAGCGGTTGGGTAGCTTTCAGACACTCTGCATCATATGTATCAGTGTGAATGGTGCTCTATGCAGGCCTAGTGTATGCTTTTGGTTTTCTGTCTTTGGCATGGATGGTGAGTTTTTCTGATGCTGCTTTTTTTCTAGTAGTTTTTAGGCAATTTCACTGGCAATTTGCTGGTTGCAGTGAAATCATGGACACATTGTTCTATTTGTACACGACAACAAAATAGAGCAATGTGTCCATGATTTCACTGCAACCAGCAATATTGCCGCGTGTGAAGGTACCTTTAAGGTTAAGGGCATACAGAGAGTTTTCCGTCCTCTTAGAGTAGGAAATTGGGAGGGAATTCTTCATAATAAGGAGAAATTATTGATCCTGAGGTTGAATGCTACGATACCGCATGGTATGAATTATAGGTCTGATCTCCTCTATTTTTATTGATCCATGCAGGGTTTCTTCACACGAGTAAATAATAATCAATTAAAATACACCTAACATGCACAATGATTTGTTGTTGGATTAATGTTGTAAAATCAATTCACCTTCGTACAATTCATGAGATTAAAGGGATCCTGTCACCTCCAGAACGCCTCCTAAGCTACCAAAACATGTACCTGCAGCATATTATCACTAATCTCACAGTCCTTTTGTTTCCTAAAAGCATCCTGTGAAAGTGCATAAAAACGTTTTAATACTTACTCATTAGTGATTATAATTAGCAGGGGCTATATTATTTAGCCCTTAGAGCGTGTTGTTTTGCAGCCTGAATGATCCACCCTCTCTCTGTCTGTGTTCCTCTGCTTGTGCAGGCTTTGCCCTCCCCCCTCTCTATCACTCACAGAATGCAAATCATTAGTCCTGCCTTCAGCTCCACATCACAGCAGAAGCTGCACAGAGAGGGTGGATAATTCAGGCTGCAAAACAACATGCCCTAGGTAGGGGCTAAAGAATATAGCCCCTGCTAATTATAATCACTAATGAGTAAATATTAAAACGTTTTTATCCACTTTCACAGGATGCTTTTAGGAGACAAAAGGAATGTGAGATTAGTGATAATATGCTGCAGGGACGTGTTTTGATGGCCTAGGAAGCGTTTTGGAGGTGACAAGATCCCTTAAAATGTGTAATGCTGACTTCTATACATCATTGGTATAATGTGAACTGAATGATGTGTGGAGACTATGATTTATGGCTTCTTAAATTTTCCACAGTTTGTGTACTTTAAATCAAAAGGTGTTCTGATATACTACAATGATACTATGTATATTATTAGAGCTTGATCAGGTTTTATATATGTATGAGTTTCTATGGGCACTTTTGAGGTAGACGAGACAGGGGTTAAATATGCTAATTATTATAGGGATTGATCATATATGCTGGGGGAGGTGATTTTATATATAAGTATGTTCTTTTTAATTGTGTTATTTCTGAGGAATAAGGGGACGTGTTCCCTGAAACGCGTCCAGGGTCTCTTTGACTATGTGATTTTTATCAGAAGAATAAAGGATTTATCGTTTGTGGCACCAGATTCCTTTCCTTTTTTCTATACTTCAGAGATGCCTGTCTTGGCAAGCTTTGAGCTGTTGTTTTCCTGGAATGTTTGTTTAATCAACAGGACTTATCATTGCTCGGACTACATTGTTACACGCACAGTAGTCGGACATGCTCGCTCCTCTCTGCTGATGCTGGATTTTCTTCCTCTTATCTTTCACTGAACTCATGGAAATTATCATACTCAGATGACGCACAAACATCTTAAAGGGTTACAAGGTTATCCCCCAAGAGAAAAGAAGTTATCCTCTATTCATAGGACAAGGAAAACTTGCTGATTGCTGGGGTTCCAGGAGTTTGACCCACTGAAATCAGCACATTATCCTATATTTTAAAGATAAGGGGGAACTTGTTTTGGTATACTTGCAGTATTGGGGACCGTAAATGAGTGGATGTGACCAGCAGAGGTGGAGGGCACGGCTCAGTATTTCCTGAAGAAATAAACATTAATTTTTAAGTCCATGTGGTTATGGAGTTGTTTATAATAGAAGCGTGGATCTGGGAGCAAGACCCCCCAGGCACGGGGTTGCAGTGGATGGCAAAGTCCCTCCTTGCATAACCAATTATAGTGCTCACAAGCAAACGCCACCACAACCACCAACTAAGCTGCTCAAGCCCACTAGTTTGCTTTAATTAGACTCATGATTCTATTATAAACAACTCCATGACCACATGGACATGTTTATTCCATCTGCAGCTCTACAAAAGCAACCACAAGGCCATGCCCACCACCTAAGTTGGTCATGGCCACTAACTTCTGGTCCCTGATAATGCAAGTATGCTCTTGGTTTTGGGAAATTACCCATTAACAGTTTCTTAACATTGAGAACTAAACAGAATTCTGAACAATTGTATAATCCTGTGCATCAGATCCCTCCTTACTTTTGTATCACACCGCAGGACTGGTTTACCTTACATAAATCTAATCGGACAATCCCAAGTATCCATCTTCTGGATTGAATTCAGTTCCTCTGCGTGTCCAATTGGCTACCTCATTTGGAATCTTTGAACATAATCTGAAAACTCAGCTCTTCAGAAAAGTCTAGAGCCTGAAATGACACCTCTGCAACCTCACCACCATCGGACCTGCTTTAATGCTCACCCCACTGACCTTTACCATTGACACAGTGTCTCTTTTCCTATTATCCTGTAGATTGGAAGTCCATGAGGCCAGGGTCTTGTCCCGCTCTGTTCAGTCTGTCAGTTTGTACACTTTTTTCATACATATCTATATATGTTACATATCACACATATATATATATATACACTGTATATATATATATATATATATATATATATATATATATATATATATACATATACACGTGTGCGTGTATGTGTAATATCTACAGCATATCCATATGTACAGCACCCTAGGGTAAAAGTGCCTTAAAAGTAATTATTAGTAATAATAATATATCCCAACATTTACAACCAAGCCTAAATCTCATAAACCCAGTCTCAGTCAACAAACCCATACTCTCAAGAGCTCTGCTTCTTTTTGCTCGGGGCTTGTTCTCAAGATTTTTAAGAGCTAAATTGTAATTCTACTTTTTGGGGCAAGTTTGTTCAGTCAAACCCACCACTCAATTGAACTTCTCAAGCAATGCTTCAGGCCAACAGGTATCCAGGACTGAACAACTCCTCCCTAGTCCCCACAGTAGTGGCTTATATCACAGCCCTGACTGGACTCAGCTAGAGCCTCTATAAGATTATAGCATTCCCACCTCCTCCCTGGCTTCAACCAGGATTACCATCAAACTCCCACCAAAAGTAACTTCACCAAAGTTGACAGTACACTGAGCCAGTAACTAGTGATGTTCGGGTTCAACAGATTCGACAGCCAAGGCCAAGTCACCTGAGTTCACCGGTGGGGCCCTCAGTGACTCAGTGAATGATCTCGGCACTCCTCACTGCAGTCAGTGGGATCACAGAGTCTGCAGAGAGGACTCTTTTGTTCCCTTGCTACAGATTCTGGACGTAGCAGAGATGATTGAGCTTCATGGGACCATTGTTGTTGATTATTGTCAGAGGGGTATGTGTAGAGTTAATAAATTGGAAAATGACGGTTATCTCTGATCTATATCAAATAAATGATTTTGATTTCAAATTTATTTCAAATAAAGGATATTCCTCTGTGTCTGTGTTTTTTAACTATTACCTCCCAGGATTAATAATGGGTGGGTCAGAGACCTGACATCATCAATCTGGGCTTAAAGTGACTCTGTCAGGTCATTTTTGATACCAAATATTACCCTTGAATAGGGCCTGGACAGACCTTTTAAAACCATGTAAAATCATTATTGTACACTTTCTAGTTTCTATGCTATAAGCACCTTCACACCCTGCAGGCAGCTCCTGCACTAGTCATCTCACAGCCAAATAGTCCGTCTGCTGTATAAGTGTTATTTAAATATCCTCCCCCACCCAAGCTGGTGTTCTGTCCCTCCCCTCTGTGCTCTGTGCTAGGAAGGGGGATGGATTTTGTGCTGCACTGTGCTATCTGTAAGATTTCTATTATATGAAGGTTGGTTTTCCAGCAGACATGTAATGTGTGTATCTGCTGAGCAAATAATCAAATGTTCTTATTATCACATAGAAATATCTCAGACTGCACACATGCCTCATGCACACAAAGAGGATCTCTAAGAACACACACATCTCCTCCTCCCTCCTTCCTGCTCTGCAATGAGTCACACAACATACAGATCAGAAAGGAGGCAGGGCTGTGTAATAATGAATGAATATTCGTTCCTTGGGGAGTGGGCAACTGAGACCTCACCATGATTGACAGAAGGAATTAATCTTTTATATTGAAGTGTACAGGAGATAGGAGAGAAGTCTAAATAATAGAAATACATGAATAGAGAGAGTTTAGAGAAAGCAATTAGAAAACAATATCAGTTAAATATGGATTTTTGACCTGACTGATTCCCTTTAATGACAAGCTGTCAATACTAAGTTGTCATTAACCCCTTCTATAATCCCAATTCTCCTCACCAGGCCTTCAGGAAGAGCCAGGTAAAACACCAGGAGATGGCCCTGTGGCGCCCCTTTGACTAGGCGCCACAGAGAGGTATTGCACTCTGACCAATAATATCTGTAAGTTGTCAGTTCAGGGTTTAACCTATGGAGTCTGGTTTTACACACACACACTAGGATTAGGCCACTTAGAAAAGGAGGGACTGGTAATTTAGTAGGTCCCAAAAGGGGGTGGAGCCTAGGGTAGAGTAGTAAGAGTGGGTGACAGCTTAGATCAGACAGTGCTGGGAAGGCAGTCAGGAAGGACGAGCCTGACAGTGCTCTGACAGGAGGGATCCCCACCTTTAAGTGGGGGCCCAGGACAGCAGGCAACGGACCAGGACTGGTTGGAGCTGGCTGGTCACGTTGGGGTAAAACACCGGCAACACAGGAAGCCGAGGTGGTCAGCAGTTCACCTCTGACCGCAGACCAACGAGCTACGGGCCCATAGTAATTGTGTTGCCGCTAGCACCACAAAGACATCTCACCCCTGAGGACTGAAACTGGTTGACGACACTAGTGGTTGCGGACCGAACTCCGGTGGCGGGAGAAATTGTGCGCTCCTGCTGCTCCCGTCCGTACTGGTAACGGACCAACCTGATCAGCTAATGACAGACCGTAGGAATTTCGGGAGAGGGCTGTAAAGGTGGTAGAGACTGGGAAGAATAGAGATGACCCCGAAAGATAAAGAGAGAAAACATCTAGAGACTGCATAAGGGGGACCCTGAACCGGCAACATTCACCTGGTAAACCAAACTGTACCGAGCTCCGTTTTAACATCTGCCGGTACCCAGTAAAGTGGAGTTAAACTTGAATTGGTCTCCGTTGTCCTTCCCACCGGTGCCCGGAGGGCAGCAGCACTAACATCAACGTTGCATCAGAGGGGTAAGAACTGCAACAACTACTCCCCTCATCCCCATCACCACCATCATCCTCCATCACCGCTGCCCTGAGCTAAAAGCTCCTCCTGTGGGGAGCTAGACCACTCTCTGCTGTACCCACCATCACCTCAGCGGCCGGCTTGCAGCGCCGGTACCCATATTACCGGGATCCACAGGTGGCGACACATTCCCTTGTAAATATTCCCTCCCCACCATCTAACTCAAATGATAACCAGGGCACGGAACCGGGATCCCGACCACCAGTGATTCCCCCATCCAAGAAGCCATCAGTCCCAGTGTCCGAGTACCCCAGCTCTGGCTACATCAGCCCTTCTAATGAATATGCCAATTAGTGGGGCAGTTGCGGACTGCTATTCTTTATCCTGGGGGGGGAAGCAATAATTACAGGCCTCACCACGCAGTGGTTACCAGCCCCCAGCTGCTTAATAATGGGTTTCTCTGTATTTCAATTGCCAGCTAAAGCCACACAGCTCAGGGTGGCAACCCATAACTGTCCACTTTATCTGCGCTGAGAATCAAAAATACAGTGAAGTTCTGCATAATTTTTTTATTTATTTTTACACTACTATGACGTCAGGTTCATTGCCTATGGCAACCAATCACAGACTCAGGCATGATGGGTGGGGGGCGCAATAGCCTATCACAGATGCTGTCACAGAGAGTGGGTATCTAAGATTGGCTGTTGGAGCCAGTGCAAGGTAGATGCTAGAACGTATGGGCTGTTTCCAGGTAACTGTAGTGAATAATCAGGAAGTCAATGAGCGGCTCCGGAAGTACAAGCACGCAGACCCTGTAAGTATGAGTTGATGTTTATTCAATGTTTTTTTCTTTTTGCAGCCCTGCCAGCCCAGAACCCAAACAATAACACAGACTTCTCAGGTAACTCTGTGTTTGGGGTACATTCCCAAACACTAGGTGTTCGGTACAGACCCCAAGCTTTACAATTTCGGTCCGCCCATCCCTACCAATAACACTTCAGCAGCGGACTGCTTCAATCAATGAAAACTGCTCTTCAAATATTTCAAAAGTGGTCATTGTTTACTGACGTCTGCCCCATCTTCCATCCCCTCTCCTCTCTCCTCCTCACTCTTTTCTTCCTCATCCCTCACTTTCCTTCTCCCCCAAAAAATAAAAGTGACACAATTAAAAAAGTTTTAAAAGTGTTTTCTTTTACGTCACTTAAATAATCTAGTATGTGTGTCACTTACCTTGGTGGAAGATGGCACGAGGATCAAACACCTGATGGAAAAAGTGGTATGAGTTTGGAAATCATCCAGGGATCTAGTTTCATGGCCAGAATTTTTCCTTTAATATGAGGCAATTAAGACCTGCCATAATATGGGCCTTTTGCCTTCCTCTGGGTCCCCATGTTAGAATAAAAGTTAAACTTGATGGACAAGTGTCTACCTTCATCCTTAAAACTATGAAACTCAAAGTGTAACCACCATTTAAATTTTTATTTAATAACAAGGTAGAGCAAGTAATTATAAAGAGCTTTAAAATATAATTCATAAGTGAAATCTGGAAGAAAATCTTTCAAAAACCTTCCAGAAGATGTCCCTGTGGTGCCCCACTTGTCGGGACGCCACGTAGGGATACTGCACCCACACAAGAGTATGTAGTATCCCTGTGACCAGGGGACTGGGATGTCAATAGGGGACCCTCATTACATGCATCCACACTCCTTAAGTCATGAGACCATAGGGTTCACTGTTGCTAGGAAACCGGTCCCAGTAGGAGGAGCTTGGGTGGGTAATGGAGATCGGGAAAAGTTAGTGAGAGGAGTAGGAGTCCGGAAGGGAACCCTGCGAAAAGTGCAGTGGAGGGCACCTCAGGACAGGTGGCCCAGAGAAAGAAGGGGATCCTAGGGTGTTGAGGTGCACCCAAATCCGGACCGGTATGACTCCCAGCCAGAGAGAGTGATGCGGGCATTTATCCCTCAGAGGCAAGAGGGCAAAGAAAGAGTGATCACCTATGCCAGTAGGAAGCTGCGCCCCCCAGAGAGGATCCCAGAGAACTACAATTCTTTCAAGCTGGATTCCTGGCCTTGGTCTGGGCCGTCACAGAGAGGTTTAAGCACTATCTGGCATCCAGCAAGTTCACAGCCTACACGGATAACAATCCGAGGACCCACCTGGAGACTGCAAAGTTGGGAGCCATGGAACAGAGTTCACCATCAAGTACCGGGCTGGGCACCAGAATGGAAACGCGGATGCCTTGTCCAGAATGCCTCACCTGTCAGATGTGGGCGTGGATGAAGAAGAGCTAGAAGAAGTGGAGTTACCTGCATTCCATGAAATAAGGGTAACTCAGTGTCAGCAGACTCGTAAAGACCCTCCTGTGAGAATGGTGAACCCGTTGCCACACTTTGGTTGGAAGAAAGTGCAAGACAATGACCCGGCTGTCGGCTTGATAAAGAGGTTGATATCCCAGGAGTCAGCAAAGCTGCCAGAAAATCCTTAACCAGAAGCCAAACATCTGTGGAACGAGAGGAGCAAGCTGTTAATTTACCAGGAGAAGCTCTGCAGAAGACACATCAACCCGAGGACTCACGAGATGGTCTGGCAAATCATCGTGCCGAAGTCAGAAGTGCAGATGTTGTTGAATGCCTACCACAACCAGACTGGTCATTTTGGGTGGAAGAAGTTGGAGATGCTACTGAAAGATAGGTTCTTTTGGGACGGCATGCGTGGATCCATTGAAAGGTGGTGTAAAAATTGTGGACCCTGCAACCTTACAAGAAAGGACTTACAGAGCCAGAAAGCACTGCTCCAGCCCATAGTGACGAAGCAGCCTCTGGAAATAGTAGCCCTAGACCACGTAAAACTGACTCCAAGTAGATCTGGCTACACATACGTGTTGACCATGGTAGACCATTACTCGAGGTTTCTGATGGTTGCCCCTATGAAAGTCTTGACAGCTGCCACCACTGCCAGAACATTCCAAAATGTTTTCTGCAGACCATTAGGTTACCCAGAACAGATCCTAACGGACCAAGGTCCAGCTTTCGAAGCAGAGATCTTCCAAGAGTTCTGCCACATGTATGTGTGTAAGAAGATCAGGATGACCCCATATCATCCCCAAACCAATGGATTATGTGAGAAAATGAACAATGTCATCATTGACATGTTGAAGATCCTATCCTTGGAAGAAAGGAACCAATGACCGAAGAAACTACCAGACTTGGTTGACATGTACAACCACATTCCAGTAAGTTCTACAAACTGTACACCAGCTTACCTGATGAGAGCCCGTACAGGAATGTTACCCGTAGACTTGGAACTCGGAGTAGTTGATCCCAAAGCAGATGACTCAATGCCCAACTGGAACGAAAACCGCCTTCAGCAATACAAAATGGTTCAAGCCTGTGTTAAAGACAACCTGGAGAAAGCCCGTGAAATACAAGAAAGGGACTATAAAAAACATGCTCCAGCAGAACCTATTGCACCAGGAAGTATTGTTTTAAAGAGGAAGAGATCACAACACATTGGATGACCAGTGGGAAGAAGAACCCTATGTCCTGCTAGATTCTGGATTTGACAATGACAAAGTGTGTCTCATCAGTAAGAATGGAGGAAAAACCACTCAGACTATGTCAAGAAACCATATCAAGACGTGTCCAACTGAATGGGAAAACCAGAATCCCCAACATCACCAAACAATCAGAACCTGAAAATAACCCAGTCCATGTGAAAACATAAGGGAGAAGGTAGTATCAACAATCCTAGGAGATTTCCCAGAAGATTGGCCTCGGCAGGGTGGAGCTATCTTTGCGCCTTTACTGAATTTCTACCAGCCCCAAGAAGTGGTACAAAGGAATCAGGAAGAAATACCCATAGCTAGAGAATCTGAGGATGCTGCAATCAGTACACCTGCTAGCCCTGTTGTGAGACTAAGGCCACGCAGACACTTACCTGACATACCTGCACCATACCCTTCACTAGAAAACTCACCTGAGACAGAGATACTTGTAGTGCGCAAGTCACAGAGGAGCATACAAGTTCAACCCCCATCTAGTTATGGAGAGTGGGCACAGTAAAAAGGTCAGAGGTAGAATAAACGGCAGCAGTAATATGTAAATAGCAGTGTACATAGTAGTGTATAGAAGAGTGGATGAACTGGGCCCAGCCCCATGCACATTACGTTAGGAACAGAAAGTGCCTGGGGTGGGGAGGTACCAGGTCTCCTAAGCCAAGACACCCATAGGGAAATGTGCTTATTGAAAATGTGGACTTTTTAAAGACTTTTCCCTTTTCTTACACAGAGTGTACAGAGACTTTACTGTACAGACTCTTGTGAACTGATCCTTTCCCTTTGAAATTTTCCCCGGATTACAATTTAAAAGGACCGTGGTCACAGGACTGGTGTGTAATGATGGGCGAATCCTAAATTACTCGGAATCGTAGACTCTAACGAGTCCGAGTCCGGGACTCGCTACTCGTTGCGATCTAGTGAGTCCAATGTTAATGGATGGTGAAGCGAGTAATTGCGAGTAATTCCTCCGCTGCTGGACCCTATAAGGTCTGGCAGCAGAGGAAAAACCTGCAATTTCCCCATTTCATTGTTTAAAAGCCAGCGGTAAAAAGCCGCTGGCTTTTAAACAATGCTGACAGCTTGCAGAGGCTGTCACTATTGTTCGGGAGCGGGGGGGAGGGGGGAGCGCCGGTGTTCACTCAAGGTCCTCTGAGTCTTCTTCCCTGTGTCTTTGCGACTGCAGCCGTGTAGAACGGCGGAGGCCGCAAAGCACTGCAGCTATCGCTGAAAACCGGACTTTGAAATAATCCCGTGCAATCCGGCGTCCCCATAACATGGGGCTCTATGGTCCCGGATTGCACCCTGCTGGGGCAATCCGGTTTTAATCCGGCTTTCTACTTTTCACCTTCCCGCCTGGATTTTCAAATGAACAGCTGACTCAGGTCAGCTGTTCATTTGAAGTAGCAGTGCTGGCAGGGTTCATGTGAGTTCATGCTTGCCTGCATGAACTCACATGAACTTTCCCAGGGTGCACAGCTCTGCTACATCTCTGGTGGAGGTTCTCTACCAGAGATGTAGCAGAGCTTAAGAAGAACCCTGGACTGGACTATGGCGAATAGAAGAGGATTTTTTTAAATAAAGTTGGAGTCCCTAAGTGTCTTTTTGTTTTTTTATCAAATAAAAATATTTTTTCTGTGTTGTGTTTTTTTTTAAAAATTCAATAGAAATTCATGGAGGTAATGTCTACTATTGGCGTGACCGCGATGAATTTCGGGCTTGGGGCCAGCTGATAATACAAAGCTGGCCCTAACCCCTTTATTACCCAGTGAGCCACTGCACCAGGGCCTTGGAAGAGTTGGGTTTAGCGCCAGAAAATGGTGCTTCAATGAACGTGCCGTTTTCTGGGGCGGCTGCGGGCTGCCATTCGCAGCAGGGGGTGCCCAGAAGGCTTGGGCCTCCCTGCGCTGCGGATTCCAGCCCCCAGCTGCCTAGCTGGACCTGGCTGGACATAGAACTTGCGCGGAGCCACACACATTTTTTTTTTATTATGTCATGAAATTCATGAAATAATAAAAAATAAGGGCTTCCCGGTATTTCTGTGTCCAGGCAGTTCCAAATAGTCAACTGGGGGTTGAGGGCAGCCCGTTGCTGCCTGCTGTATCCGGCTGGATACAAAAAATACTTCAATTTTTTTTCTGAAAAATCCAAAAAACAATAAGAATGAAAGGGACTGCATCTTTATTAACCCCTCGACCATGGTTGATGGTTAATAAAGATGCAGTCCCTTTTTAGAGGATTGTTTAATGGATTTTTCAGAAAAATGTTGACGTGGGCTTCCCCGTATTTTTGTATGCCAGCCGGATACAGCAGGCAGCAACGGGCTGCCCCCAACCCCCAGCTGACTATTTGGACCTGCCTGGACACATAAATACCGGGAAGCCCTTATTTTTTATTATTTCATGAATTTCATATGGCTGCAGTCGCAAAGACACAGGGAAGAAGACTCAGAGGACGGTGACTGAACACCGGCGCTCCCCCTCCCCCCTCCCCGGCAGGTTGCCACATTCTTCCCTACTGCACAGCTGGGTTTTCACAGCAGGTACCTACTACATACAACACCTTCCACCCCGACACAGTAGGGGGAGCTAGACTCACTGACTTTAGGTGAGATCCCCTATAAATACTGCTGCTGGGGGTGGAGTAGTTAGAGTGTGCAGACGCTAGGAGAGCTGCGAAGACGTCCTGGTGATCGGTGCTGCGGTTAAGCTCGAACAAGTGACCCGGAGTGGCTCTTCTGCTGTTGAGCCAAGCCTAGCAGTGGGGACAGAAGGCACAGAGCTTAGCCAAGGGAGTAGAGGAACTAGTGGAAGTTTACCTAATACATACCGGACTTCGGGGATCAGCACCTGCAGGAACACTTTAGGACTGCAGAAAACCCCAGCACACTGTGTAGACCTCAGTCACCCGGTCCCCCTGCATACCCAGCAAAAGGGAGCCAGACACCGTAGTGTGGAATCACACAGCAGTGATCAAAGAGGGTAACCCGTGGACCGCGCAGGAGGAGGAGAGAGAGAGGACCAGAGAAAGTGAGGAGGCCAGTCGTGTTACATACAGACAGGGCTTCAGCGGCAGCATAGAACCTGAAGAGGCCTTATACCCACTTGCTGTAGAGACTTTCTGTGCACCTGGTCACCGACAGTGCTCTGGACATCTTTACCTGTGAATACCATCAGTAAAAGGTAAAAGAGATTTTCTTCAGAGTGTGTGCGTTTTTCCTCTCCGTCCCCAGTCTCCCTATAGACTGCCTTACTGCTTCTTACCTGGCTTCAAGTCCCACTCAAAGCTGTCCTTTCTCTCTATGCTGCCCCAGAGGTCCAGCTACACCTGAAGGGAGCTTTGCCATCGCCCTCCGGCGGACTGTGGCAGCGCTGGTGACCCATCACCAGGTACTACAGATGGCGTCACGTGACAATAACTCTTTTCCTTGTACATAACCCCTCTATTGAAGTGTCACCCAGGCCACGGCCTCAGGCACCGCCACCTGTGACATCCCTGTGAACCCCTCCGAGTCTGATACCCAAGTACCCTAGGGCCTGGGGCTCGACAAATGCTATGGTTGACACTATGGTCTCAGGACAGCCTCATTGTATGAAGCCAGAAACTGAGTTCAGTTGCTGTCATATGCCTCCCATATAGAGTCCAAGCTATGTCCTGGAGGGGTAACACTCCTGCAGAGTGACAGCGACAGACATGTATGACAGCATGAAAAATGAAAGAGGCTGATGAACAGATGATGAGGCTGAAGCTGGAAGAGTGGATTCAGGAACATCTTGTGGGGTTGTATGACTGCCAGGTGAAGACAAATCTACTCATCATGCATGCGGCAGTGTCTGGCCCTTATCTGGTAATGCATTCTCTTTCTTCATCTGACAGACAACTTATATTAATTGGATGAGCTATTCAGGTGCTGTGGAGTCAATGAGATTCTAACTGCCCATATTCCTGCGGCATAAAAGTGCCCTGTATGATTTTCCCTTCTTTAAATTCTTTGTACACACATTTCAATAGACTTTTATCTGATATATCAGGATTAAAGTTTTTTTTTTAGCAAAGTTTATACAAAATATACAAAAGTTTTCATAATAACCAAGTTCAGTACAAGAAATCTTATTTTTGTTTGCAACTTTGTCACCTTAAATACAACGTTCACACTCCAAGGAAATCTTAACACCCCAGCTGTTTGGTGAATGACATCCTACTGTAAAGTCATGGATGATTTGAATGTTTAACAGTTTATCTATACATTAACTTTTACCAAACAATTAGGAAACCATTTTATTTTTACAGTAGTCTTCCTCATTATGGAGAAAAATATATATGGCCTGCACCATGAAGCATTCATGGCACGTGTGATGTTATTAACCAGAAAAGGTTCATTTGCTAACTAAAGACTGTAGATGTTTAAAGAGTGTCAGCCGCATACAGTTTGATGGATAAATGCTGCGGTATTCAATAATTTGCCTGCAACACCTACCTCATTATGGTCAATTCACAGTTACGAGAAAAGGAAATTAATATTTTCAGCACCAAGGACAGTGATGTTCTGTACTCGAGAAAAAGTCTCTCATCAAACACAGATCTGTGTTCATCATTAGTATTTCGAAGGTATTTACAATGACATAAGTAGAATAGATACTTAAAAAAAGGAAAAGTAAATTATGGGGCAAATTTATCATTGAAAATCATTTACAAGACCCTGTATTTCAAGAAGTCATACAACGCATAACAACGGGAATGATTGTAATGCCACAACCTAATATAAAACAAGCATGACGTTTAATTCTGGTAAAGGTGACCCAATATCTATTCTCCCAGTACTTACCTTTGTGATCTTGGACATATGGATATAGGAAAGCACCTGCACATCATTCTTACCGCTAGTACCACATTATTTGGTCCCTACTACACACATTACAATTTCAACACCAACAAGGAAAAGTTATGGAATCATGAAAATCACAGCAAACAGTGGTAACCAAAAGTTTTCATATTTTTTAACGTGTGATTACTTCTGTCTGGTTGTTGTAATACCATTTCCCTTTTGATGAATTGAAAGTGCATGAAGTTGAGATCAGGCAAGACCTTCATTTTAATCAAAAATGCTTATGAATATAGACATTTAATGAAAAGTTTAGCATTTACTATTTATTGATCACAAAATAGAGAGTTATGGATGGTTTACAATGCCATAACTTAGTATTCTGTAGCATAACCTTTTGCTTTAATTACTGCACCACACTGAAGCGGTATTGAAGCCACTAAGGGTATTCAAGACCTCTTGAGGGATCTTGCTCCATTCTATTTGCAAATTTGCAACAATTCATTTTTATTGCTATAGATATAGGCCTCAACTCATCCCTAAGATTCTCTATAGGGTTGAAATCAAGTGATTAGCAACAGGTGATCATTTTTTTTGCTAACAAATTTTTGACTAAATTGGATGTGTGCTCAGGATCATTGTCTTGCTGGAATTCCATACCCCTGCCTATTTGGTTTTACCACGTGGCAGCATTACATTCTCCAGTATATCCTCCTTGTACATAGTAGCATTCATATTTCCATCAATTCTATGCAGAGGTTCAATGGCAGGTGCAGGAAAGCAGCCCCAAACTATGACCTTGAAACCACCATGTTTCACTGTAGGTGTTTGATACCTTACATCATTATGTTTTCCAATTGGGTCGTATATATAGTCCTTGCCATCACTACCAAACAGATTGAACATGGATCCATCCAACCACAACACTTTACACTAATTTGTCTTTTTCCATTAAAGGCCCTGTCACACATAAAGAGATCGCTAAAGAGATCGCTATTGGGATTGCTGTTGCGTCACGAAATTCGTGACGCAACAGCGATGTCGTTCTGTGTGACACGCACCAACGATCTGGCCCCTGCTGTGAGATCGTTGATCATTACACACTGCTCTGGGTCATTCCTGCGTCGTTGTGCTCCCGCTGGGACACTACATCATTGTGTTTGACAAAGATAATGAGCAACGATCTCAATGCTACGCTATGGAGAGAAAATTCTCAACAACCTTGGTATAATTCTGGATCTCTAGTGCATCGTTTTTCACATCGCTGGTGAGATACCTGTTTGACACCTTACCAGCAATGTGTAAACGACGCACCAGCGACCTCTGCACATCGTTATCAGGATCAGGATCGCTGATGTGAGACTGGGCCTTAACTGTGTCTTTGCAAATTCAAGTTGCCCTTTCTGATCTTTGCAGACAGGAAGCTTCTTGACTGGAACTAATGCATACCCTACTGCTCTTAGCCTCACACCACAGTTTGGCAACTCACTTTGACCCAATTTTGTTATTTGACACTTGACTATGAAACATTGAATCATAGCTCCTCTTTTGGCTTCTGCCTGACTTCATTTCAGAAATTGAACTTCCTGATATCTGGTGATAATTTGACTTTGCCTTTACATGTTTTAACAGAAACATACACACAAAAAAAAAAAAAATATTTTAGGCAAATTGACTAATCATGACAAAATATGCAAACATTTAGCCAGCAATGTTGAAAGTAACACATAAGGGATAAACAATGTCAAAAACATTTGATTCTTAGAGCTGACAACATTTGATTTACTAAACACAGGGAAATCACATCACAAACCAGACAGAATATCCACTTTAAACAATTGCAATTTTTGGTTGCCACTATAGATATGTTAATGATTACTTAATAATCATAAAACTGAAATAAATGTATCAAATAAGCTGGCAATACCAGAAAATAGCTTGCAATAAAAAGCATGCAAATGCAAATATTCATTCCAAACTATATAATATTATAAAATTGAGATTTTTTGGCAAAATGTTGATTCAATATTTTGAACCACCCTACCACATCAAGGCAATCTCATCAGGATAGTTCTAACTCTATATATTATTATTTAATGTTACGTGTGCCATGTGACCTCCAAGATACATATAAATCAGAACCACTAAAAGCAGCACTTACCTGGAGCATCTCAAAACCACTCCCATGATACCAGACCAGTGCATGTGAATAAAGGTAAGACAGGCCCTATATATGCAGCTGATGCTACACATGCCTGTGCTTTTCAGAAACGACCCTCACAACACTAAAACAGTGCTCATGAATAAAGGCAGGGCAGGCACAAGCACATGGAGCTTACACTTAACTGAGCCTGAGATTAAAAAAAAAATAACGTGTCTATTCTTTCTGCATTTTTCCTGTGCTTTTCACATGGACTATATGATAGACACAGAGGGAAAAAGGCACTGAAAAACGCATAAAAATGAAGTGTTTTTTCTGCACTGTTTTGCCTGCCAGGAGATGCAGAAATAATCTACTAGTTGTGAATATAGCCTAAAATTGTGTAATCTAACTTTGCACTATCAGCTCTAGAAAGTCAGCTATATTATTTTTCCAAAAAAATTACTTTAGTACCGGGCAATATTTTCCTTTATGAATCTTCAGTATTCCTTTAACAATATTTAAACACTAGGTATTAAAATTCTGTAATGAATAATTCCAAAATATATTTTCTTCTCTTACAGCTTTCCAAATTTCCAACATATACATAGTTAAATGAGAAAACTCTGGCTGTCAATCAGACCTAACTGTATAGGGAGTTAGTATTAATAATACTAATATTTATTTATTTATATATTAAATATTAATTCCATAGCACTTTACATACATCAGTAATGCTTTCCCCATTGAGACTCACAATTTAAACATCTTATTAGTATGTCTTTACAATGTGGGAGTGCCCGGAGAAAACCCACACAAACTAAATAAACCCTTAGGTCACACTAGCGTATAAATCGGATGAGTGTAATCTGATAAACAAGGATTGCACTTGGACCAATGTTATTCAATGAGGCAGTACATATATGTGAGGGTTTATTCCACTGTATTCGGCATAAGAAAAACAATTGTAAAATGTTTCAAGTGGCTCCACAATACAGATCACATGTACCCATTCAAGTCTATGGGTGCGTGTAAAACAGGGCTGGGGAACGCCAGGTTTCAAGCAATGCACAGGGGTTGCAATCATCTCCTGTGCAGATGATTCAATTATCACCTGTGCAATACTAAGGAGATCTTAAAAACCTGACCTGTTGGCGGACCTTGAGGACTGGCGTTCCCCACCTCTGGTGTAAAACATCAGCCTGAACGTGATGAAGTTCAACAACAGGCAATGGACTAGATGGAGAAATTAAGTTCTCCATCTTGTCCTCACCTGTGCACTGATTCTTTCAAGAGAGAGAATCACATCACAGTATACATGACACTTGGCTAAAACTCTGATTAAGTGTCGATACCATAATGATCCAATTCTCCCAAAAGAGAGAATCATCGCTCCCACTTTCGCTGCCTTAAAGGGATTTGTGACCAGGTTTTTGACACTTAAGGAGAACCAGTGACCCCCCTGGTGCTTTGCAAAGTGAATGCAGCACTGAATGCAACATGCATGCTGCATTCAGGGAAGGTGACTCCAATGTATCTACCCCCCTCTACCCCGAAAAAAATCACTTTTGAAAGTTGTGAGTTAACCCACACAGGCAGGAGACTGCACAGAGAGGCAGGAGGCAGAACAGAGAGGAAGGAGGTGGAACAGAGAGGCAGGAGGCAGGGAGGAACCCATGAGCAGTGAGAACTGCGAAATAAGATAAGTCCCTTCTGACCTCTTAACTCACAACTTTCAAAAGTGATTTTTTTTCGGGTTACGGGGGGGTAGAGACATGAGCGACACCTTCCATGAATGCAGCATACACGCTGCATTCAGTGGTGCATTCACTTTGCAAAGCACCATGGGGGTGCATTATGGGCCGGATCATGTGATCAGCCGCCTCCGCGCATGCGCAATGCACATATTAAAGCCAGGTAGATAACATGATCCAGCCCATAATGCACCAGGGCCGATCACGTGATCGGGCCCATAATGCATCGGGCCAGATCTGATGTACTGGCCTTTGCATCATAGGAGGAAAAGAGGGCGGGAGATTCCAAATACAGGAGGAGATCAATACAGAATAATGACGCTTAGCGTGGCGTGTGGTGAAGCAGCAAGGAGGGGACAATGAAGCCTAGAGCCACCTTTCCAGTCGCCTGATGGAGCGACGTCCAGTAAGTTCAAAGTCATTTTTCTTCATCTTTAGAGGGCAGTTTTACAACAGAGAGGGATGGCTAGGGAGCACCTAGGAAGGTGTAGAGACAGCTAGTGATAGGGCAGGGGGTTAATTCCAGGGGACAGGTTCCCTTTAAGATGAGCGGAGCATGATGTAGGGGCAAGTCCCCTATACCACTGATGTGTCAGTAATTTCTAACTTTCTGGGCTGCTTGCTATAATTTTACTAAATTTCTATTATCACAGGAGAACAAATAAACCTGCTGTCATGTGGTCATCCATATTTAAAGGTTTTGCCTAACCACATGCCCAGAACTGAATGACAGCTTTTTGCCTATGCACAGTGTACACAGAAAGCTGCCAATCAGTAGTGTGGATGGGGTTATACAGACCTCAGCAGTAAGGGAACTGATAGATATGAGGAACATAAAAAGTGTGATTTCATAAAAAAATATTAAAAATACATCACGCAGCCCAGTGATACAAGGCTAGATTCATGGTCTTGTTGCCTACATCATGTTGTTCTCAGATGGGGTAGCAAAAACCTGGGGACAGATTTCCTCCAGTTAGTATTGTCTGGGGGCATCTAGAATGATAACTTTATCATGGTGTCAGATGGAGGTCCCTGTTTGGACAACTGCTTCTTTGCAGACCAGTAAAAAACAGTAGTTTCCTATACAGACCTTTGTTGAACTACGCACCTTTAAAATGTCTTGTATAGAAGCAGTGTGGCTTCATTTACAGCATTCTTCATGGTGTTTTCCTGGAATTCTGCCTTTTGTTTTTTAACTGTGTTCTTTTTAGCATTGTTTTAATGCAATTTGATCTGTGCTGCATACAATGTGTTGGGTATTAGGTCGGTGGAAGTTTCTTCTCCATAGGATTTGTAGGATTTGAAAAATGACAGAAAAAAATGGTGATTTACCTAATAATGTGTAAAAAAAAAACAAAGTGCCAAAATCTAAAAATGAAAACTTGATCAAAATTTGCTGCAAGTTATTCCTCCATATTCATGAGCTCGGTGTAACCCCACCTCTGATTGAAAGCTTTCTGCCTATAAAAATTAAAAACTTGACCAAAAACACTTGTTAAACAAATGCAGTGAAAAATCTACTTGGATAAATGCAAAAAAAAGACATGCACTTAGGCCCCCGAATTGCATTCCTACCTGTTTGTCTCGTTTTTGGGATTTTTGTCTTTTTTATTTGTGCCTTATTTTTCTTTTAATTTTCATCTTTTTCAAAGTATATTTTTTATATGTCTTTGCCTGTTTTCTTCTTTATGTTCATCACTATGTGGGAAGTTTGGGGCTTCCAGATATTTTTGGCTGATTCAACAATAGCAACTTTAGATAAAGTTGAAAAATGTTTGTGCAAATGTACTACAGTCCCACCCTGGAGTGATTTTTTAAAATATTTTGTGCAAATTACCTTTTGTTGTTAAAAAAAAGTCAACAAAAAGGTTACAGACAAAAATATAGGGCATTTTTGATTTTTGCTAAATTCATAATCATAAACTTTATATGCCATGTTGAAGAATATAATGAATCGCGTCCAATAACTATCACCATTGCAGCCAGTGATTGGCGTCAGTATCAGATGTTGGTCAACGTGTCATAGATGAGATTGCCAGAGGATCGTGGGAATTGGTGCTTAAACATAATAGCCATTTAAATTTGTATTTAATAATAATATAGAGCAAGGGATTTTAGTAAACTTTCTTTCAAATATACTTTATAAGAGAATTCTGGCTGAAAACCATTCATAAACCTTCCACAAGGTGTCCCCACTAGACTGTGTTTGAAGCAGACACATGTTCATTCTCAGTCAGATCCATCTTCAAGCTTCTCACGCTGAATAGGGGACATGTAACAATGTAAGGGTAAATAGGGCAGAGCCTACACAGCTTCTACACTCCTGACTGCAGCTGATGAGATGACAATGTATCAGACTACTTCAGGCTAGAGTACAGTGCTAAGCAATGTCAAAATGTCAGGATAAGGGCAAACTCCTCTTTACTTGGCACAAGCTTCTGATCTGTCATCTGGCACCACACAGCTCAGTTAGGATCTCTGTTAACCCCTTCTCTTCTGGCATATCACACTGCTCACTATCAACCTGCTATGAGGAGCTGTGACTGCTGTGCACTCCCAAGTGACAGCAATGCATTATGGGAGGTGAGGGAAACTATGGAAATACACACACAGTGCTGGCAGACACTGAGGGTGCTGGCCACGTCCAAACAGCTGTAAAATGCAGTTTTTAAAAGAGCACCGAAAAATGAGAGAAAATAAGTCATATGGCACAAATAAGCATTATCTGAGCTGCTAAGTGACCCATCATTAACAACCAGTGCAGTATTTTTTTTTTTTAATCAAATGACATTTACACTTTATTAACAATTGTAGGTATACAAAGAAGTAGTATCGCAAGGGCAAATATTTTTCTGAACTTTCTTTTAGAAAACAAGATAAATTAGCCTTCTCCTCAACCTGACATAGCTGCTAATAGAAAACAATAGCTTGCATAAAATTTCATGCACTAGCAATAAGCTTTAGGTTTGTAGGTTTGGTGTCTCTATAAGAAATCAGATTAAGTACATATGTATCAATACAATAAAGTAAAACAGGTTGTTCTCAGAAGTAGGAGCTTCACAGGGGCAGATATATCATTGGTGCAGCCTGTGTAGCCACACAGGAGCCTGAGAGGTAAGGCAATCCATTTCCACCTCAAAAGCCGGTGTAATTGTGCATTTCAATGAGCTCATGGGTGGGCTAAGGGCCCATATATTGTTCTTGCACAGGTGCCCTTTTTTGTCTGTGTCCGCCAGTGGAGTTTCAGCCTCATTTGTGTTACCAAAGTAGAAAGAAAATGTCCACACAACTCTACACCCAGCCGGAGGATGAGCCATGAGCTGTCTGTTGTTCACTAGGTTCAATACACCAGCAAAACAGTTCAGGAAACCCCTCTCTGAATTTTAATCCAGAAATATGAAAATGCAAATGGAAATTGTTTGATGTATGAGAAGACGTTATCTAATTAGGGCGTAAGAAATGTAATCTTTCCAGCAGGCAGGTCATATAATTAATGTTAATTTAACGCTCAGATTCTCAGCCATTAATTTTTATTCTCTTAACTGTAGTTTGGCAGGGGCCCCTGGTCCTCGGCAATGGATGTGAGAGCACACTGGCTCTTTAGAGTGAATTATCTTGGACCTCCTGGTTTCAATAACAGGATCACATCATGTATGCATTATTAAGCCTTGTAATTGAATGGTCCATAGTTTGCATATCAGACGATTAAAATAATATGTTTTCCTTTTCTTCCATCACGTAATGTTAAAGCCTCTGCGAATATTTGGTGATTCTGATAATTATCAACAAATTACTACAAATGTTCTCTTCATTACAGTCATTTCTTTCAAGCAGTTTTTTTTTTCCTCTAAATGTGAATATCATTATCCATTTCCTCTTTTCTTATGAACTGATTAACTTTTAAAGAACATCATATGTTATCAGAGAAAAGAATACTTTGAGGGTGGCTGCTGTATTATTCATGCGGTGTGTTACAAGAACTGCTGAGATGAAGACAGACTAGAGTTTAAATGGCCTCCTCTCCAGATGAAGCAGGCAAGCCCCAAATAAATCATGGTGGTGGCCCAGTCTGCAGTGCCGCCAAGGGGCAATTATCGCAGGCTTCATTCTTCAACACTAGGCCGGAGTACTTTGTATACATGTTGATTTGATTTTTATGTAATCATTAAAAAGTCAGTTCTAATTTTAATATAATTGGATTTGTATATGTAGCTTTGTAAAAGTATAGACTATAGCAAAACATAGGTATCATTATCACATTATCATACCATTCTGTTTTAATGTATTCAATTTTTGTTAGTAATTTGTATTATTGTGTGTTTTTGTGCGATTTGGGTGTGTATCTGTGTGTGGTATGTATGAGTGAGTGTGTTTGTGTGTGTAATATGTGCGGTGTGTTATGTGTGTGGTGTGCATGTGTAATGTGTGTGGTGCGTGTGATGTGTGTGTGGAGTGTGTAATATGTGTGGTGTGTTATGTGTGTGGTGTGCATAGATGTGTGGGATATGTGAGTAATGTGTGGTGTGTGTGATGAGTGTAGTATGTGCACGCATGATGTGTGTGATGTGTGTGGTATGTGTGCGTGTAATGTGTGTGTATGTGTGTGGTGTGTGTAGTGTGTGATGTGTGTGTATATGTGTGGTGTGTGTAGTGTGTGATGTGTGTGCTAAGTGTCTGTGCATATCATATATGTGTGTGATATGTGTGTGGTGTGTGTAATGCGTGTGGAGTGTGTAATCTGTGTGTGGTGTGTGTGATGTTTGTGGTATGTGTGAGGGTAATGTGTGTGTGTGTATGTGCGTGTGGTGTGTGTAGTGTGATGTGTGTGTATATGTGTGGTGTGTGTAGTGTGTTGTGTGTGCTAAGTGTGTGTGCATGTGATATATGTGTGTGATATGTGTGTGGTGTGTGTAATGCGTGTGGTGTGTGTAATTTGTGTGTGGTGTGTGTATAATGTGTGTGTGGTGTGTGGTGTGTGTGTAGTATGTGTGTGCATGTGATATGTGTGTCGTGTGTGTAGTATGTATGAGTGTCATGTGCGTACATGTGTATATGTAGGAGTAATTTGTGTCAAAGCCATGCTATAAAGGAATACAACATAAACAATATAATTGGAAGATTAGTATTTGCCTTAAAGAAATCAAGGCAATGTTAAGCTATTGTCACCCAAATACAATAATGCTTAAATTATAGTAATACCAAAAAAAGAGAAGAAATTCACATATTGTTTTTCAGGTTAAGGAGATATGTGACATTTGCTTTTGTTAGGCTGTGGTCACAGTTTTTTTAGTGCCTTTTAAAAACGCATGCTTTTTTACATGCGTTTTTCATGTCAGCATGAGTTTTTTAAGGTCTCTGATGGCTCCCTGCGTTTTTGGCTGCGTTTTTGAATCTGCACATAAAAATAGTGCTTGTAGTATTTTTTTGAGCGTTTTTATAACATGGGTTCCTATGGGAAACGCATGCAAAAACGCATGTACAATTAGTACCTTTTAGTGCCATTCAAAAACGCATGCGTTTCCCATAGGAGCCCATGTTAAAAAAATCGCATGCGTTTCCGGAAAAAACGCATGCGTTTTTTTAACATGGGCTCCTATGGGAAACGCATGCGTTTTTGAATGGCACTAAAAGGTACTAACTGTACATGCGTTTTTGCATGCGTTTTCCATAGGAACCCATGTTATAAAAACGCATGCGTTTTTGTATATGCTCCAAAAACGCATGGGACAGTCACACATGCTTTTTGGCTATTAGGGCATGCGTTTTTTAACATGGGGGCCTATGGGTGCGTTTTTTACATGCGTTTTTGAAAACGCAGGTCTCCAAAAATGCATGTGAAAAATGGTACTGTGACCACAGCCTTAAACAGGTTTTATGAAATATCAATATATTTGCATCATAGAAGGTAATGGTAAAAAAAGGTAACTTGTGCCTTCTACTTACCTTTCTCTTACTTTTCCGGCTCCCTGATACTGGAGAATGTGAGTAATGTGGAAACACAAGTAATTAGTGCACTAATAATAAGGAATGGTTAGTGCACAAAATAGAAAGAAAAACATGTTATGCTTTAAATGAGATCAGTTCTAATTTCTATCAGAAATATAGTCACCATTGCTGTACGCCTAGTGTAATCCTTGTGCACATGATTATTGTGATGTGACATCTAGCATAAGACAATGTCAGTATAGATAAATATCTTTTTATCATTATTTTACTAAGTACTGTAACTTTATTTTATATTTTCCTCTACATTTTCTCCTGGATTGCAGATCTAAATAATAAAACAGGGAGAACCATCCAGAGGGGCATAAAGGGCCCTCAATAGGGAAAATGGCTATGAAATCAATGGGTGTAACACTGCATTGACTATCCAATACATTGTACATTGAAGCATGTCATGGTATAAACAAGAAGCCAAAATATTGTTATTTGGATATATTGTGATGATTGATCTGTATGTCAGTCAAATTGATGATAAAATAATGTATAAAATTCCAAGAAAACACAAAAAAAAAATATAAGGCGCCTTGTGTATGTGTGATAAGAAAACTATATCTCAAACTTTAAGATAGTCTAGTATTACTGGATGGGACTCAATGGTTGGTCCTGGAGAAGAAGTCCTTGTCAACCCTTAGAATTGTGTAACACAGGTTGGAAACAATTTAGGGAAGTTAAAGTTAAATTAAACATTAATAGAATTACTATTGATATTGTATTCTTGATCAGTTCTCACTAGGTATAATGGCTATAATCCATCAAATTCCATTTTCCTGATATCTTTCACACTTGAGTTTTGCAGAGACTTCACATGTCACTGTACAATGCATACACTTACTGTGTATATTGGATTGTGGTGGGTGACCGATTGATCAAGAATATACTATGTATATATATTTACATATATATATTTATATATATACACCTAAATAACTAAAAAAAAAAAAGTGGAGGGCAGGTTGAATACTCCTATTCCCCCATTTAATATTATGAGTATCTATGAGTCTGTCCTGATGGCATCCATTACATTCCTAAAGAAATATCTTTTCTTCACTGTTCCTCCATGTATTCTTCTCCATAAGAAAAAAAAGGAACACAATGTTTCACTGAATATTAGATAGACAAACAGACAGATAGATCATGGGCATATATCAAAAGATAGCTAAATAAATAGATACAGTAGATGGTAGATAGATAGATAGATAGATAGATAGATAGATAGATAGATAGATAGATAGATAGATGATAAAACATTATTTAATCTCTTAATAAACACCTTACCATAGCATAGGTTCTACTAAACACATTTGGCTTTGCTGCATCCAAATGTTCTATTTTGTTCATTCTGTATGGATATTGTAAATTATATCTTACTTTACAGTTTACTTAATTATACAGTTGGAGTGTACAGTAATGGATCTTGACTATTTTATCTCTCCTACACTAGCAGTTGGGGATCAGTAGAACTTTCACTGTGTTAGGAGTTGTTTGGATGAAGTGAGAATTTACATTTCATTAATGCTCCATAATGGGGCTTCAGAGGCCACCAGGTGACTTCAATACAGCTCACATACTGTCATCCAGGGGCACATTCATATTCAAAGCAAAGTGGCTACTTGGGATCACAATGACAACACTGTGTGAGCTGCTTACATTAGGAATACATCTAAAAGTTATTTCCTGTACACTCTATTGTCCTACATGTGAATGCAAGAATGTGGCCATATACATTGAAGTTACAGAGCAAGAAAGGTAATTATATGGGCAGATGTTATATATCTCTCCAGCTGTCTATAATCAATCTATCTATCTATCTATCTATCTATCTATCTATCTATCTATCTATCTATCTATCTATCTATCTCCATTATCTATCTATCTATCTATCTATCTATCTATCTATCTATCTATCTATGTCCAAAAACACCCTCTATGTGTTTTTTGGACCTATATGCATATGAACACTGCATCTTGCACCCACTACTTATCTGGCTAAGGTTGTGCCGATTCCTTGTTTTGTATTATCTATCTATCTATCTATCTATCTATCTATCTATCTTTTCTTTTCTTTTCAAAATTCTTTTTATTAAGAGAAAATGAACATTACATGGTATATTATCACATATAGAATATAGGATAGAAGCCATACTATCGTAACCAAAATAAGACGTAGTTAAATGGGCTCTTCTGGTAGATAGGTCATAACTTCTGTTCTACATTTCAGGCTTGTTTAATAAGCATTGGGTTAAGGTAGTTGTTCGCAATAACAAGTACAAACGGTAAATAATGTTAACAAGAAAGAAATAAGCTAAGATAGAGAAAAGTTAGGATATACATAGTAGAGGTAGGGGTAGTTGGGTAAGGTATGTGGGGGGGGGTAATAAAGGGGGAAGATGGGCACAAGCAAGCTGTGTTACAATATTCATAGGGTTGTTTATGTATTCAGGGTTGAAGTTCTATAGTTGACCCATGGTTGCCAGACATCCAAGAAGGTGGCTCGGGAGTGGTTCACTAGGGACACCGTTTCAGCCACATGGTAAAATGAATGTACCTTGTCTTTTAGTTGCAACAGTGTCGGGAGACCAGTAGTTTTCCAGTGGATCGGTATTAGTAATTTAGCCGCATTAAGTATATGTTGGGCTA
Source organism: Allobates femoralis (assembly GCA_033576535.1). NCBI lineage: Eukaryota > Metazoa > Chordata > Amphibia > Anura > Aromobatidae > Allobates > Allobates femoralis. Next base: position 290,607,214 of record JARQOC010000001.1, read on the forward strand.
AATGAGATGCTTTTTGATGGTCAGGCCAGATCCAAAAGTTCAGTAAGGCTGTCTCTGGTTTTAGTTTCAGATCCTTTCATATTACAGTGCCAATAAGGTTCTCAACTTGCCGCCAGAATACAGCGATGGCAGGGCATTGCCACCAAAGATGAAGATAGTTGCCAGGACCCGTTCCACATCGCCAACACAGGGTGTTAGCGTCCTTGCACCAGCCAGAGCTCCGTATTGGCGTGTGGTACCATCTGGTAATTATTTTAAATGTGTTTTCTTGTGCACGGACACACTGGGACGGGCCATGGGATTGCTTGTATATGTGGTTAATCTGGGATGGTGTGCATTTGTATCTATCTATCTATCTAGCTATCTATATATCTATCTACCTATCTAACTATATATATATTATATATATATATATGCCTGATACTTTGTTTTGATGACAGGGTACACCTGATGAGAGTCCTGTAACATATATGACAACATCTCAGACCCTGGTGATTTCCTATTAGGCTCATTCATTTACAGCCACAATTGACATTGCAGTATAGTGAGTGATGAATACACTCAGAGAAACTTTGAGGAAACTTCAGTTAGATTCCTCCATTTATTTGTCTAGTGGGATTCAATCTAATGTCACCATAGCACCTGGAAAGTGGGCAATTTGTAAGCTGATCCATCTATGCATGTGAATATGTTTTAATATCAGGATAGCTATGATATGTTTCAGTCATTTTCCATCCATTTTGTTTAGATTTTCTCAGCTTTGAAATGTGTCTTTCTATGCCTTAGGGAGCAGTGAGCTGCTAGTGTTCTCTAGACTTGTCATAAATGTATCCTTCCTTCCACTGCAGAGCTGGTTTATTCCAGGAGCCAGCTGCCTCTTTGTGAGGATGGGGCTTTTTAAAGCAATCACTTCTGAAGGAAGCCTGGGCCTCAGTTTTGTCCCCTTGGCCCTTAAAGTTGAAGCCTCATTCAGGCTCTGGGTTTATGCTCCTTGTCTTGTGAGAGCTGCACTGGAGACATGCACTGAGTGTTCACCATTGAATGGCTCCTACAGAGGAGGTGAAAAGGGGAAGGGTGGGGGAGACCAAAACATTCACTCTTCACAATAGTTACATTAAATGCGACCAGCAATATGCATTACAAAGAGACACCTCCATTGTCATTGTACTGACAGACTAAAGCCTCAACCCCATTCCTTCACCAATCTGGGGTTAGTGAACCAAAAATGGATAGACCATACATAGAGAGCTAGGGGAATCCACTGAGAAAACACTCTCTGCCTAGCAGGTCAGACCATTTATTTTCTCATTGCAAGAGTAGAACAAAACCAATCTTCTAACTTCACCCATCCCAGAGAGGATTGTGTTAGGGATCCGGGCAGCTGAACAATCATGTATGGGGGATATAGAGACAGCTTTATCTCAGGGGTGCAGAAGCCCCTGGTCACATAGTCCTCTCTGCAATAAAGGAGTAGTGGAGCATCAATACAATCTGCTAGTGATATCAAAGAAATAGTGGAATGTGCATGATGCATCATGGCAATGTCATGTACACACCTGTGCAATAGACATGACCTCAATAGAAACTGGACATAGTCCATAGTGGACACTCAGTGCAGTGTACTGCATATATCACTGGAGAACTGGGAGCAGGGACTAGAGGAATCTACCATCACAATCATTATTAGGAGCTATTTAACTATTAGAAGATTCATTATGTAAAAATATAAGAAGACATCTCCTTGCATTTCACTTTATACTAAAGTCATTTAGAACTATAGAACTGTAGATAGATAGATAGATAGATAGATAGATAGATAGATAGATAGATAAATAGATAGATAGATAAATAGATAGATAGATAGATAGATGTGTCACCATCCATCCTTCCTAGAGTCCCTACCCATCATACCCACAGTCCCTATCCCTATTGTACACCTGCTTTGGCAAAACAAAAGCACATTTAGATTTGCCAATAAAGCTTCTTTGGATTTTAATTTGAATGTGATAGATAGATAGATAGATAGATAGATATACATAGATAGATAGATATAGATAGAGATAGATAGATAGATAGATAGATAGATAGATAGATAGATAGATAGATAGATAGATAGATAGATAAAGATGATAGATAGATAGATAGATAGATAGATAGATAGATAGATAGATAGATAGATAGATAGATAGATAGATAAAGATGATAGATAGATAGATAGATAGATAGATAGATAGATAGATAGATAGATAGATAGATAATAGATTAGTGCTTCAGTGTCGGTGTATTGTATATTCAGCAGGTCTGTAGAAGTCTAGATAATCTAGTGACCCTGCACAGAAGGGTCCAGGGCTTGCCTGGGTATTAGTGTGTAACCAGTCCAGGGTGGTTAGGAGGCAGAGGGCTGGAGTTGAAAGCTTTACATGAGCTGTTTGAAATCTCCTATATTTTAAACGGAGCACAGCCCTGGTATTTGTACAGCTGCTTTGAAGAATGAATGAGCTGAGCCCGGCTCTGCAGTGTGTACCCCAGGCACAGCATCACCTTCACCTTGCACAGACATAAGAGAGGAAAAGCCTGGATCCCTAGGAAGCTAATAATGCACCTAACATTCTGTCAGTCACCCTCCAGGATTCCCCTCACTGAAGCCTCATTTACATTGACTTTATATTTAGCCCCAGTGCTGGAGGTACAACCACCAGACAGGTCAGGGGTCCTGATATCCTGCCACACACAGGGCTGGGGAGGTCAGCAACACTTCTCACTTAGTTTTAGTACATAAATACATATATATATATAGAGTGTGTTGTGATGAAATATTGCTGATATTGTTGATGACGATATGTTTGGTATTTCATTGGGTGATACAACGGGTCAGATAGTTAAATGATGGACACACATATTGGACAACTGGTAGGAATTAGAGAGATACATATGATAAACAATATGGTCAGATACAGAGACAACTAGATAGATAATTGGATAGATTGATAGATCAATAGATAGATAGATAGATAGATAGATAGATAGATAGATAGATAGATAGATAGATAGATAGATAGATATAGATGGATGATAGATAGATAGATAGATAGATAGATAGATAGATAGATAGATAGATAGATAGATAATAGATAACATAAAGTTAGAATCAGCACAGTAGTAAATGCAGGTGAGTGCAAGAGTCCTGTACACAGTGCTCCACTGTGGTGATACTTACCAAAAAAAAAAAGAAATCAGGCAGCACTCCAGGCAAGATGTTTTTCTGGACCTTTTATTAGGCTATGTGATGCGACGTTTCAGTCAAAAAAGACTTTTTTTCAAGCATGAAGTCTTTTTTGACTGAAACGTCGCATCACATAGCCTAATAAAAGGTCCAGAAAAACATCTTGCCTGGAGTGCTGCCTGATTTCTTTTTAGATAGATAGATAGATAGATAGATAGATAGATAGTAGATAGATAGATAGATAGATAGATAGATAGATAGATTGATAGATAGATTAATAGATAGATAGATAGATAGATAGATAGATAGATAGATAGATAGATAGATAGATTAATAGATAGATAGATAGATAGATAGATAGATAGATAGATAGATAGATAGATAGATAGATTAATAGATAGATAGATAGATAGATAGATAGATAGATAGATAGATAGATAGATTAATAGATAGATAGATAGATAGATAGATAGATAGATAGATAGATAGATAGATAGAGATAGAATTATGAGAATAGCCATCTTTTAAAAAAAAAAAATAGTCATTAGAATAATTGAATAAACATACCATTTTCCCCTAATGTTCTCCTGTGTTTTATGATATCAGATGAGGGAATCCCTGTGTGGTGTGTAGGGCTTGGTCAGGCTGAGCAGTGGATCCTCTTCTTCCATAGTTGATCCCCTGAGTCCTCTGATGGGATCTGACACTGTGATTGTACTTTCCCCATTAGTGATTATACGCTGCCTCCATTTTAACCACTTCACTGCCTGACTAGTCACTTACATATCCATATTTCTAATATTGTGCATATAATAATAATAATACTGTATCCTTCCATGGCCGGTGTGTACATATCAGGGAGGTGGTGCTGAGCAGTGACAGGGAGCAGGGCTGGTGATTACACTGCTGTTTCTATATGGACACAGTGTATCCAGCTTCTGTCACCTTAGGTGGATTCATGGTCCTCCTGTCCGTCCACATCTGACAGAGACCTCCATCAGGAGATGGCCGGACAGACAGAAGCTGCTGCCATAGCTCCACAATGGGGCCCTCACAGGTCGGCCCTAGGACCAGGGAGCACAGTCACTGAGGACACAGCCAGGCAAGAGGTCCTGAATCCAGAATTATCAGGGGTCACCTAACAAGAGCACACTGTGCCCACACTGCCTGCAATATCCACATACTTAGAGGAAATAAGGACTACAAGCCATATTATACTTATAGCATTAGTGATTGATTAGAATAGGAAGGGCACAGGGGTGAGGGGCACTGCCAATAACACACCTATAATACATGGAGACACAGTGGAAGGCGACACCAGGGATCAATAGAGAAATAGAAATAGCAACACCTGTCACCTGATAGGACAGAGACTGGTCAGCACTGAGGCCTGAGGGGTGATTATCACAGAGAGATAGATTAGATAGATAGATAGATAGATAGATAGATAGATAGATAGATAGATAGATAATTGGTAGATATTAAATACATAAATAGATAATAGATAAATTATAGGTTGATACATAAACAAATATGTAATGGAGCAGAACCAAACTTCCAAAACTACTTAATAACCTGTATTTATGGCATTTTACAGGGGGAATGTAAGTGCAAATAACTGGACTCATCTGGGTACAATCTGCAGACACACATGGATTATGAACTCCACAGATCAATAGACAAGAACACTTTATTTCCTGTCACTTTGATAAAACACAAAGATAACACCTAAATCACATCCATCTATGTACATATGGTGACAGGAAGATAGATAGATAGATAGATATAGATAGATAGATAGATAGATAGATAGATAGATAGATAGATAGATAGATAGATAATGGATAAATAGATAAATAAATGATAGATAAATAATGAATACATAGATAATGGATACATAAATAAATGATAAATAATTAATACAAAGATAGATAGAAAATGGATACATAATAATAGAAAGAAAAATAATAGATGATATAGATAGATAAGATAATAGAGATAGATAGATAGATAGATAGATAGATAGATAGATAGATAGATAGATAGATAGATAGATAGATAGATAGATAAGATAGATAGATAGATAGATAGATAGATAGATAGATAGATAGATAGATAGATAGATATGATAGATAGATAGATAGATAGATAGATAGATAGATAGATAATAGATAGATAGAGATATGAATAGATAGAGATAGATAGTAGATAGATAGATAGATAGATAGATAGATAGATAGATAGATAGATAGATAGATAGATAGATAGATAGATAGATAGATAGATAGATAGATAGATAGATAGATATGATAGATAGATAGATAGATAATAGATAGATAGAGATATAGATATAGATAGATAGAGATAGATAGATAGATAGATAGATAGATAGATAGATAGATAGATAGATAGAGATCATGCACTGCCCTCCCAGCCCTGTGCCCTTGCCAGCTCACACACCGGCCGTCTTCAATGCTCTCGTCCCTGGCACCCGCTGGCAGTGCCCGTCCTCCTCCGGGCTCCCAGTGACATCATCATCACCGGCGGCGGCCAGGTGCCATCAGCTGATACACTGTATGGTGCATGTGCCTGTGATGCCTGTGTCCGGGCCCCTCGCTGCTCTGCCCTCTGTGTACTCTCCATACATAGTGTATTTCCATCAGGGGCTCCGCAGTTCCCTCATCACTGCTCCTCATTCCATGTGGATGCTGCAGCTGCAGGTTGGTAAGGTGAGGGGCGGGGCGTCTACAGCTCTCCGCCAATCAGCGTGCAGGGCTGACTCTGGTTGCTAATGGTATCCACGTAAATCACTAGAGATGCAGCCAATCGAAAGCGTGAGGAGGCGGAGCCGGGTACGCGTGCACTGGCTGCTGCAGGGGAGTGAGGGGCAGAGACACACAGGAGAGGGACGAGAGAGAGGGGCGCCGGGGGCGAGGGGAAGTAGCTGTCAAATGCTCGGCTCCTTTAAGCAGGGCTACCAGTCGGGCTCGGAGAGTCATGGCGACCACAGCGTCTAACCACTACAACCTGCTGAGCTCCAGCTCGTCCATCGTCCATGCGGAGCCCGGTGGCATGCAGCAGGCGGCGGGATACAGGGATGCACAGACTCTGGTGCAGAGCGATTACACATTGCAGAGCAATGGGCACCCACTGAGCCACGCACACCAGTGGATTACGGCTCTGTCTCACGGGGATGGAGCCCCCTGGTCCACCAGTCCCCTGGGCCAGCAGGACATCAAGCCCTCAGTGCAGCCCAGCAGGGAGGAGCTGCACAGTGCAGGCACTCTACAGCACCAGGGCAGAGGACCTCATCTGGTGCATCCAGCACACGGGAACCACCATGGTGCAGGGGCATGGAGGACCACCACCTCAGCCCACCTGCCCAGCATGGCCTCCACCAATGGGCAGGGGCTCATCTACTCACAGCCATCCTTCACAGTCAATGGCATGATCAACCCTGGCTCCGGGCAAGGCATGCACCATCATGGGCTGCGGGATGCCCACGAGGACCACCATGGCGACCATGGCCACCAGCAGCAGCAGCAGTCCCAGCAGCAGCAGCAGCAGCACTCCCAGCACCAGAGCCACCACGACCACTCCGATGAGGACACCCCAACTTCAGATGACCTGGAGCAGTTCGCCAAGCAGTTCAAGCAGAGGAGAATCAAACTGGGATTTACCCAAGCAGATGTGGGACTGGCCCTGGGCACCCTGTATGGCAATGTCTTCTCCCAGACCACCATCTGCAGGTTCGAGGCCCTGCAGCTCAGCTTTAAGAACATGTGCAAGCTCAAGCCTTTGTTGAACAAGTGGCTGGAAGAGGCGGACTCGTCCTCTGGAAGTCCTACCAGTATAGACAAGATAGCAGCCCAGGGTAGGAAAAGGAAAAAGAGGACCTCCATTGAGGTCAGTGTGAAGGGGGCCCTGGAGAGCCATTTCCTCAAGTGTCCCAAGCCATCTGCCCAGGAGATCACAGCCCTTGCGGACAGTCTACAGCTAGAGAAGGAGGTGGTCAGAGTTTGGTTTTGTAACAGGAGACAGAAAGAGAAAAGGATGACTCCACCAGGAGGGACTCTCCCAGGGGCAGAGGATGTATATGGGGGGAGCAGAGACACACCACCCCACCTTGGGGTGCAGACTCCTGTCCAGTGAACCCCAGCCTCACAACACTTTACAACTTGTCCTTGTCCTTTTTATACTATGAGAGAACAAAGCAGCTCCCTGGACTATCAGATACTTGGTGGCAGGGTAGAGATGTGTATGACCTTTACAGGAGACAGTCCAGGCAATGGAGTAGAGTGAGTATACACCACATACATGTAGAATACAGGAAGAGGCCAGATCTTCACCCTACACAATGGGGGTTCTCACTGCTACTGTGTGTATCTAGTGTGGAGCCCTCACTCACAATACTGACTCTATGTCCCAGGCTAAATTTGCACTGTAAGGAGATTGAAGTTTACATGAACCATTCAATGAAGATTCATTCCTCCAAAAACCCATGAATAGACTGGCGGGGGCATTGTAGGGTTAATGGCACCAGGGTACACAGTGCTCGCCTTTGTTTTAAGTTCTTTATGTGTTTGTGGTCGTTTGTTATAAAAGTTGTGTTTTCAATTTTGTGTTCTTCTTTTTTACCAGCCCCCCCCCCCTTCCAAAGGGAATCCCCCAAAACACAGGTAGACAGACCCATGACTTAATGCAGGAAGCAGAATCCCCTAGGTGTCATGTCTGCTTCTGAATACTAGGGATAGCCTATAAATATATAGTGCTGGAGGAAGCCTCATCTCCAGTGTCCATGGCAGGAATAGGCAGAGAAAATCAATGTATGCTCTGATTGCTTCATTTTACCAAAGAAGCCTGAGGTCCTGAGGAGGAGAAGGTTAAGTGTGTCCAGAGTCATTGGTGCTGGGGTCCTGAGGAGGAGAAGGTTAAGTGTATCCAGAGTCATTGGTGCTGAGGTCCTGAGGAGGAGAAGGTTAAGTGTGTCCAGAGTCATTGGTGCTGGGGTCACATATAGATGCTGAGGTCCCGAGGAGGAGAAGGTTAAGTGTATCCAGGGTCATTGGTGCTGGGGTCACATATAGATGCTGAGGTCCTGAGGAGGAGAAGGTTAAGTGTGTCCAGAGTCATTGGTGCTGGGGTCACATATAGGTGCTGAGGTCCTGAGGAGGAGAAGTGTATCCAGGGTCATTGGTGCTGGGGTCACATCTAGATGCTGAGGTCCTGAGGAGAAGTGTATCCAGAGTCATTGGTGCTGGGGTCACATATAGGTGCTGAGGTCCTGAGGAGGAGAACGTTAAGTGTATCCAGAGTAATTGGTGCTGGGGTCACATATAGATGCTGAGGTCCTGAGGAGAAGTGTATCCAGAGTCATTGGTGCTGGGGTCACATATAGGTGCTGAGGTCCTGAGGAGTAGAAGGTTAAGTGTACCAGAGTCATTGGTGCTGGGGTCACATGTAGGTGCTGAGGTCCTGAGGAGGAGAAGGTTAAGTGTATCCAGAGTCATTGGTGCTGGGGTCCTGAGGAGGAGAAGGCTAAGTGTACCCAGAGTCATTGGTGCTGGGGTCACATATAGATGCTGAGGTCCTGAGGAAGAGAAGGCTAAGTGTATCCAGAGTCATTGGTGCTGGGGTCACATATAGATGCTGAGGTCCTGAGGAGGAGAAGTGTATCCAGGGTCATTGGTGCTGGGGTCCTGAGGAGTAGAAGGTTAAGTGTATCCAGAGTCATTGGTGCTGGGGTCCTGAGGAGTAGAAGGTTAAGTGTACCCAGAGTCATTGGTGCTGGGGTCACATATAGGTACTGAGGTCCTGAGGAGGAGAAGGTTAAGTGTATCCAGAGTCATTGGTGCTGGGGTCCTGAGGAGGAGAAGGTTAAGTGTACCAGAGTCATTGGTGCTGGGGTCACATGTAGGTACTGAGGTCCTGAGGAGGAGAAGGTTAAGTGTATCCAGAGTCATTGGTGCTGGGGTCCTGAGGAGGAGAAGGTTAAGTATATCCAGGGTCATTGGTGCTGGGGTCACATATAGATGCTGAGATCCTGAGGAGGAGAAGGTTAAGTGTATCCAGAGTCATTGGTGCTGGGGTCACATATAGATGCTGAGGTCCTGAGGAGGAGAAGGTTAAGTGTATCCAGAGTCATTGGTGCTGGGGTCACATATAGGTGCTGAGGTCCTGAGGAGGAGAAGTGTATCCAGGGTCATTGGTGCTGGGGTCACATCTAGATGCTGAGGTCCTGAGGAGAAGTGTATCCAGAGTCATTGGTGCTGGGGTCACATATAGGTGCTGAGGTCCTGAGGAGTAGAAGGTTAAGTGTACCCAGAGTCATTGGTGCTGGGGTCACATGTAGGTGCTGAGGTCCTGAGGAGGAGAAGGTTAAGTGTATCCAGAGTCATTGGTGCTGGGGTCCTGAGGAGGAGAAGGCTAAGTGAATCCAGAGTCATTGGTGCTGGGGTCACATCTAGATGCTGAGGTCCTGAGGAGAAGTGTATCCAGAGTCATTGGTGCTGGGGTCACATATAGATGCTGAGGTCCTGAGGAAGAGAAGGCTAAGTGTATCCAGAGTCATTGGTGCTGGGGTCACATATAGATGCTGAGGTCCTGAGGAGGAGAAGTGTATCCAGGGTCATTGGTGCTGGGGTCCTGAGGAGTAGAAGGTTAAGTGTATCCAGAGTCATTGGTGCTGGGGTCCTGAGGAGTAGAAGGTTAAGTGTACCCAGAGTCATTGGTGCTGGGGTCACATATAGGTACTGAGGTCCTGAGGAGGAGAAGGTTAAGTGTATCCAGAGTCATTGGTGCTGGGGTCCTGAGGAGGAGAAGGTTAAGTGTACCCAGAGTCATTGGTGCTGGGGTCACATGTAGGTACTGAGGTCCTGAGGAGGAGAAGGTTAAGTGTATCCAGAGTCATTGGTGCTGGGGTCACATATAGATGCTGAGATCCTGAGGAGGAGAAGGTTAAGTGTATCCAGAGTCATTGGTGCTGGGGTCCTGAGGAGGAGAAGGTTAAGTGTATCCAGAGTCATTGGTGCTGGGGTCACATATAGATGCTGAGGTCCTGAGGAGGAGAAGGTTAAGTGTATCCAGAGTCATTGGTGCTGGGGTCACATATATAGATGCTGGGGTGCATTGTATGATTTCATATTTGGAGCACAGGTTGTCCTTTTATTTGCTGTTTTTCTTTACACTTGCTATTTTCCCTTCTTCCCAGATTTGCTGTCATCTTTCCTTAGCATTTGTCTTTCAGCAGATGTGAGACTTATTAGAAGGGTCCTGCTTTCATCTATTGTGGGAAAAGGGCCTGGTGGGACAAAGGATCTCCCCATTCCCATCTCCATTCAGTGCGTTGTCTATAAGCTGAAGTCTTGGACATTATCTGTGCTAAGGCTAACAAAGGCCAGAAAGGAGGCTTCTAGTAGTGACATAGGACCAGAGAGAAGGAGGCTATGCTATGCACTGGGTGGCTTATCCCGCCACAAAAGGGTTAATGTTTTCAGGCAAACTTCACTGAAGTGTTGAGCAGAAGTGTGGGCACCCTGTGCTGGGTGGGGGCATCACTCTACCACCTCCACCATACTGTACAACTCTGTAAATACATTGAAATGTGTCTTATAAATGCAGAACCAGTCTCATCGCTCCTTTTGTCTATGATTTTTAATGCTGCCCAGGGAGATATTTTTCATAAAGTGGCCTCTGCCTCCTCACTGTACATTTATTTCTTCTTCTCTTTTTCCTGCCGGGGATCCATAGAGACATGTACATGTTACAAACTATGTGCTCGTGGGGACAAATAACGCACATCTCCTTCTATATTTATGTTAAAAGATGATTTGATTATTTCCATAAAAATACCGAAGAGTTATTGACTCCTAGTGCTTGTCTTATGTCACCACACGGCTGATATCCTGCAAAATACACTGTAATGATAGCAGAAAAGGCTCCTCAGGGGTGTGGACACATAGTGCCCAGCATCAAGACAATCCCTGGTGTGAATGGGGCTGACAATGGAAGTCATCTCTACTGTGTAAGAAATATGCCAGTCTAAATACAATATAACATATCTAATCATTATTATTGCTGCTTTTATTATTTTAATCACATGCTAACATGACCGATTGGTGTAATAGATTGGAATCTACATTGCGGGTTATTATATTTGATCATCTTTTCTGGCTGCAGTCAATACTACACGAGGTCAGATTCAGCTAAATGATCGCATCAATAGTCTGGGAGGGAAAGTGACAGGAAGAAGAAGTGATTGGAGATGAGGATAGATCCAGGGCGATCACAGGTGCCCTCTGTAGGGGGCAGCACTGGGCTGGAGATGCCCCTCACCCGGGCACTGACTGCCTGGAGCCCAGAGGATGGCATGGGGCAGGCAGCGTGCTGGAGGTCAGATATGTGCCTGACAGTATTCCTAGACATATATAGTATATTATATACAGATGCATATAAATGTATACAGATTATACATATATATATATATATGCTGCTCCAAAAGATAAAGGGAACATTTACCAACACAATGTAATGGTGAAGTATTCCCATTATATATACATGTATTATATGGATATGGGAATACTTCACAATTACATTGTGTTGGTAAATGTTCCCTTTATTTTTTGGAGCAGCACATATATATATGTATATAATCCTGTATACATTATATATATACACACACATATATAAGCAGTCTGTCAACGTGATAGTACTTCTCCTACTATTGTAATCTATCTATTGTAGGTGTCCCTTGGTTGTGATATTGTATGTACTGTACACTGTGATATTGTTGGGTGCACAGAAGGCCTTAGGCTGGTGGCACTGGCAGTGTGCTGGCCATGGTCACAGATGTTCCAGTGTTGGTGCCCTGGGCATGTTGTTAGTAAACACAAGCTTGTGGCTTGGCGGTGCCTGTACTATACCACCAATCTCCTTGGCAATGTTGCTCTATTCCTCACAAGCCAAAGCCGATTTTGTTGCTATTTATTGTTCCATTTCCAATGGGAATGATTGAAAAGAAAAGTGATATAATAAGCTGAAATAGAATGGGAGGATAGCTAATTGCATATCATGTATTTGTATAGCTAGTAGATACCTCTATCATTTGTTTTATGCAATTTATTCCATAGATCAAACATCTGAATTGTTATCATCTGTATTTATTTTCTCACTATTTCTTATATATTTATCATTTTCTCATCTATTTCTATTATTATTATCTATCTTTTCTATCTATCTATCTATCTATCTATCTATCTATCTTATCTATAAATAACAAAATGACTTGAGAAAAGCAGAGCAATCTGCTGAAACGTCGCTAGAATTGATCAGTAAAATCCACCTTTTACACCTTATTTAATGAGTGCTGTCAGTTTTTCTCTCTATCTAATCTATCTATCTATCTATCTATCTATCTATCTATCTATTCTATCTATCTATCTATCTATCTATCTATCTATCTATCTATCTCTATGTATCTATGAACTATATATATCATCTATCTATGTATCTATTCATCTATTATATATATATATATATACTGGCTACTCATCTGTTTCTTGCTACTTTAAATACTCGCAAAACAATGAGAAAAAACCTAATTTAGAATTAGATACAAACCATTCTTCTTCCAGTGGATGTAATGTGGATAGCGCTATTGGGAAAAGAAGACGCTAAAGCTTGTAAAATCTATTATTATTATTAGTAGCAGTATTAATGTTGCTATTAAAAATACTAAAAAAAATAGCAATTTTCTTTAGAAGCCAACAAAGCCCTGTTTCTTTTAATTTTATTGTTGTAAGTATATGGAAGTATATTCTAAAAGTTTAGTAGCGGTGTGTTGGCGATGTAATGTTTGCTGGGTTTTTTATATACTTTTTTTAATTTTAGTTATTATAACATCCATTTTTGTATAATAGAAAGACAAAAAATAGCTGCAAATGTAGTTGGTGAAAGATTCTTGCCACCAGATTCGTTATCGGGTTTGAATACACATTTTCTTTACAACCCGATATCTGCTATTCCTAGAACTAAAAGTTTTACTGAAATAATTGTTATACAGAAATAGAAAAAATAACATAACTTTAATGATCAAATGTTGATACTATCACTGCCATCACTAATAATAATATTACTACAATAATATGTAACTATTGTAGATTTCCCAGTAGTCTGGATTAGATCAGGTCAAACTTTCCAGTTATTTCCACTGTGGGCAAAATGAGCAGTTCTGAGTGAGTCCCTGTATAGACCTCCAGCATGGGGCTATCAGTGTCCTATAGATTAATAATGAATACGGGAACATGGCGCATTTGTTGCTGTTGTGTAATGACCTGGCAATGTGTAATATAGACATTCATTTATTTATGAAGCAGATCTACATCATTCCCAGCCATCACTCATGGTAATGTCCTCAGTGGTGCAACTGCAAACTGCAATGTTGTCCCTCAACCATCTCTAATAATGCTCATAGGACAAGATATATATATATATATATATATATATATATATATATATTATATAACACATATATATATATACATATATGTGTGCATATTATATTTGTATACGTGTGTGAGTAATGGGTATATACACACATATATATGCATATGTAAAATATATTGTGTGCTATAAGAATATATGTATATGCATATGTGTGTGTGTATGTGCATCTATAGATATATTAGTGTGCATACATATGTATGTTTGTATATATATTAGTGTATATATATATATATATGTACACGTGTTATGGGTATCTCTCTCTCTCTCTCTCTCTATATATATATATATATATATATATAAAATATATTGTGTGCTATAAGTATATATGTATATGCGTGTGTGTATGTGCATCTATAGATATATTAGTGTGCATACATATGTATGTTTTTTATATATATTAGTGTATATATATATATATGTACACGTGTTATGGGTATCTCTCTCTCTCTCTCTCTCTCTATATATATATATATATAAAATATATTGTGTGCTATAAGTATATATGTATATGCGTGTGTGTATGTGCATCTATAGATATATTAGTGTGCATACATATGTATGTTTGTATATATATTAGTGTATATATATATATATATGTACACTTGTTATGGGTATCTCTCTCTCTCTCTCTCTCTCTATATATATATATATATATATATAAAATATATTGTGTGCTATAAGTATATATGTATATGCGTGTGTGTATGTGCATCTATAGATATATTAGTGTGCATACATATGTATGTTTTTTATATATATTAGTGTATATATATATATATGTACACGTGTTATGGGTATCTCTCTCTCTCTCTCTCTCTATATATATATATATATAAAATATATTGTGTGCTATAAGTATATATGTATATGCGTGTGTGTATGTGCATCTATAGATATATTAGTGTGCATACATATGTATGTTTGTATATATATTAGTGTATATATATATATATATGTACACGTGTTATGGGTATCTCTCTCTCTCTCTCTCTCTCTATATATATATATATATATATAAAATATATTGTGTGCTATAAGTATATATGTATATGCGTGTGTGTATGTGCATCTATAGATATATTAGTGTGCATACATATGTATGTTTGTATATATATTAGTGTATATATATATATATATATATATATATATATATATGTACACGTGCTATGGGTATCTATCTCTCTCTCTCTCTCTCTCTCTCTCTCTCTCTATATATATATATATATATATATATATATATAAAATATATTGTGTGCTATAAGTATATATGTATGTGCACGTGTGTGAGTTATGGGTATATATATGTAAAGTAAATTGTGTGCTCTAAGTATATATATATATAGGTATATATATATATGTGTGTGTGTTTGTATATATGTATATATATATTTATATATATGCTATTGAGTGTATATATATATATATATATATATATATATATATATATATATATACTGTATGTATACACATATATATGTATGTATGTGCATGAAAATATATATAGTAGATGTGTGTGTTTACACATATAAATATATGAATATAGATAGATATATATATGTGTTTGTAAATATATATATATATATGTATAGATATATACAGTCTGTTTATTTGTAAATATATACAGTATATATACACATATATATCTGTACACACAATCTATATTTATGTATATGTGTTCATCTATATATACAAGCACATATAGATGAGTAATCATACATCTTATATGATAATGCCTGCATATTTTGAATTCTATGATCATTTATTAATATAATGTTATTTTTCCTGTGTTGCTGCTGAGTGTAGAGATATACAGTATGTGTGAGTTGTATATTAATTAACAATTTGCTATTAGTAGGTGCCTGGCAAGAAATAATACATTGCTAGGGTCAAATGGCCTTTAATAGGCCAAGTGTGAGGTGCATAGTGTGGGCCTCCCACCAATGGGGACCTGGCTGTTTAGGATATCTGCATGCATTATGTCTTCCACCCAGTGCAGCCCCCCCCTCCCTCTGTGATCCAGACAAGGCCACAGCTCGGTGTCCCCCCCCAGCCCAGCCTTGGCTTGTGGTTTGCAGGAGTTGTGCACAACATCCATTAAGGAGCTAATTTGTATTTGATTGTCTGGGCGGGCTGGGGTGACTGGGATTGCACTAAACATCCAAGCACACACGCATCACTGATTAACAGTATATATTAAATAAACTTGTTTGTACACATTGTCTTACCCCCATAGAAGCACAGTCTTATTATTCTAATTACTGTAATTAGAGGATTGAAATGTTTTCTTCTTGATTTGAGACGACAGCCACTGGCTTTACATTTTCTGTATGAAAAGAAGAAAAGAACACCCAGAGCATTGCAGGAGATGAGTGCACAGAGAGGGGAAAGGAACAGATACCTGCACATAGAGGAGCTAGAAAGGGGGGACAATGTGGTGAAACTGCCATTTATCTGCTTATTTTGTGAAATTAATGGTCTATTTGTTACACTAAAGATGCAATAACCATACCTGCATTATATATACTATATATACACATGTTGTATCTTATTGTGTGTGTGTGTGTATATATATATATATACATATAGTATATATATATATATATAAACACATATAAGTTATATATATACAATATATAAACATATATATACAATAATATCATACAAAATATATATATATATGTTTTTTTCATCCCCTGCACCTATCTCTCCATGACTGATGCTCCACCTAATACCTCTAGGTAAATAGAAATCACTTATGCATCCCCTGGGTTAACCAAATTGCTTTTTTCCCTCAGTGCACCTAGGTTTTGTGTAATTGTGTCCCACAAGCCTTAAATGAATGTTACTATTAATTGATAAGATCAGGTAATCAGACATTGCTTTTCGATAGGGAATTGTAATTAAAACTCCAATCCCCCTTGCTCTCTGTCTGCACACACTTTGGGATAGTTCAGGGCCATAGAACATCAGTGTGGGAGCTGGGATTCTTTCTTTTCACCTAATTTACAATGGCTATTGATCAATTGTTGTTAGTTACCCAGGATTAAAGGGCCCCAGAGCTGTAATGAAAGCTGAAGGAGCCTCAGCAGACAGCTCCATGTGGCTGCAGGAAGGCCCAGACCAGGGAGCACAAGCTTTAATCCAAGGCTTACTGTAAGTTTATTGATTATTGGCAAAATGATGCAGAGTTTACAGTGTACAGCTAACAATGCACCAGGTACACTGTAATGTATTGGGTATTGATATTTCATACTTCTATCTAGCTTTGGTAATTAGGGTGCCATTTTTCAGTGTTCTTTATATATAACACAATGAATGAATAAGTGAATAATAACTATGGGATGTCTTATTATTTCCTAAGTCTTCTGGTGATAGGTGTAAAAGTCTATAGCTGTCTACACTAAGCCCAGTAATGTCTCCACATTCCTCTGCACCTGCAGTCAGTGCAGCTATTCTGAGCAAACATTTACTTGTGTGAGTGTGTTGTGTGGATGCTTTGTAATACACGAGTGATACAAGTGCTGTTATTTTAGCTTTGATGTTCCTTCCCATGGTATTTAGAAGCTGAGCACTGTTTCGCCTCCTCTACTAGCCGCTTACTGTATTGAAAAATAGAGCTCTGGCGCCCTCTATAGCCAGCTCTCCGGAATTGCACATCAAAAAGCAATATTCTACATGTTACTTAACATGTTGTGGCTGAAGTTTACAGTCACAATCGGCCCAGGGTAATCATATCCACCATATTTAAGTGTTTGTTTATGTGTGTGTGGTGTATGTATGATCTTTTGTATGTGTGTATGAAGGTATGGGGGGTGTTATGGTGTCTGTGTATATGCAGGTATGTTGTGTGTATGAAAGTATGGGGTGTATTTGTGTATGCAGTTATGGTGTGTGTGTTATGGTGGGCATGTATACAGGTATGATGTGTGTCTATGGTGTGTGTATGTATGCAGGTATGGTGTGTGTGTATGGTGTGTATGTATGTGTATGTATGCAGGTATAGTGTGTGTGTGTGTATGGTGTGTTTATGTATGCAGTTAGGGTGTATGCGTATGTTGTGTATGTATGTGTATGTATGCATGCAGCTATGGTATGTATGTATGCAGGTATGGTGTGTGTATGGTGTATATGTGTATGTATGCAGGTATGGTGTGTGTATGTATGCAACTAGGGTGTATGTGTATGTATGCAGGTATGGTGTCTGTATGGTGTGTATGTATGCAGTATGGTATGTGTGTGTATGGTGTGTGTGTATGTATGCAGTTAGGGTGTATGTGTGTATGCATGCAGGTATGGTGTGTGTGTGTGTATGGTGTGTGCATGTATGGTGTCTAAAGTATGCAGTTAATGTGTATGTATGCAGGTATGGTGTGTGTGTGTATGGTGTGTCTATGTATGCAGTTAATGTGTATATGTGTATGTATGCAGGTATGGTGTGTGTAATGTATGCTGGTATGGTGTGTGTATATATATGCAGTATATGTGGTGTGTGTATATGTATGCAGATATGGTGTGTGTATATATATGCAGTATAGAGTGTGTGTATATATATGCAGGTATGTATGTGTATTATATGCAGTATGGGTGTGTGTATATGTATGCAGGTAATGCTGCGTGTGTATGCAGTATGGTGTGTGTATATGTATGCAGTATGGTGGTGTGTATATGTATGCAGGATGGTGTGTATGTATATATATGCAGTATGGTGTGTGTGTATATATGCAGTATGGGGTGTGTATATATATATTATATATATATGCAGTATGGTGTGTGTATATGTATGCAGGTATGGTGTGTGTATATATATGCAGCATGGTGTGTGTGTATAATATGCAGTATGTTGTGTGTATATATATGCAGTATGGGGTGTGTGTGTATATATATGCAGTATGGTGTGTGTATATGTATGCAGTATGGTGTGTATGTATATATATACAGTATGGTGTGTGTGTGTGTATATATGCAGTATGGGGTGTGTATATATATATATGCAGTATGGGGTGTGTATATGTATGCAGGTATGGGTGTGCATATATATTTGCAGTATGGTGTGTGTATACATATGCAGTATGGTGTGTGTTATGTATATAATGCGGGATATATGGGTGTGTGTGTATATATATGCAGTATAGGTGTGTTATATATATGCAGTATGGGGTGTGTTATATAGTATGCAGTATGGTGTTGTATAATATGCAGTATGGTGTGTGTATAATATGCAGTATGGGGTGTGTTATATATGCAGTATGGGGTGTGTGTTATATATGCAGTATGGTGTGTGTATATATATGCAGTATGGGGTGTGTGTGTATATATGCAGTATGGGGTGTGTGTATATGTATGCATTATGGGGTGTGTATATGTATGCAGGTATGGTGAGTGTATATTATGCAGTATGGGGTGTATATATATATATATATATATATATATATGTAGTATGAGGTGCATATATATATGCAGTATAGAGTGTGTATATATATGCAGTATGGGGTGTGTGTATATGTATGCAGGTAAGCTGTGTGTGTATATATGCGGTGTGATGTGTATATATATGCAGTATGGTGTGTGTGTATATATATGCAGTATGGGGTGTGTATATATATATATATGAAGTATGGGATGTATGTATATGTATGCAGTATGGGGTGTGTATATGTATGCAGGTTTGGTGTGTGTATATATATACAGTATGGGTGTGTGTCTATATATGTGCAGTATGGAGTGTGTATATATATATGCAGGTATGGTATCTGTGTATATATATATATATATATATATATATATATATATAATATATATATATATATGCAGTATAGGGTGTGTGTATATGGCCTTGTTCACACACACCTATGCGTTTTTTTAGCACTTTGAAAAACTGATCAGTTTTTCTAAGGGTGCCAAATAGTGTCCCCTGTTGGTCTGAACGTTTTTGAGAGGTTTTTGGACTTGGAGTCATTTTTTGGACTTGGAGTCATATTTTCTTAAAAAACGCATATGCGTTAACGCAGGTGCCTATATGTGGCATGCGTTTCCCATAGGGCCCCATGTTAAAAAAACGCATGCGTTTTTAACAGAACACATGCGTTGTTTTTTACAGCACCTAAAAAACGCTGCATGCAGTGGTTTTTTGGAATGGTGAAAAAAAACGCATGTGTTGGTAAAAAACGCAGCTACACTTAAGTGCACCAGGCATTAACGCATGTGCGTTTTTATTAACAGCATAAAAAACACAGAGAATGCCAAAAAAGCTGATATGTGTGAACAAGGCCTAAGTATGCACGTAAGCTGTGTGCGTATATATGCAGTATGGTGTGTGTATATGTATGCAGGTATGGTGTGTGTGTATATATATGCAGTATGGGGTGTGTATATATATGCAGTGTGGGTGTGTATATATCCAGTATGGTGTGTGTATATATATGCAGTATGGGGTGTGTGTATATATGCAGTATGGGGTGTGTGTATATATGCAGTATGGGGTGTGTGTATATGCAGTATGGGGTGTGTGTATATGTATGCAGTGTGGGGTGTTTATATATCCAGTATGGTGTATATATATATATATATATATATATATATATATATATATATATATATATGCAGTATGGGGTGTGTGTATATATGCAGTATGGGGTGTGTGTATATATATATATATATGCAGTATGGGGTGTGTGTATATATATATGCAGTATGGGGGGTGTGTATATATATGCAGTATGGGGTGTGTATATACATGCAGTATGGGGTGTGTATATATATCCAGTATGGGTGTGTGTATATATGCAGTATGGGGTGTGTGTGTGTATATATATGCAGTATGGGGTATATATATATATATATATATATATATATATAATATATATATATATATATATCAATAGAAAAACTTCTGGCAGCACCAAATGTGGGTGCAAATCTGTCCAACAAACCACTCCTTGTCGAATATATGCGTAAAAACGACAGCAGCACTCCAGAATAGGTCTTCAACCGCCTTTAATCGGGCCTACAGGGCGACCTGCGACGTTTCAGCTACCAAGTAGCTTTTGTCTAGCCTAGACAAAAGCTACTTGGTAGCTGAAACGTCGCAGGTCGCCCTGTAGGCCCGATTAAAGGCGGTTGAAGACCTATTCTGGAGTGCTGCTGTCGTTTTTACGCATATATATATATATATATAATATGTGTGTAGTATGGTGTATGTATATATATCCAGTATGGGGTGTATATATATGCAGTATGGGGTGTGTATATATATATATGCAGTATGGCGTGTGTGTTTTTCTGATTGCACAGTTCATTAAGATGTTTTTTTTTTCCTTCATTTTAGCTTTACATAGGACTGCTGATAAAGTGTCTTACCTAAGAAAGCTATATCTAATGCAAAAATTTGCAAACGAGGGACCTTTTCGTCATTTTATCTCTGTGACTGCAGACACTTCCTACCCATTGATTGTTATATATTTATTATGTTTTTAGAAATATGGAAAATGTTGAAGCTCCCAATCCTGCTTTCTCCCCAGAGTTTGCAGTGTATTGCTCATTATTTTTGGGGTTGGAGTAATTTGGTAGATTGATCTGCAGTTGTATGGATATTAACCCTTAGCACGTGGTGACGTCAGCTCTTCTACGTCTATCTCTGACACCCCTCCTGTGATGTGTGTATGTGATCCTGTGATGTGTGTATGTGTTCCTGTGATGTGTGTGTGTGATCCTGTGATGTGTGTGTGATCCTGTGATGTGTGTGTGATCCTGTGATGTGTGTGTGTGATCCTGTGATGTGTGTATGTGATCCTGTGATGTGTGTGTGATCCTGTGATGTGTGTGTGTGATCCTGTGATGTGTGTATGTGATCCTGTGATGTGTGTATGTGATCCTGTGATGTGTGTGTGATCCTGTGATGTGTGTGTGTGATCCTGTGATGTGTGTATGTGATCCTGTGATGTGTGTGTGATCCTGTGATGTCTGTGTGTGATCCTGTGATGTATCTATGTATGTGATCCTGTGATGTGTATGTGATCCTGTGATGTGTGTGTGTGATCCTGTGATGTGTGTGTGATCCTGTGATGTGTGTGTGATCCTGTGATGTGTGTGTGTGATCCTGTGATGTGTGTATGTGTTCCTGTGATGTGTGTGTGTGATCCTGTGATGTGTGTGTGTGATCCTGTGATGTGTGTGTGATCCTGTGATGTGTGTGTGTGATCCTATGGCTCCTATAGCCTGGCTCTCACTCACAGTGTAGCAGGTGGTAGCACTCCTTAGCAGTGAGCTCACCTGCAGCAGGGATGACCTAGCCTACAAGCTCCACACTGCTACTTTTCCTCTTGTCTAACATCACAATACAACCAAGTGGTTCTTCTATTAGTAGGAACTTTTCATTGACAGGGCTGTGTGACAGGAGGAAAATAATTTGCAAGTCTCTGAAGGTTTGTAGGAGTGATCACAGGACAGGCTGTATTGTGACAGTGCTGCGCTGTATGGTGAGATGTAGCTTCAGATGAGCCAGTGACAATGCCATCTTCAAAGCCTCTCACAACAAGCAGCCTCACGTTTGATATTTTGATTCAATAGGACCTGAGCTTCACAAGATCCCCCTTCCCTGTTTATCACTTTCTTCCTTCTAGTTCTGATTTCTTCTCTCACCCAGTGTCTTTCTGGTGCCTGCTCAAATTAAGCTTGTCTTGTTTCCATCCTGACAACTGTTCCACGACTTGTCCTTCTTCAAGCTCCTCAAAGGCTCTCTCATCCTGCCTGATCTTCCCCAGCAATCGTTCTGAATTTGCTTCTTGTCTTGCAGCTGATGCTGGGAATGCTGAAGGATAATGCCTCTAAATGGCAGTGTGCATTGAATGCAGCGGCGTAACGTCAGGCCCAGGGGTCCCGATGCGAAAGCTCCAACGCGGCCCGCTATTATTGCAAATCTTTAATAGTATTAGTCTTTTTCTATAGGTCAAAGGGACTTTTGGGGCCCCCCTAGACTGCAGGGCCCAGGTGCGATCGCAACCCCTCACCTATTATTGAATGCCCCAGATCAATAAGGGCTGGGTGCAGCAGGCAGGACAGGGTTAAAATAGAGAGAGAAATGCTTGCAATCACTATTACCACCACCTAATCCATGAACTGTACTAAGCTATATAATAATAATAATACTGCATAATAACAATGTGGGCCATAAAGGGACTTCAACATTTTTTTTTTATTATTTTTATTTTATTGTCAACTTGTCCTGTATTAATTTCTCAAAACGATACACCTCTGCGAATATACATTTTTGATGATATTCCATTTTATTTTTAGTTCAGATATACACTTCTTGACTGTTATCTTAGCAGTAGCTTTTTCTTGATAAACGCACATATGGCAGTATTTAATTCCACTTCAATACAGTACATGTTTATCCTACAGACGTCCTGAGTTCAAGCTGTAATGGATTCATGAAGTGTCCTCTATAGGCCGTGTTCACACCTGTGTCACAGAGTCTGCCACATAAATAATCGGCAATATTTTCTGCCCAGTTTATAATGTCCACTGTGACGCTGACCCAACAAACCCTATTATAGTCAATGGGATCCCGTAGGCACTATTGGTGCCTGTCAAGTGAACGTTCCAGCTCTGACTACATGAAGGACTCTAAGGCGAAAATGTTACTCACGACGTCCGCAAGTCACGTATATGTTGTGTTTCTCACATGTATTTATTATAGTCTAAGGGGCCGTACACATGTCCGTGTTTTTTTCTGCCTCAAATTTCATATTCGATCCGCATGATGGATTCAATCTACCCATACAAGTCTATCGGTCAGTGAAAAGCACGTACACCATACGGATGCTGTCCATACGTGATTAACATTGGAAGGTATAGGAGAAGCTTTGGGATTCATTTATTGTTTCATCAGTGAATTCCAATGAAGCCCAGATCCCAAACATTGATGAATAATAAGTGTCTATGTTCCAATAATCATTGATGCTTGAATGAGGCTCAAACATGTTCCTGAATCATAAATCTTTTGGCATATTTTAACCTGATCATCGTCATCACGAGTTAAATCCGTTTACATCACATTTCTGATATTTTTTCCAGCTGTAAATCACAAGACCCATGGATATAACATAATATACAAGATTTTCTGCTCTTTTCATGCATCCCATAGCAATAAATAGGATGTATCAAGTTACGGGCTGGTGTCCCATTTGCGTCATTATCTGCGTTTCTCTCTACGGCGTTTGATTGGTCACATGACGCACACTAACGGTACCCAATAGACCCCAGTGACCAGAATTTTACTGAGGGGACTGGTGAATCTGGCACATGTGGTGTACTTTTTTTGTTTACTGTATGATGGCATAATGCCAGTGCACCCTAAAACTAACTAACCCAAAAAAATTCAATGTACATGAAAAGTGCATGATTTAGAATATCATCAAAAATCAATGTAATATTGCCATGGGTTCAGGGCGTTTCTATGAACCTGAAACGCGTAGACTAATAAATCAATACTGTAATCACCCTTTGATGTCTCATGGAATATAGCAGAGCGGTTTTTAACCCTTCATCCTCCCTACTTTAACTTTCTGAGATAATGACCTTTGGGTTTCCATTGGCTGTAAGCCGTAATCATCAACATTTACAGAAATGGACACTTGAAATAGATCAGTCTGTTTGTAATGGCTCTGTATAATATATACATTTCAGTTTATGTATTGAATTACTGAAATCAATTAACTTTTTGATGATATTCTAATTCATTGAGATTCACGTGTAATTATAGAAAGAATGTAAACAGTGATAATGCAGCACTATTTGTAGTGAAGATGACCAGTATAAAAGCCTGAATGAGTGATCGCTTACATGGAAACATACCATTTTGATTAATTTTTAAGTTTAGATATTGCAGCGATTTATAGGACAACATTTATGTTACATATTAGCAATGCTACATCTTTGCTCATATTGTATACTACAGTATAGCACAATAAATATTACTTATCCTCCTTACTTTTAGACACATTTTATATTAATAACCCGTCCCTTATTGTATCGATTTACCTATATATCATATCACTATAATAATAATCTTATTATAATTAGGATTTTTTTTTGCAGTTTTATGACATGTACTTCATCAGTAGTGTGTCCTATACAATTGATAAAGATCCGTCCATATATCCATAATGATTTCTTATTTTCATGAAAACTTACTGAGCAAAAAATATATTATTGTGAACAAACCTAATGAATATATTTCTATATCATTTTTATTATTGAGCCCTTTTTAATATTGATTGTAATTTTTTGGTAGTGAGAAAAAAATTTTATTTGCCAACTTTACATTAATATAACATCATTTTTAGAATGATATTTCTGCATTTTTATTTTTTTAGTCTATAATCAGAGCATGCTGTTATTACTTTTGTTGCCATCTTGTATAACCCCTGTCCTAGTTTGTTTTTATTAGTGTTTTTATAAGATGCCATTTATTAGTGTAGCTATAATAGTGATATTACTAATAACAATAATTCGTATTATTAGATTCTTTTCAGTATAAGTCTCCGTGCCCCGAGTTTCCCACTAGGTTATCTATAGTCCTTTATATTCTAAGCCTCTTCTGATTTCACCCAAAGACAATGTAGCGGTTCAGACTGCCTTCCCCATTACAGACTCATTAATAAGAGCATCTCTGAATCTGCGAACCCTGCAGAACTGCAAAATGACTTTTTACACTATGGCAGAGTTTAACAAAAGATGACATAGTCTATGGATATTCGATTTTGTGTATCTTCCATACATAATGAGTATGTAAAAAAAAGAAAAAAAAAAGCTTCCTAGTCAAAGGGCATCTTATTAGACGAGGTTGTATGTGGTTTTCTGCAGCCACACTAATTCAGAGGGAAAAAAAAAACATTTACAAATCATTAGTATTAGGCAGTCCCATTATACAGGCCTTTTCTTACCCATTCCATTATCTTTCCTATTCCATTTTCATGTCGCTAATTTTACCTCTCCATTTTTATTGCTGTGCTTACTAACCTTTAAGCTGCAGTGGGTATAATAGAAGGGCAAACAATTTTCTCACAGTTAACTAGACAGCATAAATGTCACATGTTGCAAACTGAAGCCTATTTGCAAAAAAGAAATAGAGACAACAGTGAATACATAACGTGCTGTAATCCCACATTGAGAGTTTACCACCGCAGGTCTATCTGCTCCCAAGTGATGGATTGTTTACTGCAGCACTAAACAAAGAAATAGTGGACAGCACCACCATACATCACAGGGCGATTGGTCTCTGCAGACAACAGGCAATGATTGCACACCCGATTGTTAAAACTCACTTATTATTACATTTCTTAAAACAGAAAAAAAACGCAATTAGCAGTCACAAATTTATCTCAAATTGATACTTTGTAGCATTGAATTGGGCTGCGAGGCCTATAATGTGGAGCCTTGAATGTCTACTATAAATCAACATGACCTGCTTTACATCCAATGATGATTATCCAATAATTCATAATGTATCAATATGTATTAAATATTATCTATGTTACCACTTAATTTGCAGTACTTGATAAAAAAAAATCAATATAATAACTTTAACCCCCTACATATGAGCAATTTACTAATAGAGGTTCAGTTAGGCATATTAGGGACCTTTACACGTCACAACATTGCATGCAATTTCACTTGTAACTTACTGGTTGCAGTGAAATCATGGACACATTGTTCCATTTGTACACAGCAACAAGATAGAACAATGGTCCATGATTTCACTGCAACCAGTAAGTTGCCAGAGAAATTGCATGCAATGTTGCGACGTGTAACGTACCCTTAATTAAGATAGCACTCAGGGTTTACTGTCAGTCATGGTTCTTTACATATTATTAAATATATATTATATATATATAGGATTATTTATAATAAATAATAATAAATCTTTATTTATATAGTGCCAACATATTCGCAGCGCTTTACAATACAGTGGGTAATTGACCTTCCTCTCATTCTCGGATCCTCTGCCAAAGTCCTGGGAGTTGGAGAGTTCTGGGCAGAATCTTAGTTGTTCCCAACAATATATATTATCAATAAAGGAGAGGCAGCCTCTGAAAAATGCAGAAATAATAAGTAGTGGACTGTAGCCCATGTGGCAACGTTTCGGCTCACAGGGACTTCTTCAAACCTGCTTCACTTTTTCCATTAACTGTAACGTGGCAACATGGAGTAATCACATTTGTTACATATGCTTGACTGCTGTCTCTCCTTTATTTGTTCGTACACAGTAACAATTGGAGTTTACTTTGGAAGGCCTAGCACCCACTTATGTAATTGTGCTGCTCCATTTTCCTATAATATTTTGGACGTCAAAATGTTACACACAGGCAATTGCAGGAAGGATAGCTTGCACAGCAATGATGATAGTGATAACATTATGTGAGTGCACTGTAATAGTGCTACTACGTCTATCTAAACTACAAAGACTGTTGCACTGAATGTACCCGGGAGGCAATTTTGAATCCAAAACTGGAAGTTAAAGTGTCTGGTTCTACAAAGTATAATGTTAAATAAATCTCTTTTGCCAAAGCACTAGATTTTCCCATCTTTCCCATCAAAATGATAGAGAAAATAGAGAACTATGAAGGATCCTCCCCTCGGATTGCTACACACTATGGGTCATTTTATGTAAATCCCTTACATATCATTAAAGAACCACGTTAGATTTGGGTAGATTGATTTTGATATATTGGAAACGGGTCCATTGTTCACATTTAGAACAGGCATGGGAAATATGCCAGCCAACAGTTGTCTTAGGTTGTCCGAAGCACTCATTAACATACATGTTTGGCTCAGCCAAATATGCATGTTAATCCCCATGGATGAAATACAGAAAGGAGCTGCCAAACACCTCTGGCACCACTTATCTCTTGGGGGAAAACCATAAAATGATGTGTAAAAATTAAACATGGCCAATTTAATGGTCTCAAAGAGAGCATACACCGAAGGGTACATGGATGCTCCCATAGGTAGATCATAAGGCTGTCCTGTGAACACAGCACTGAATGTTTCCAGCAAGAAGGGAAAATATCTTCCCTTCTGAGATCTATCTTCACTTTTCTTAACCAGCTCAGGACCAGGATTTCAGATTTCTCTTATTTGTTTAATTATTTTGACATCTTCTTGCTTTTTTATTTATTTTAATTTATTTTACACTTTGTGACCCCCATAAGGCATTTAAACATCTTCGGTTTAACACAATAATACATTATTTTTATTGCCAAGTTCTCCTGTCACTCCAGCACCCATATTAGTCCTCTCGGCTGTATAGCAGAGCTCACTGTGTCACATGATAGCTTGATCCAGAAGAGCATTGTCAGTGCTTCCTAATCTCTATACACAGAGCTTGTGCAGTGCTGTGTATAGCATTATCAGAAGGCAGAAAGAGTAATCAACCCTCTCTGCCTTCTCTGTGGAGAAGCTGGCTGTGTCTGACAGCTGGCTCCCCACCCTGCTAGCTACACAATCACCTGCAAGCTGCTTACTTTGCATTGATGTTTTGGAATGTTAGTGCAGAGTTAAGGCTGCCTTCAGACTTGCAGATGCATCTGCAGCGTTTTGCAGATGCATCTGCAAGCATCTGCATGCAGACCGCGGCCCCTATGTTTATAATGGTGCGCACGGCGGTCTGCAGATGCTTGCAGATCGCCGTGCGCACCCATTCACTCCTATATGTGATCTGTGCGCAGGCGGATGCCTGCGTACAGATCACACACTCTTGTCCACACCAGGGACGCGACATGCTGCGTCCCGGGTGCGGACGCGGGACACCGGAAGGAGCAGATATGGTCCGCATCCGCACCCGAACGCAGCAAACGCTGCCAAACGCAGGCACTGTGCGTTCCTATGTTAAACATAGGAACGCAGTGCGCATGCGTTTGAATGCGTATGGGAACGCAGCATAAGCTGCGTTCACATACGCAAATGTGAAGGCAGCCTAAGTGAGGACAGCCTGGATGTTTAAAGTCTATGAGTGGTCCAGAAGTAGTTAATAGCTGATTATGAATAAAAGGGAATAAGTAATGTCTGCCTAAATAGTTAATTCTATTATACTAAATGGTTAAAATTGCAAATTTATTTTAAACACAAGTAACTTTGCTATCTACTGGTTGTTAAAAATCCTTTTTGCTCCAAAACAAATGGATTGCTTATAACCTAGGTTACCTCTGTAGTCTATTAACGGTAAATAATCATAATGGCTGCAGATCATTGCATTTGTTTTTCATAAAAAAGAAAACTCTAGACCCTGAAATATCCAGAGTTATATAAAATTAAAGTTGTATCTCTAGCAACTCAAATTTGCTTTAGTTGAATTATGGGGGTAATTGCCAAGATTTTGGAGCTATATATGAACTCTAACAATGGAATTATGTTGTGCCCCTTTTGAAGTCACCCTTATAGGGGCATACCTACAATAGGTGCAAGGGCTTGTGATCGCACCCGGGCCATGGAGTCCTTGGGGGCCCCAAAAGTCCTTTTGGCCTATAGGAAAAGACCAATGCTATAAAAGATTTGCAATAATTAGGGGTCCGGTGGGAGCTTTTACATTGGGGCCCATGAGCTTCAAGTTACGCCACTGCACCCTTACTTTGATGCATGATAACTTACCTTCCAACATCTGTCCCTACCATATTGACCCGTTACCTCGGAAACAAATAAACATCATGTTCAGATCTTAAAGGGAGACTGTCACCAGATTTTTGCCATCCAATCTGAGAGCAGCATAATGTAGAAATAGAGACCCTGATTCTAGCGATGTGTCATTTACTGAGCTGCTTGCTGTCATTTTGATAAAATTTGTGTTTTCTCTGTTGCAGATTTAGCAGTCTGTGAATATGACAGACTACGTGGCAGCAGGCTAAGGAGACTGCTAATGATAATCTCCAGATGATTAAACAGTGATTTTATAAAAACTACACTGAGCAGCTCAGTAAGTGACACATCGCTGGAATCAGGATCTCGGGTCCTAGATTATGCTATTCTCAGATGAGGTTGCAAAAACCTGGTGACAGGTTCCCTTTAAGGAGACAAAAATTTAGAATAAAAAACAGTCTTTTCATTAGGAAAACATTAAAAAGAATTGTAAATACAGGATTTGCACAGTTTTAATCTGGAAAAGATAAACTTCCCTCACTGAGTAGCTCTTGTAGAATACTTAAAACATCATTTTCTATTACTTCCAAAACATATGTTAGATCTTCCACTACATATGATATCGCAGACTTATTTCCATGCTGTGCACAGCCTCCTTCTTTACTATGTAATTAAACATTAAACAACACTGCAAGAATAGATATGCAAACATGATGGGTGCATTATCAAAGCCTACGAGAACAGTATCATTTAACGCTGGGAACGCTGCACACGTCTCTCCTGGAATACAACACACTGGCTGTATATGACAAGCGTTTTATGCAGTGTTAACATCAGCAGTATGTTTTGCATGCAGAGTTTTGGAAAGATATCCATGCTTATTGGAATAGAAGGAAACGCCGATGCCACGTCACTGATATTCAAATCCAGCCTTTATTCCTCACATGCTCTTAATAAAAACATCAAACGGGCTCCCGTATGGAGGAGGACCCCACAAACAACAGACGTGTTTCGAGACCAGAGTCTCTTAGTCATAGGCACATGTACAAATGGTTCACACACCACATGTATAGACATACATAGACATACACAGCTGTTCAGTATTCGATTAATCAAACAGCAGCAAAGGGGACTGTAACCCCCCAAATGCCATCCTACAGCGAGAAAAAGGAATCCTTACCAACAAACGTATGTTTTAACAGTCAACAAAACATCATATAAGCATATAATAATGAATATTTCCATGTTCACATAGAATGGGCAAACTGCAATATTCTAATGATGTATCACAAAAAAAATGTTGAAAGAACTCACCCTTCCCAAGTATGGAGACAGAATCCCACATTATTAAATTTGCTACATCCATTGCTTATAATAATAAATAATAAATCTTTATTTATATAGCACCAACATATTCCGCAGCGCTTGATAATTTCCCAATATATATACCGTATATACTCGTGTATAGGCCGACCCGTGTATAAGCCGACCCCCCTACTTTTGCCCCCAAAATCTGGGAAAACCTATTGACTCGTGTATAAGCCGAGGGTGGACCCCAGCACAGGTATACAGCCCCCAGCAGTGTGGTATACAGGCCTCCCCAGTGGTAGTATACAGCAGCCCCAGAGGTATATACAGCAGCCCCAGTGGTAGTATACAGCAGCCCCAGAGGTATATACAGCAGCCCCAGTGGTAGTATACAGCAGCCCCAGTGGTAGTATACAGCAGCCCCAGTGGTAGTATACAGCAGCCCCAGTGGTAGTATACACGCAGTCCCAGAAGTATATACAGCAGCCCCAGTAGTAGTATACAGCAGCCCCAGAGGTATATACAGCAGCCCCAGTGGTAGTATACAGCAGCCCCAGAGGTATATACAGCAGCTCCAGTGGTATTATACACGCAGCCCCAGAGGTATACAGGCCCCCCCCATCAATATCCAGGGCCCCCCATCAGTATCCAGGGATCCCCCCCTTGCTCTGCAAACCTGTAAAGTAAAATCATCGCGCTCCCCCAGCTTCATCCGTCTTCTTCCGGCTTCCTCCTCTGTCGCAGGCAACCAGAGGAAGCCGGAAAAAGACGGATGAAGCCGTTGGAGCGCGATGGCAGCGGCGGGACAGCGGCAGCGGGACAGTGATAAGTATAATGATTTTACTTTACAGGTTTGCAGAGCAAGGGGGGGTCCTGGATACTGATGGGGGTGCCTGTATACCTATGGGGGGGGTGCCTGTATACCGATGACTCACGTATAAGCTGAGGGGGACTTTTCAGCTGGGCTGGGCTGAAAAACTCTACTTATACGCGAGTATATACGGGTATGTATATATTTTATCATTGTATTGCTAGCTATTTGCCTTACATGCAACAATAAAAAGACCATCAATACATACATTATGTGTTTCGTTCCATTATTATGCTTTGTAATGTGTGTGTGTCTTTCTGATTGAACAGTTCATTAAGTTTTTTTTTTAAAAAATGTGGGATTCTTCCTTCATACTTGCGTGTATTGATCCATGGAAGATTGTGTTGGAGTCAAATATCTAAAATTCCTGGTTCCACGTGAGTTTGAACATTTTGAAAATCACCATTTCCCACACTACTTGAGCATTAGAGTGGGTTGATCTCATTTGTGGCTAAGTGAAGTTCCCCATAATACTGTAAAGCTTTGACATACCATGTATATTGATGACCTTGCTACCATATTACCATACCTTGTTCATTAGTGGTCAGCAAACATCTGGGTCATTAGAGATCAACAGTCGCAGTGGAGCACAGGACTACCAGCTGATAAAGAAGAGTTGGTTTCCATCTCCAGATTCCAATAGGTAAG
The DNA here is from genome assembly GCA_033576535.1 of Allobates femoralis. Lineage (NCBI taxonomy): Eukaryota > Metazoa > Chordata > Amphibia > Anura > Aromobatidae > Allobates > Allobates femoralis. The sequence continues at coordinate 290,639,400 of JARQOC010000001.1, forward strand.
TGGAACATATATATCATCAGCTCTCTCTCCTTTCCAATACTGAGATATGAGTGAATTTATTCACCCCAAGTCAAATCACTGGGGAAAATTTGGTCAAGCTGTCAAATTCGAATTGTAAAAGATCTGCTCATCTCTACTGTCAAGTTGTAGTATTTCGAAAGACAGTATTCCCTCTACCACTAGATACTAAACCAGAAAAAAATCCAAATTGGGTACAATGGTCAAAGAAATGGCTTTTTTTTTTGGCGTTCAACGTGTGATAAAAAGCACCCGGTAACATGATTTCAGTATTAATACAGCAATACCAAATCCACATAGTTTATTTTATAAATTACTTATGTTAATGTATTATTTTGCCTTCATTGGAGCTGTGTGAAGGTTTGATTTTTGCATGACGAGCTTTATTCTTCGTTGTTACCATTTTGAGGAGCGTATGACTTTTGATAGCATTTTATTCAATTTTTGGGGGTGGTTTAAAATACAAAATAACCCCCTCAAGTCAGGTTTTCTTCTTTACAATGTTTACCATAATGGTACCTTTACACGCCGCCACCGAGGGTAGCAACAGGCAGGCACCGCACGTGCACGCGCGTGTTTTCAACGGTTCCTAATGGTGCCTGATGCCGCATATAGTCGCCGCCACAAGGTGCTCCACAGAAGGTATTTTCGTTCCCTGGAAGTGCCGACGGGTGCCGCAGGTTACCTTCTATGGAGCACCTTCCCTGATTTACACGCCGCTACCAGAAGGGAATATGGGCGGACCTGGGGCAGCAGGGACAACACATAGGTGTGCCAGAGTTGTGTATTACGCGACGCTCGTACGATGATTGGACAATGCAATAGCATCATGATTGGCCAGCCAGCGCAGGAAGGCTGGATAATACATGACGCTATTGCAAATGTGTAGTGACTGGTCAGCTCGTTAAACATGCTGCCCTGTGCAGGAACAATCCAATGGGTAAACAGTAGCCCCCACCAATGATAGCTCATGGGGCGTGGTATACATGATGCTGTGGCACACCCAGAGAACTCAAATACCGTGCCTGTGCCCCGATTACACGCCGCCACCATAGGGATTATGTCTGCTTGTTTTTGAGCACGGCTGAAACACAGGTATCCAAAGACACAGGAAGGAACTTCCTGAATTACACGCCGCCACTTCGCGGTCTTTTGAAGGCAAAAGGAACAATTGTATCCGATGCCTGGCGGTTTCTACCTTTCGGTGGCGGCGTGTAAAGGTACCATTAGAGTTAAGTTTTTAGATCTAAATATCAAACTTTTAAGGACATAATACTAAATATGCTAACAATTTTAATTTCTTTATTGTCGGAATAGGTAAAAGGTGGTGCTAGGCCTCATGGGAGAATCAAGCTGATGGTGACCGGTGCCTTCAACAGACATGATAAACAAAAATGTCTCTGTTTTGTATTACACAGGCATTCTCTGCTTGAAACACTGTTATCAGGAAAGCATATGATGCCTCAAGAAAAAAATGAAGAAGAGAAAAACATATGGGCTACACAAATTGTCTACAGGTCCATAATATAGGATGCTTGAACATGTAAATCGATGACCACCATGTGAATAAGAACTAGAAAGAATAAAAAATAGTTACTGTATTTTTACCTTCTAAATCATAAAGTTGCATTCATTTGATATCACCAATGATTTGATCATTTAATTTAGTTTTAGTGCTAAGTAAAAAAAGATTTAGACAGAAGTGTCGCAGCCAAGTCCTGACCTGAATTTTGAGGGCTTCTTTACTAAAAATGAGATGCAACTACTTCAGCCAAGGCTCTAAACAAGCTTAAAACCAGAAAAACATTTGTTGGTCAGGATGTGTGAATATCCCTGACATCTGTTGACTTGCGTCCCTGGAAAGATTTTACTTTGCAGCATCAACATTTCTTGGCAAGCGATATCCATATATTTTATGAGGTTAGAAGCTTCCTTATTCCTACATACATTTATTTCTTGCTGTTAACAATATATCTTGCTAAACACAAAAAAGGAGGAATCAACTTAAAGTACAATAGAATAAGCTGAAAATTAGTCATTGCAAATATCAAGGTGGCAAAATAACCAATGACTATATTATCTATGAAGTCTGAATTGATGCACTTTGGGGTCCAGTCTTTACATCTATTGCTAATTATAGTGCATCTCAATGAATTAGAATATCATCAAAAAGTTAATTTATTTCAGCAATTCAATACATAAAGTGAAATGCATATGTGGCGCCCCAATGGAAAGGTGCCACAGGGAGGTACTGCACCCCAAACAGATGGTGTAGTGCCTCCATAGCTGTGGATATGGAGGACCCTACAGAGTCTGTACCCAACACCCATACAATAGGCCACCTTAATACAGGTCCCATGGGGTGGAGCCTAGATGAGCGGGAGACGATTTGTGACAGTTAGAAGATTAGTCAGTCAGATGGTGTAAGACAGCAGAGAAGATGGACACAGGGGATCCTGCGACCGTGACAGGAGGGCACCTCTAAGGAGAGGGATGACCCGGACAGAGAAGGGGGCCACTCCAGGACTGGTCAGAGCCAGCTGGAGGCCCAGGTCATCACCGGTACACCGGAAACAAGGTGTTTAGTTACGGTCTATCCCTAACCGCAGACCGGCAGGCTGTGGGCCCGACATAAGGGAGCCACAGCACCCATCAAGCAGTGCAACATCAGACCCATAGCTGGGTTCACGACGCTGAGAAGTAGAGAGACTTTAGGCAACAAACCCCGAGGACTAGAGACTAGACTCACTAGTGGGAGGACAGAAGGCCATCAGGGCAAAGAAAGGAAAAGGACCAGGAGAACCATTTTAAGGACACCTCTGACAGACTCTCGAAAAGCCTCCAAAATCCACGGCTATGGCACCCGGTTAATCCAGACTGTACCGTGTACCGATTTCACCTGGTGCAAGTAAAGAACTGTTTGAGCTGATCTGGTGTCTGGTCACCTTACATCCGCCGCCCGGAGGGCCTCTACAGCATCACAGAGGTGAGGACTATTACTTCCCTCATCAACCCCACTGCCCTGAGGTAAAGCTCCGCCTGTGGGGAGCTGTACTACCAAAGCTGCCTTTTCATCACCTCAGCACCCGACCGCAGCACTGGTAACCCTATTACCAGGTACCACAGGTGGTGTCACGTTACAATTCCCCCATCATCATCACCCCCACCCGCCATTGAGGGTCCAGGGCACGGATCTGGGAACCGACCAGCCGTGATCCCCGAAGTAACCACTTGTCCCGGTATCCGAATACCCCCTACCCTGTCGACCGACTCACATATAGCATATAGAGTTATTATAAACAGAGTGATCTATTTCAAGTGTTTATTTTGGTTAATGTTGATGATTATGACTTACAGCCAATGAAAACCTAAAGGTCATTATCTCAGAAAATTAAAGTAGGGGGGATGAAGGGTTAAAACCAAGATCACTTATTCCATGAGACATCAAAGGGTAAATATAATATTGATTCATTAGTCAATGCATTTCGAGGCTCCCTTAAACACATTGACTAATAAATCAATATTACATTCACCCTTTGATCTCTCACGGAATACAGCAGTACAGTGTTTAACCTTTCATCCTCCTTACTCTATACACACCACAATGGGGACTGCAGCAGCCGTGATATGCTTTTATAGTAGTTGTGACTCTCACAACCACGCAAGGTGAAGCCTCTGATATCTATTTAGGTAATATTTTATCTCTCAGACCCTTCATCCTCCCTACTTTATTTTTCTGAGATAATGACCTTTGGGTTTTTATTGGCTGTAAGCCATAATCATCAACATTAACATAAATAAACACTTGAAATAGATCACTCTGTTTGTAATGACTCTAAATAATATATGCGTTTCACTTTATGTATGGAGTTACTGAAATAAATTAACTTTTTGATGATATTCTAATTCATTGAGATGCATCTGTATGTGTATCATTCTCTTTACATGTGATTTTAATTTAGTAATGATGTGGTGGAGAATGTGAATCCCAAAACATTTTACTCTCGCTAAATATTGCAGTACCTTAGTAAATATAGTACAATAGTACTTCTTAAGGCACCTTCACGCGCCGCAATATCGCCTGGGAATCCTAAAGGCGAAATGTCGCCCCGGAGCAATCGGCTCTTGCCTGAATCCTGAGCACTGCTCTGAAATCAGCCGCAATCATGAAGGCGATATTTCCGTGTTTTGGAGTGTGATAGGGCGATAGTGATGGAATTAGCGTCGCCTATGATTTCCCGTAGGCGTGCCACAGCGTGCTATAGTCAGCGCCCCGTGTGAACTGATTGGTGTGGTCTACTGTGTTCCCATTGGCTGTCAATTGACACCGCTACATATTTGATGAGCTGTCCATCCAGCACCACACAATGGCAATGGCGTCATGTATTAGCCAGCCTTCCAGAGCAGGCTGACCAATCGGAATGCTGTTGCATTGTCCAATGAGTGTGTATAGGGCGCGGTGTAAACCACTGTGGCACACCTTTCTCTTCGCCGCGCTGAACATGTACGCCCACATTGCCTTTGAGATTGCGGCGTGTGAACCGGGGATGGGATTAGGCAGGATTGCTTCCGCTGAACGTGAGGCGATTTCCGGAGCGACACATTGCCTTACTTTCAGGGCGCAATTGCGGCGTGTGAGGCCGCCATCGTTGATCTGAGGCGCCCATGAAAAAACGTGCATGCGCATGTTAGATCGCCTTATATCGCCAGGCGATATTGTGGCATGTGAAGGTACCTTTAGTATTTTCTCAAGAAGATAGTGTTACACAAAAACAAGCAAGTTAAAGTGGTTTTGCGGAATAAAATTAGTCCAGTAATTTTTTCCCCCAAACATATATCCCAGCTCATTATCACATACTGCACTTCTTTTAGGCTGGGTTCACTCCACGGTTTTGTTCCAGTCCGTTGGGATCCTGTGTGTTGCAGGACCACATGGACAGGAACGGACAGGTCTGAATTGTAACTCCGGATGCCCTTTCTGTGTCCGGATTTCGAATTTTGAGGGATCCCGTACACAGAAAGAGCTGGAAGGAGCCAAACCTGCAAAGCACAGGCAAGTGGTGTTGAAGTTGTTACATTGCAAAAGCAAAACTAAAGAAAGGAACGGTTAAAAATGAAAAAAATACTCACCTCTTCACCGAGTGTCCCGCCATGTGTTACATGACAGCATCAGTTGAGCGGTTTAAATCGCCCGCCTGCCAATTGGTTTTGGCGGGTGATTTAAACTGCTCAGATGATGCTGTCAAATGACACATCAGCTGATGTGTTGCCACCCTGCCCGCTCAGCTGATTAAGGTCCTGCAGTCATCGAACGTGGACTCATCGCATCACAGGACAGTCTGCGGAGAGGTGAGCATTTTTTTTTATTTTTAACCATTGCTTTCTTTAACTTCACATTAGCAGTGTATGTAGATACACTAAGGTGAAATTACACACATGGTAACAGAGCAGTGTATGTGTGTGGAGCATGCTCAGTACACTAAAACCGGATCCGGGAAACAATCCTGATTTTTCCCAGATCCGGTGCCCATAGACTCCCATGTTATAGGTGCTGGAACGCCCCGGATTTGTTTCTGTCCGGTTTGGTCCTTTTTTTTCCACCGGAGCCCAATATCGGAGCGGTCTCCGATTTTGGGGCCGGAAAAAAACAGGACAGAAACGAATCTGAGACTGAATTAGCAGAATTGGATGGCCATTTATGAGAAATCCGGCACCATAAGAATACATGGGAGGCTAAAAACAACCTGTTTTGTCCTTTTTAAAACGGACACAACATGATGGCAAAAATCGTGGTGTGAAGCCAGGCTTACGCTTCTTACTTTTAGCCTGATTTTGATTCTTTAAAGTCACCAAGTTTTCCCTACATTTTATTCCACTGTACTCCACTATCAATCCCCTGATACATCAATACAACTTCCTATGGGCAGTACCTGATGCAATACCAATGTAATTCTCCTTCCATCTACACTGTGTGCAGAATTATTAGGCAAGTTGTGTTGTAGAGGATTATTTTTGTTATTGATCAACAACTATGTTCTCAATCAACCCAAAAGACTCAAATATCAAAGCTTAATATTTTTGGAAGTTGGAGTGGGTTCTTTTTTAGATTTGGCTATCTTAGGAGGATATCTGTCTGTGCAGGTAACTATTACTGTGCAGAATTATTAGGCAACTTAATAAAAAACAAATATATTCCCATCTCACTTGTTTATTTTCACCAGGTAAACTAATATAACTGCACAAAATTTAGAAATAAACATTTCTGAAATGCAAAAACAAACCCCCAAAATATAGTGACCGATATAGCCACCTTTCTTTATGATGACTCAACAACCTTCCATCCATAGAATCTGTCAGTGGATTGATCTGTTTACGATCAACATTGTGTGCAGCAGCCACTACCAGGGCCGTATTTGGAGTTCCTGCTGCCTTAGGCACTGTCAGCGGTCGGTTGGTTTATGTGCAAGTTTATTCTTCAAGCGTTTGCATGGGTTTCCAACCACACTACAGAGACATACTGATAGGATGTTTACATTGTGAGCCCCAATGAGGACAGTGTTGATGATGTATGGAAAGTGCTGTGGAGTTCATACCGTAGTGTAATATAAATGCAAAAAATATTATTCTTACAGTATATTATGTCACAATACCAGGATCTGAGGATCCTCTATTTCGAGATCAGGGGCTCTCTGATGACATGTTGCTGCCTGTATCGCTGTCGCCCTCTTTTGACACTGCAGTGCGGTGGATAAGAGAACAATAACTGGTTAATAGCAAGAAGTATGGAGTGTGTACTAACTGAGCCATACACCCTCCCTATACCATGTCCAGCAGACATTGTAGCATTACTATATGGATTTTATTATTAGGGTACAGACACACTGGCGAGAAACTCGGACGAGTGCAATCTGTGATTTTATCACATTGTACTCGAACCAATGTTAATCAATGTCTGAGAGCACACTGGCGAGTGTCAAATGCTTTTCTATCACCCAGATTCAGGATGAGAAAAAAGTTGCAACATGCTGCGACAGTATGCGATTCATGGCCAAGACTCACCAATGCAAGTCTATGGATCTGACAAGATCACGGACTGCACACTGACCATCCGAGAGGCATCCATTTTTTTCACTATACATTCTCATCATGTAGCTCAAACAACTGTAAAATGTTCCTGTAAATGATTCTACAGTAAATAGCTGCTGAGAAAAAAAAACACATTGCACTCGGATGTGATCTGAGAAAAATGTCGGATACTCACACAACAGTTGGATGCCAAGCGGAGCAAAAATCAGATGACACTCGTCCGAGTCTCCTGGATGAGGAATGGACCGATTTCAAGGCGGCGGGAGACAGTGTACCACCATGTCCCCAGCTTCGTGTTGCGCACAGACAGTGTACCACCATGTCCCCAGCTCTGTGCTGTGCACAGACAGTGTACCACCATGTCCCCAGCTCCGTGCTGTGCACAGACAGTGTACCACCATGTCCCCAGCTCCATGTTGTGCAAAGACAGTGTACAATATGCTGTCTGTACACAGCACGGAGCTGAGGACATGGTGGTACACTGTCTGTGCACAGCACGGAGCTGGGGACATCCTCTGTCCCTCCTGTTGCTCCTCTGTCCTCCTGCACCCTGTCCTTCTCTCCTCTGTCCCTACTGCTGCTTCTCTGTCCTCCTGCACCTCCGTCGTCCTCTCCTTTGTCGCTCTTGCTGCTCCTGTCCTCCTGCACCCCCATCCTATTCTTCTCTGTCCTCCTGCACCTCCTCTGTCCTCTTCTCCTCAGTCCTTCCTCCTGCTCCTCTGTCCTCCTCTGTCCCCCTGAACCCCCTCTGTCCTCCTGCAGCTCCTCTATCCTTTTCTCCTCTGCCCCTACTGTTGCCCCTCTGTCCTCCTACACCCTATCCTCTTCTCCTCTGTCCCTCCTGTTGCCCCTCTGTCCTCCTGCACCCCGTCCTCTTCTCTCCTGTCCCTCCTGCTGCTCCTCTGTCCTCCTGCACCCCGTGCTCCTCTCCTCTGTCCCTCCTGCACCCCCATCCTCTTCTTCTCTGTCCTGCTGCTCCTCTGTCCCCCTGCACTTCCTCTGTCCTCTTCTCCTTGGTCCTTCATCCTGCTCCTCTATCCTCCTCTGTCCCCCTGCTACTCCTCTGTCCTCTTCTCCTCGGTCCTCCTCCTTCTCCTCTGTCCTACTCTGTCCCCCTGCACCTCCTCTGTCCTCTTCTCCTAGGTCCTTCCTCCTGCTCCTCTGTCCCCCTGCACCTCCTCTGTCCTGTTCCCCTCGGTCCTTCCTCATGCTCATCTGTCCTCCTCTGTCCCCCTGCACCTCCACTGTCCTCTTCTCCTTGTTCCTTCCTACTGCTCCTCTGTCCTCTGTCCCCCTGCACCTCCTCTGTCCTCTTCTCCTCGGTCCTTCCTCCTGCTTCTCTATCCTCTGTCCCCCTGCACCTCCTCTGTCCTCTTTCCTCGGTCCTTCGTCCTGCTCCTCTGTCCTCTGTACCTCCTCTGTCCTCTTCTCCTCGGTCCTTCCTCCTGCTCCTCCTCTGTCACCCTGAACCTCGGTCCTTCGTCCTGCTCCTCTGTCCCCCTGCACCTCCTCTGTCCTCTTATCCTCGGTCCTTCCTCCTGCTCCTCTGTCCCCTTGCACCTCCTCTGTCCTCATCTCCTAAGTCCTTCCTCCTGCTCCTCTGTTTCCTGCAGTTTCCCCACATTCTCGGGTCCTCATTTGGTGCTGGCTTCAGTGCAGAAATTGGCTGGGCTCCCTCTGAGCACAGTGATGTGCAGAGTAAGCAGCAGCATGAGCTCCGCTGCCAGCCGCACCATCCTCCAGCTTTCAGTGCCGGGCCGCCTGCTTCCTTGATCTCTGGGTCCAGGGTAAGGAAGGGGAGGAAGCTGGGTGGAGGAGCCACCACCACCGCAGCAGCAGCACGTGGGAGCCACCGCGGGACAGGAAGGAACCCGCATTTCTGAGTTCCGTAGAGCTCCCAGTGGTGATCGCTCTCAGCACTGGGGGCACATGCGGGCAGCAATGCAATGCCAGCACTGCGCTCTGGCACCGGCGGTGGGGCACCCCCCACAAAGACTCGGTTTTAATATGGAGTCTGGGGGAGGGGAGGGAAGTAAAGAAAAAAAAAACTAAATTAAAAAAAATTCTCCCCAAGCGCCGCCCCCTTGATCTGCCGCCCTAGGCACCGGCCTACAAGTGCCTTATTATAAATATGACCCTGGCCACCACAGCTTCCCAGACAGTGTTCCGAGAGGTGTACTGTTTTTCCTCCCTGTAGATCTCACATTTTATGATGGACCACAGGTTCTCTATACGGTTCAGATCAGGTGAACAAGGGGGCCATGTAATTCTTTTTTCTTCTTTTAGACCTTTACTGGCAGCCACGCTGTGGAGTAGTTGGATGCATGCGATGGAGCATTGTCCTGCATGAAAATCATGTTCTTCTTGAACGATACCGACTTCTTCCTGTACCACTTCTTCTGCTTGAAGAAGTTGTCTTCCAGAAGCTGCCAGTAGGTCTGGGAGTTGAGCTTCACTCCATCCTCAACCCGAAAAGGTGCCACAAGTTCATCTTTGATGATACCATCCCATACCAGTACCCCACCTCCACCTTTCTGGCGTCTGAGTCGGAGTGGAGCTATCTGCCCTTTACTGATCCAGCCTCTGGCCCATCCATCTGGCCCATCAAGAGTCACTTTAATTTCATCAGTCCATAAAACCGTTGAAAAATCAGTCTTAAGATATTTTTTGGCCCATCTTTACATTTTATCTTATGCTTCTTGTTTAAAGGTGGTCGTTTTTCAGCCTTCCTTATCTTGGCCATGTCCCTGAGTATAGCACATCTTGTGCTTTTTGATACTCCAGTAACGTTGCAGCTCTGAAATATTGTAAAACTGGTGGCAAATGGCATCTTGGCAGCTTCACGCTTGATTTTCCTCAATTCATGGGCAGTTATTTTGCGCCTTTTTTGTCCAACACGCTTCTTGCGACCCTGTTGGCTATTTGCCATGAAACGCTTGATTGCTCAGTGATCATGCTTCAACAGTTTGGCAATTTCAAGACTGCTGCATCCCTCTGCAAGACATCTCACAATTTTGGACTTTTCAGGGCCCGTCAAATCTCTCTTATGACCCATTTTGCCAAAGGAAAGGAAGTTGCCTAATAATTAAGCACACCTTATATAGGGTGTTGATGTCATTAGACCACACCCCTCCTCATTACAGAAATACACATCACTTGATTTACTTAATTGGTAGTTGGCTCTCAAGCCTATACAGCGTGGAGTAGGACAACATGTATAAAAAGTTTCGTGATCAAAATACTAATTTGCCTAATAATTCTGCACACAGTGTATTTCCTCTAGACTACCTTATATAAGAAGTATACAGTCTAGAGTCACTGAATATATTATATCTAATATAAAATTGCCTTAAATTATCCATCATCCACTTTCGTCTGGACGTCCCCGAATCCCATAAGTCACTGCAGTGCACTGGAAGTACGCCGACTGCCATATTGGAACACCCAAATGATGGGTATTCCGATATGCCAATCGCTGCACTCCCGGTGGACAGGCCATACACCCTCGCTGCACCTTTGCCGTCCCTGATGCTTACTCAACTTCCTACCGCCCAGCAGTGCATCTAGCCTCCCCCTCCTGCCGCTCTGCCTCTCTTACCGCTCTCTCCCTCCTGCCACTCTCCCCCTCCCGCCGCTCTCTCCTTCCCACAGGTCTCCCCCTCCTGCCGGTCTCACCCGATGCTCTGATGCTGAATCTGGGTGATGCAGCCAGGTCATGTGATTCTGCAGGGTCACATGACCCGCCTGCATCACTCAGGTCCTTCAGCATCGGAGCATTGGGCGAGACTGGCAGGAGGGAGAGGCTGGTATATGTATGTTTATGTGTGTGTCTGTGTATATGTGTGTACATGTGTGTATACATGAGTGTGTACATGTGTGTCTGTATACGAGTGTGGGGTACTCGAGTACCAGGCTCGGTGGTTGTTCAGGGATGTCACAGATGGCAGCGCCTGATCCCGTGGTCTGGGTGACACTTCAAAAAGGGTGTATTTACAGGGGATTAGAGTTTTTGTCACGTGACGCCATTTGTAGTGTCTTGTGATGGGTCACCAGCGCCGCCACAGTCCGCCAGAGGTGGGTGGTAGTGCACCTGACTTGGCAAAGCCCCCTACAGGTAGGGTCGATTCCTCCGGGGCAGCGTAGTGTAAAGGGGCAGCTTGGAGTGAAGCTGTAGGTTAGAATGGGGAGTGATGGAGCAGTCTATGAGGGACATCGGGAGCAGAAAGGAATGACACACACACACTGTTCAAGTCTCTTTTACCTTTTTACTGTTGGTATGGCAGGCAAAGATGTCCAGGGCACTGACAGGTGACCAGGTGCACAGTGGGTCCCCACAGCAAGTGGGTATAAGGCCTCCTCTGTTCCTCTGTGGTATCTGAAGCCCAGTCTGCATGCAGCCAGACCGGCCTCCTTTCTCTTCCTGTCCTTCCTCTCTCCTCCTGTGCGGTCCACGGGTTACCCTCTCTGATCACTGCTGTGCTGCACTACACTGCAGTGTCTGACTCCCTCTCCCTGGACTCACAGGGGGACCGGGTGACTGAAGTCTCCACGGTGCGACAGGGTTTTCTGTAGTCCTGAAGTATCATACAGGTGCGGATACCCGATGTCTGGTAAGTCTTTGGGCGAACCTCCACTAGTTCCTCACTCCCTTTTGGTTTCTGCTCTCTGCCTTCTGTCCCCACTAAGGCTTTCGGGACGTCAGAAGGGCCACTCCGGGTCACTGGCTCGGGCCTAACCGCAGCACCGACCGCCAGGACGTCTTTATAGCTCTCCTAGCGTCTGCAGACTCTAACTAACTTCTCCCCCAGCAGCAGTATTTATAGGGGATCTTGCCTAAGGGCAGCAAGTTGAGCTCCTCCTACTGTGCCGGGTTGGAAGATGCTGCATGTAGTAGGTACCTGCTGTGGAAATCCAGCTGTGCATTAGGGAAGTCTGTGGCTACCTGCGTAAGCAGGGTGCCACATATACCTGTGTGAATATACCTGTGTGTATATGTGTGTACATGTGTGTGTATCTGTATGTGTGTGTACATGTGTGTATGTATACATGTGTGCATATTGTGAGGTAGCTCCCCCTGGGGGACTCTCTTGGCAATGGAATAACACAACAACCATGTTTTTTTTCCACAATAACACAACACAGCAGTTTATTAAGCTGTTATAAACTGCTGATAACATATAATACACATTACATTTCACATATAATACTCTTTACTCACATAATCACATTATAAGATATTCACATAACATATATTACATACACTGGAGCATTACTACCAGCTCCATCGACTATCAGGAGCACTAACCATAGTTCCTCTGTACAACCTACAAGATAGTATTTACATTTATCACATCAGCAGAACCTTAAGGCGACCCTTGTAGACCCGGTCTGGTTCTAATGGTGGCTATGCCCGCCTGGCATTATCTACACTTCATATTTACATATAAAACATAAACAGGAACCTTATAGACCTCACAGTCTGTCCCCAATGGCAGCTACAGCCGCCTGACCCTTTGAGAGGGATCATTCCCCATCATATTCACACTTGGATACATCATATGGTACTTTACATACACCACTATGAGTCACCTGGTTACATATCATACATGGTACTTTTGCATACACCATTATGATTCACACATTTATCACCGGGACCATATCACGACTTGACAGTCAGTCCCAATGGCGGCTACTGCCCGCCCGGCATTATTCACACGAGTCATCATGCATGGCACTTTTCCACAAACCATTATGATTCACGCATGAAACAGCATTCATGGGATTTTTACATAAACCAATATGCTACATACTCAGGACCCACCATAGTAACAGGAATCCTTTCACTCTGTACACAAGAGACCTCCACGGATCCACCGGGATCTGGGACACACACACATGGATCAACTGTACCTTATCACGACTTGACAGTCAGTCCCAATGGTGGCTACGACCACCTGGCCCCTGAGCCATCTTCGGTCTCCATAAGACACATAGCATGCGGTCCATTATAGCATATCCATGGAATACAAACATATTCACTCACACAGTCCGGCATTGGCTATAGCCTTTATGGGCTCACACATACTCAGTCAGTGGGACAGGTGCCTCCTGCATGGATATGGCAAGCCTCCCTCTACGTCCCAAAGGGAAAGGTGATTCCTCTGACACAAGTCCTCACATGTCAGAGGACTAGACTGCTCTCATTCCCATCTCCAGTCTCTCTCACAACACTAGGCAGCTTCTTATCCAGCCTGTCACACCATCACCTGCAAAGCAGTGAATCAATCAGCACATCTCACTCACACACACAGACCTAGGAGTAGTTAACCCTCTGTTCACCAGTCAGGTCTAGTCCAGCAATAACCCCTACACACAGGCTCAGATACCGTTAACCCTGTATGCACGGCTGAAAACAAATGTGATGTATAATAGCCATGGGCTCTCATGCTGGTCATACCTCACAATGTGTACAGTTAGGGCCAGAAATATTTGGACAGTGACACAAGTTTTGTTATTTTAGCGGTTTACAAAAACATGTTCAGAAATACAATAATATATAATATGGGCTGAAAGTGCACACTCCCAGCTGCAATATGAGAGTTTCCACATCCAAATCGGAGAAAGGGTTTAGGAATCATAGCTCTGTAATGCATAGCCTCCTCTTTTTCAAGGGACCAAAAGTAATTGGACACTGGACTCTAAGGGCTGCAATTAACTCTGAAGGCGTCTCCCTCGTTAACCTGTAATCAATGAAGTAGTTAAAAGGTCAGGGGGGATTCCAGGTGTGTGGTTTTGCATTTGGAAGCTGTTGCTGTGACCAGACAACATGCGGTCAAAGGAACTCTCAATTGAGGTGAAGCAGAACATCCTGAGGCTGAAAAAAAAAAAAAATCCATCAGAGAGATAGCAGACATGCTTGGAGTAGCAAAATCAACAGTTGGGTACATTCTGAGAAAAAAGGAATTGACTGGTGAGCTTGGGAACTCTAAAAGGCCTGGGCGTCCACGGATGACAACAGTGGTGGATGATCGCCGCATACTTTATTTGGTGAAGAAGAACCCGTTCACAACATCAACTGAAGTCCAGAACACTCTCAGTGAAGTAGGTGTATCTGTCTCTAAGTCAACAGTAAAGAGAAGACTCCATGACAGTAAATACAAAGGGTTCACATCTAGATGCAAACCATTCATCAATTCCAAAAATAGGCAGGCCAGAGTTAAATTTGCTGAAAAACACCTCAAGAAGCCAGCTCAGTTCTGGAAAAGTATTCTATGGACAGATGAGACAAAGATCAACCTGTACCAGAATGATGGGAAGAAAAAAGTTTGGAGAAGAAAGGGAACGGCACATGATCCAAGGCACACCACATCCTCTGTAAAACATGGTGGAGGCAACGTGATGGCATGGGCATGCATGGCTTTCAATGGCACTGGGTCACTTGTGTTTATTGATGACATAACAGCAGACAAGAGTAGCCGGATTAATTCTGAAGTGTACCGGGATATACTTTCAGCCCAGATTCAGCCAAATGCTGCAAAGTTGATTGGACGGCGCTTCATAGTACAGATGGACAATGACCCCAAGCATACAGCCAAAGCTACCCAGGAGTTCATGAGTGCAAAAAAGTGGAACATTCTGCAATGGCCAAGTCAATCACCAGATCTTAACCCAATTGAGCATGCATTTCACTTGCTCAAATCCAGACTTAAGACGGAAAGACCCACAAACAAGCAAGACCTGAAGGCTGCGGCTGTAAAGGCCTGGCAAAGCATTAAGAAGGAGGAAACCCAGCGTTTGGTGATGTCCATGGGTTCCAGACTTAAGGCAGTGATTGTCTCCAAAGGATTCACAACAAAATATTGAAAATAAAAATATTTTGTTTGGGTTATGTTTATTTGTCCAATTACTTTTGACCTCCTAAAATGTGGAGTGTTTGTAAAGAAATGTGTACAATTCCTACATTTTCTATCAGATATTTTTGTTCAACCCTTCAAATTAAACGTTACAATCTGCACTTGAATTCTGTTGTAGAGGTTTCATTTCAAATCCAATGTGGTGGCATGCAGAGCCCAACTCGCGAAAATTGTGTCACTGTCCAAATATTTCTGCCCCTAACTGTATGTGTGTGTACATGTGTATGTGTATATACATGTGTGTATACCTCTGTGTGTACATGTGAGTCTGTGTACATGTGTGTGTATCTGTGTACATACCTGTGTGTCTGTATACATGTGTGTGTGTACCTGTGTGTATATGTGTATGTCTGTATACCTGTGTGTATACATATTTGTGTCTGTATACATGTGTGTGTCTAAACAAATTAGAGTTCCAGTGAGAGACAATCATTATACTCATCAAACTGCAAATCTAACTATAGAGTGTATTAACAAAGAGAACAATAGTTGCTTTGCAACAGGGATAACACTTAATTTTCACAAATCCACATACATAAAAGGCATTAGTACAAGTAAAGGATACAAGGAGGTTTACAGACGTATTCACATGTTAGAGTTGAACACTTATGACACCCGCCACCAGGGCCATGGGGTACACGGGAGCGAGCCTGTATTCACTTGGGTAGTCACGGCGGCGTGACTCGGCTCCGTGGCCACGGCGGTATCATTAAATGGGTGGGATTGTTTATGTGGGATTTGATTTGTGACACCATCCGTGGGTTTCGGAAACTGTAGTGGATGGCCAACACTGCACTTCAGATCCTTTGGGACCATTGGTATTGCATTTGAGATGGTGTAACTATCCACGGGTAGAGCTGTAAAGTTTGCGGAGGGGCAAAGGTGAGGTAAATAACGAGAGGACACAGCAGAATGCAGTCTACGAAGTTTACTCACAGTTTTTACGCTGCTACAGATGCTACCAGCCTCCAACGGGGTGCTGTGTCCTCCGGGTAAGGGCTCCAGACAAATCTTGGATAATTCAAAGAATATCTACTGGGACCCCCTTCTTGTGTTCCATTCTCGATTGTCTTCCTGCACTGACCCTCGCCCTTCTGCCCTTCTCCTCACACTCAGTGTCTTGAGCCAGTAGCCTCGGGTCCTGTCAGGCAACCTCGTCCTGGTCCCCTGGCTACCTTTTCAATAAATAAGTGCAGAGTTGGATCGTGGTACTTGAAGTCACCTCGGTCCCCGGTTTACTAGCTAAATCTTGCAGTTGCTTTACTAGTCTGGGGCCGGTCCCCTCTGCGGGCTAGTCCCTCTAGCCGACTCTGGGTCGCCGTCAACTCAGATGCAAGTGCCACAGGTGTATCACTCACTTCTCGTGCCCCTGGGACTCCTGTCTTTTCCTCTAAAACCCTCCACTGGCTCCTCTGTATTAGGACAAGCTCCAACTGGCTCCAGTCCCCAGGACGTCTCTCACACATGTCCTTTCGTGTCCGTGTCATCTCTCCAACTCCCTAACGTTCTCCCTCTATGTCCTCCTACGTCAGTTTATCCTGTACATCCTGTTTCCTGCTACCCACTTCCTTGCTCTCCTTTCCTACTTCCTCCACTCACACCCTCTACCTGTCTCCCCTTCCAGCCTGTAATGGGCCCCTCCCTGAACAAGATCCACCAAACCCCAGGACTTGGGTGATGTGTGTGGGTGTTTGGGTGCAGGGTAGTGTCCTTTCCTTACCCGAGAGTGGGGTACCACACCTCTGGATGAGGTGCAGTACCTCTGTGGCGACTGGACCCTCAGGGGCACCACACCTACATGGACAGAGGTGTCCCTGTTGTAAAAATGGGGTTCAATACACAGTTGTTTATGGGCCACTGTTCACAATGCACAAGGGGTTAATAAGGGAGGGTTAAATAGCCAACATTCTCAGGCATAAACCATGTGCAGCAATTAAGTGCTCAGTATCACAGCTATATAACCTATCCTTCAGTTACCCAGCCCTATTAAAGTGCAGGTGCATGTACATGAAAACCGCTGAACCAAAGCTTTAGCTGCCCAGAGCCCATGTGGCATGCCTCTCAATTCCCCTAAGGCCCACTGTAAGGGGAGAGTATATAGTATCCCCAGGGGGAAAAAGAAGGGTCTTTGACCGGTCTGTCTTTGACAGTCGGTCTTGGCCTCCAAGAGTCTAGAGAACTAAAAAAGTTCAGGATGGGAACCTGAAGCATGAAGGAAAAAGAAACAGAAGAATAGATCCCAGATAGAAGAAAGATAGAAGAGAGTTTGCCCCAGGAGAGAACTGGGTACCGGAGCCCGCACCTGTGATAACCTTCAAGGCTCACAGAAAATCCGTTGACCGGGGGTATCTCTAGATACGGCCCTGACTCCCAAAGCATCTACTAGAGGGGAATCAGACCCGTGGTAGGCGGCCGCGGTAATCACAAGAAGGTTCACATGACGGAAACAAGGGAGATTAAGATGAACAGCAGGAGGTCAGATTAACCTACTTGAGATCAGACTTCACCGCCACAGGGAGGCAAGGGGAAAGAAAGAATAAGAAAGGCACACAGGAGGGAACCATCTACTAACCATACGATCCACTTGCAGAGCCCATAGCCATCTGTCGCTGTAACATCTTACTGCACTGAATGACTGTAATGCCTACAGAAGGTTTTTCAGTAAAGTACCCGGTGAAGTGACTTCTTGACTCTGCTGCATCTGTTCTTTGCACCAACTGATTCCTTTCACAGAATAGCTGCCCCGGCGGTCCAGTCCTGCCTGCGGAGGACTATGCCATCACTGCTGCAATAACATCGACCACCGGAGGACTGTAGCGGTTGCTGGTGAGCATCACCAGGTACTGCAGGAGGCGTCACGAACAAACTTTATATTTTATTTTCTTTATTTAACCATTGACTACCAGGGCCACAGCCTCAGGCAGCCACTCGTGACATCCCAGATTGAGCCTGAGATCTGAGTACCTCTCCCTGGGTGCGTCATGCACAGGTGGAAGACGACTCAATGGAGAGAGCACATGAGGGGAGAAGACAGTACACAGGGGGAAGAGAGACAGCACACAAGTAGGAGAGCACACATAGGCAGGCAATTCAAGCGAGAGAGCACACAACGAGAAAGTGCACAGGAGGAAGACAGCTCAAAAGAGACAGCACATGAGGGAAGAGAGAACGGGCAGTCAGATAGTGCATAGCGGGGGGTGAGATGGCCACAGAGCCCACCCCCATTGTGCCATCACCGCCTCCGGGTCATTCCATGCCAAGTGATCCAAAAATGAATATTTTTTTTCCCTGACGTCCTCAGATTTTTTTTTATTTTTTTTCTATATGAACAACAACTTTAGTTAATTACAAAAAAAAAGTTTTGAATTTTTTTCTTTATCAGTTAATTTTTTACAGATTTTTAAAGTTTTAAAAAAGTGCGAATTTTGGCCTGGTATGGCTTTACATTTTCTATCATATCTCGGGCTAGAAATAAGATAGAGAAACAAAATAAACACCATTCTACTCAGAACTGTGCAGGCTTTCACCAGGTATGTCACAAGAGGATCTTTGTTAATATTTTACCCATGTGATCGCAAGCGCAAAACTTTAAAACGCATTTCCGAAAAATCGGCGCGCTTTAAATATTTCAAAAACTGCCCATGTGTCTGCTATGCTCTTAGCCACATCTGTACCAAATTTCAAGTTGGGATCGCGATGGGATCATATTTTAAAATATTTTAATATTAATAGCGTCAATGGGTCATTCCATATCAAGTGATCTAAATATGAATATTTTTTTTTACCTGACGTCTTTAGATTTTTTTTTATTCTTTTTCTTTATGAAGTACAACTTTAGTTAATTACAAATTAAAAGTTTAGAATTTTTTTCTTCATCAGTTAATTTTTTACAGATTTTTAAAGTTTAAAAAAAGGGTGAATTTTGGCCTGGTATGACTTTACATTTTTGTATCTCAGGCTAGAAATAAGATAATGAAGTGGGAGAGGCATCATTTTACTCAGAACGGTAACAGCTTTCATTTCATATGTTTACAAGACTATGTTTCTTTATATCAAATTCAAACTATTGACGGGCAATTGTGAAAAAATGACTGATTGTGTTCTTGGTTATATTTGTGCAGAGATTCAACTTGGGACCTGTCAAATTTATATATTTTTTATTTTATGGTTGTATGAGTTATCACAAGGTATTGAATAAAACATTTATATGCAACAAAAAAGAAACACAAAAAACAAATCCCATAAGTGCCAGGATAAATACATCTTAATCATCAGAACACAACGCTCAGCATTTTCAACTTGAATGTATTGAACAAACCAAAAGAAGAAAGGTGATCATATCCTCAAGTTTGATTAAACAAGATTAAAAGAACCAAAAATGTTAACCCCTATTTATACATATAAATTTGTTTTCTATTCTATCACTAAACATGTGATTTATGAAGTGTTTAATAAGAATAGTACAGTAGTTAAATCATCGTTCTATAAATTATGAACTAATCAAACAATTAATAGTACATTTTTAAAGTGGCATTTTATCAATTTGTCCCTTCTAGTGGGTGAAATGTAATCTTGTCCATAAACGCTTACTAGCAATCGCCATTTACTTGTGTGTCAAAGAGTATGTCCGGCCTGTCACGGTGTTAGGCTCCGCCTGAGTTAATATCTGATTTTTGTGCACTTTTAAAATGTCTGGCTTTCTTGGATACACAAAGGATGGCGCTGGACCAGAAGGATGCAATAAAGTCAATTCTACTTCTTCATTTTCACAATCTTTGGAGAGTACAGTAGCCGCCACCAGCACCAATCATATTCATATTTTTTCAAAAGGATTGCAACAGTGTCTATGATAAAATGCTGTTTCTTGAGAAGTAGCAGCCATTGCTGTGTGGGAAAAATACAGTTAATATTAAGTAAGGAAGATAGGTAATAAAAATAAAGATTTACAGTACACTTGAGATAGAACTGTATTACTATAAAGTGAGTTTTAGGGCTAGCGCGTGCAGTTTTTTCTGTCTGCAGATACACGCTGCAGTTTTGGCAGCTTGTTTTTCTACCAAGTTTTTACCACATATGCGTTAGTTTTTTTAATCGCTAGTGAAAAAAATGGCAGCTTTTTTTATATAAATGATAAATGCTGCGTTTATTGTAGCGATTAAAAAGTAGTTCAAGAAGTGATTTACTCACTCTTGAGTGTTTCCAAAAACACTGCATGTGGTGAACCCCATAGAAATCAATGGGGCTGTTTTTCTGAATGATGATCCCTAAGAATAGCACTGTGTGTATTGGCCCTTAATAATAAAAGCATTAAACTATTAATATATTTACTCACCCATATTTTAGTACACAGCCTTGATGGCTTTGTACAGACTATTGTTTGTTCAGGAGTGAAGATGTCCAGACATGTCAGGACATGAAAGGTCTGAACGAGCTGTCTTACTTCCTGAATGCAGTGGGTAGACACTTAACATGATTGACAGAGCTGCTGGCCTATCATCTGCTCTGCATTCACTGTCTATCCCTGTGCTTTCACAGGTTGAGCCCTAACAAAGCTTTTTCCTATATGTCCTCTCCTGCTTCTAAGCTGTAACATATCAAAATAATACAGTAATGTCTAAAAATAATGGATTTGATAAATATAGACCCCACGCTTTTAGACCACAGGTTGAACAGGTCTGAATTCAAGATTTTTGAATTGATACTATAATAGTTAAATATTTTAAAATATGATCCCATCACGATCCCAACTTGAAATTTGGTACAGATGTGGCTAAGAGCATAAAAGACACATGGGCAGTTTTGGAAAATTTTTATTAAAATGTTTTTTCGGAAATGCGTTTCAAAATGTTGCGTTTGCGTTCACATGGGTAAAAAATTAAAATTAACAAAGATCCTCTTGTGACATATCTGGTGAAAGCCTGGACAGTTCTGAGTAGAATGGTGTTTATTTTGTTTCTCTATCTTATTTCTAGCCCAAGATAAAAAAATGTAAATTCATACCAGGCCAAAATTCACCCTTTTTTTAAACTTTAAAAATCTGTAAAAAATTAACTGATGAAGAAAAAAATTCTAAACTTTTAATTTGTAATTAACTAAAGTAGTACTTCATAAAGGAAAAAAAATAAAAAAAATCTAAAGACGTCAGGTAAAAAAAAATATTCATATTTAGATGACTTGATATGGAATGACCCATTGACGCTATTAATAGTAAAATATTTTAAAATATGATCCCATCGCGATCCCAACTTGAAATTTGGTTCAGATGTGGCTAAGAGCATAGCAAACACATGGGCAGTTTTTAAAATATTTAAAGCGCGCCGATTTTTTGGAAATGCGTTTTAAAGTTTTGCGCTTGCGATCACATGGGTAAAATATTAACAAAGATCCTCTTGTGACATATCTGGTGAAAGCCTGTATAGTTCTGAGTAGAACGGTGTTTATTTTGTCTCTCTATCTTATTCCTAGCCTTAGTTATGAGGAGAAACGTAAAGGCAGGCAACAGCGAAATTCACACTTTTTCCGAACTTTGAAAATCATTTAAAAAAAAAAAAAATTTTTTTTTAAATTTTTCTCTTCACATTTTGCATTGTCTGACATGCTATTATCAAATAACAAAATCTCAAAAGAATTAAAAATATAGAGGTAATAATCATTGGTTCACTTGACATGGAATGACCCCTCCATCTAATATACACATATATATATGTATATATATATATATACAGTGCCTACAAGTAGTATTCAACCCCCTGCAGATTTAGGTGGTTTGATAAGATGCAAATAAGTTAGAGCCTTCAAACTGCAAACGAGAGTAGGATTTATTAACAGAAGCATAAATCTTACATAAATCTTTTTCTATAAAAAAAAGAGCTCTGTAACATCGGAATAATCAACAATATACACTTACAAATCAGAGACTTCTTGTCCCTGAATAAGTCTCACAGGGCGTCCCCTGTGAGACTCTAAGCCCTTCCTAGGTGCTCATTTTCACACCCCGAATGATCCACCCTCTCTCTGTCTGTGCTGCTGTGATGTGCAGCTGAAGGCAGGACTAATGGTTTGCATTCTGTGAGTGATAGAGAGGGGGGAGGGTAAAGCTTGCACAAGCAGAGCACACAGACAGAGAGAGGGTGGATCATTCAGGCTGCAAAACAACACGCCCTAAGGGCTAAAGAATATAGCCCCTGCTAATTATATTCACTAATGAGTAAGTATTATAACGTTTTTATGCACTTTCACAGGATGCTTTTAGGAGACAAAAGGAGTGTGAGATTAGTGATAATATGCTGCAGGGACATGTTTTGGTAGCTTAAGAGGCGTTCTGGAGGTGACACGATCCCTTTAACTGAAGGGCGGTAATACATGGATTTTCACATAGAAAGAAAAGCCTACCATGGTATTAGATTGTAAGAAAAAAAAAATGTATATATTTATTGGGGTACTAGTGAATAGATGACCTAAAAAAAACAAACTGGAGTGTTACTTTAATGTTACAATCCTTATTTAGTTATTACAAAATCCTGTGGCTTAATCAATCCTTATTGGTTAAAGGGGTTATCCAGGATGTATCAAAAAACAAAATTATGCCTAAGCATTAACAGGCAGGTAGCTGACACCTACCTGCCTGTTGTGCCCAGCACCATTCATGGCTGACTGGAGTGGTGACAGACCACTCCTGTCACCGATTTTGGCACTTCCGCTGACATCTCATCAACAGAGGGGAGGATTCTCCTCCACTGTTGAGAAGCGTCAGAGCCAATGTCACGCTGATTGACCGACGGCTCCCCCAATTAGATACCAGGGAGCCAGCTGTCAATCAGCGTGACGTTAGCTGTCCTGCCCTCTTCCACAGAGCAGAGTAGAAAAGCCGCCTCTGCTCTGTGTTTATGCCGCCATGCTACCCCTGGCAGGAGCGGTCTATGACCGCTCTGGGCCGGGGTGAACGTTGCCGAGCACAACAAGCAGGTAAGTGGCAGTTACCTGCCTGTTAGTACTTGGGTATATTTTTTTATACATCCTGGATATATGCCTTTAAGACAAAGGGCCTTAGGGCCGGAAACATGTTACCTGCGGTCACGTCTTTCTCCTTTATGCGATTTTCAATTGCTCACTTGCAGTGTGATTGTTACCACTGTACAATCTTTTGACTAAAATTTTTGATCTTTTACTAACATAAATCGAATTGAGATGCTTTGAGCTGCAGTACTAGTTATAACCACGTTTATGGTTGTATGTTTAATATATAATAATTATAATAATAATTATATTTATTCACTTATATAGCACTTTTAATTTCACAGCGCTTTACATACATGGACAAAACTATCACCACTGAGCTCACAATCTATGCATCCTATCAGTATGTATTTGGAAGGTGAGAGGAATCTGGAGAACCCGGAGGAAACCCACGCAAACATGGGGCGAACATACAAACTCCTTGCAGATGTTGTCTTTTGTGGATTTGAATCCAGGACCCCAGTGCTGCAAGGCTACAGTGCTAATCAGTGAGCAACTGTACCACCCTGAGATCACGTGTGTTTTGTATGTTTAGATCATTCAATCCCAGAAGTTTTCCATTGTTTTTGTAGGTGGGATGCAGCACACAGATACACTGAAGGTCAATCTTTAACACTTGGCTTGTATTTAGGTAACAGGTTTATTAAGTAGTGTTTAGTGCACCCAAGTCATGACTGTAAATTCTTGCAAGTCAGAGTGTGCCAGTAGAGGCCAGAGGGAGGTCAGCTGGTAAAATGTAAGGAGTACAGCAACTTCAGTCGCAGCAGGCTGTGTAGCTAGAGGACTCGACTGAGGACCTGTGTGGAGGAAAGTAGGACTTGGAATGGAGGAATGCCTTGATTCCCTAGAGCAAACCCAGCTATTGTAAGTATGCCTTGAAGGTAAGGCTGGTTTCACATTGCGATTTTCTTCAATTCGTGGCTGTCCGATGTAAATCGGACAGCCACGGATCTGATTTAGCCCACATGATATCCTATGGGGGTCGAATTGGATTTGGCCTAATTGCCATCCGATTTTGTGGGATCCGATTTGTGTCCGATTTTTTGCTGTACCCAAAATCGGAGACTGCTGAGCGGGGGTGCCGGTGGCAGGTTCCGGAGGGTGAGGGGCACAGGTGTAGGACTGGTGCTGTGCTGGAGCTGTGGAGATGTACCGGCAGCAGCGAGTGCTGGGCGCCGCCATGTTTGTTTGTGGGCGGCTGCATTCACTATGTGCAGCCGGCAGCATAGACTTCAACAAAATGGCCGCGGCCATAGAGGAGACCCGCGGCCAATTTGCAGTGTTTACCTCTACCGGCCGGCTGCACATACTGAATGCAGCCGCACACAAAAAAAATGGCGGCGCCCAGCGCTCGCTGCTGCCGGTATTCCCCCGCACCTACGGTCCTACACCCGTGCCCCTCACCCTCCGGAACCTGCCCACGGCACCCCCGCTCGGCACCCGCACCCCCCGGCCCGGTAATGTGTAATATTAAATTTTACTTTTTTTTTTTTTTTTACATTCTCTTTTTAAGACGCACCCCGTTTCCCCCCACAGTTTGAGGGAAACAAAAGTGCGTCTTAAAAAGCGAAAAATACGGTATATTATACATTGCGGAAGTGAAAGCGCCCCGCTGTGTCCGGATCCGTAATAATCACGGACCCGGACACAGAATAGGTCACCCTCTGTGGTGTCCATTCCTGTCCATGGGGTCCAACAAAAAGTAGGATCCCACGGACAGGAAAAAAAAGTTATGTGAAAGCAGCCTTAAGAGGAGTTCTCAGCCATCAGTGGGTCACATGCATTATCTCTGCACATACTGTAAGTGCAAATAAGAGGGACCTATTACTATAAGGTCTGTTAGAGGAAGCACATCCTGAGGAATGGAGTAAATTGAATTCCATTAGTATAAGCATGGGACTTGAGCCTAGTCACCTGAGGAACGTGGTGGGAACAATCTTGAATAAGCCAATCCTTTATCTGCTGCTACCAAACCTGTATACTGGAATGTAACCCTGCACGTAACATCATCTGCCATTGTACCATCATTTGCTGCCATTTGACAAGTAAAATATTGCTCCAGTATACCATCTTGCCTGCTGACTCTTCTGTCTCCCTCTACTACACCAACATCATGGGGAACATCACATAACACGATTTTAAAAGGGAACAGTAACTGCATGTTAACCCCACACATCTTAAGCGGTGTGCTCTTTTCCATTGTCACCAGAGCAACAGGCATCTGGCCCTACCATTATGGACACGCTACTGAATCCGTCCCTCTGCCTTGTGTTCTGCATACCCTGCGCACCATACACGACATATGTCTGGAAAAAAATAGTGCAGCCCATTTTTTTAGGTAACCATAAAGGAAGACTGGTCAGATATTGATGACATAAGTGCATAAACAGTACTGTGCAAAATATTTTGTTAGATGTGGAATATTGCAGCAAAGAAAGGACAATTTCAAAAATAAACGTGTTAATAGTTTACTTTTACAAATTTACAAATGGCAAAGTGAATTGGCAAAAGAGAAATATATATCAAATCAATATTTGGTGTGACCAGCCTTTCCTTTAAAAAGAGCATCAATTCTATGCACACAGTTTATGAAGTAACTTGGTATGAAGGTTTGTTGATATAGGCTTAAGCAAATCCTTCAGTCTCTTCATGTAATTTCAGTCGGAATTGGTGATGTTGAGATCAGGACTTTGTGGGGGCTATATCATCACTTCCAAGACTCCTTATTCTTAAAGGGATTGTCTAGTCTAGAATGAAAATCTGCATCATTCTGTGTGATGGCAGACTTGTGAATCCACCCAGGACATGCTATGTGCTGCAAGAACATAGTAACATAGTAACATAGTAACATAGTTTTTAAGGTTGAAGGAAGACTTTAAGTCCATCTAGTTCAACCCATAGCCTAACATGTTGATCCAGAGGAAGGCAAAAAAAACCCATGTGGCAACACTAAGCTCCACATTGGGGGAAAAAATTCCTTCCTGACTCCAGATACGGCAATCAGACTAACTCCCTGGATCAACGTCCTATCAAAGAATCTAGTATATATAACTGGTAATATTATAGTTTTCAAGAAAGGCATCCAGGCCCTTCTTAAATGTTAGTACTGAGTCACTCATTACAACAGCATGAGGCAGAGAGTTCCAAAGTCTTACTGCTCTTACAGTAAAGAATCCACGTCTGTGATTATGATTAAACCTTCTTTCCTCCAGACGTAGAGGATGCCCCCTTGTCCCCGTCTCAGGCCTAAGAGTAAAGAGATCATTAGAAAGGTCTCTGTACTGCCCCCTCATATATTTATACATTATTATAAGATCACCCCTAAGCCTTCGTTTTTCCAAGCTAAATAACCCCAAGTTTAATAACCTGTCTTGGTATTGCAGACCCCTTAGTCTTCTAATGACTTTTGTCGCTCTTCTCTGGACCCGCTCTAGTTCAGCTATGTCTTTCTTATACACCGGAGACCAGAATTGTACACAGTATTCTAAGTGTGGTCGCACTAGTGACTTGTATAGAGGTAAAATTATGTTCTCCTCATGAGCATCTATGCCTCTTTTAATGCATCCCATTATTTTATTTGCCTTTGCAGCAGCTGCCTGACACTGGCCACTAAATGTGAGTTTATCATCTATCCATACACCCAGGTCTTTTTCAGTGACAGTTTTGCCCAGTGTTTTACAATTAAGCACATAATTATACCTTTTGTTTCCTCTGCCCAAGTGCATGACTTTACATTTATCCCCATTAAAGCGCATTTGTCATTTAGCCGCCCAAGCTTCTAGTTTACATAAATCCTCCTGTAATATAGAATTGTCCTCCTCTGTATTGATTACCCTGCAGAGTTTAGTGTCATCTGCAAATATTGAGATTCCACTCTGTATGCCCCCTACAAGGTCATTAATAAATATATTAAATAGAAGCGGGCCCAACACTGACCCCTGTGGTACCCCACTGTTAACTGTGACCCATTCTGAGTGTGTTCCATTAATAACCACCCTTTGTTTCCTATCACTAAGCCAGTTCTCAACCCACTTACACATATTTTCCCCTATCCCCATTGCCCTCATTTTATGTATCAACCTTTTGTGTGGCACCGTATCAAAAGCTTTTGAAAAATCCATATACACCACATCCACTGCATTTCCTTGGTCCAGTCCAGAACTTACTTCTTCATAGAAGCTTATTAGATTAGTTTGACAGGAACGGTCCCTCGTAAAACCATGTTGATAATGGGTCATGAGGTTATTTTTGTTCAGATACTCCAGTATAGCATCTCTTAGAAAACCCTCTAGGATTTTACCCACAGTAGAGGTTAAGCTTACTGGCCTATAATTTCCAAGATCAGTTTTTGTCCCCTTTTTGAATATTGGCACCACATTTGCTATACGCCAGTCCTGTGGTACAAACCCTGTTATTATGGAATCTTTAAATATTAAAAATAATGGTCTATCTATGACAGTACTTAATTCCTGCAGCACTCTGGGGTGTATCCCATCCGGGCCCGGGGATTTGTCAATTTTAGTGATTTTTAGACGATGCCGTACTTCCTCTTGGGTTAAGCAGGTGACATTTAATTGAGACTTTTTGTTATCACTGATCATATTTTCTGTCGTGGGATTTTCTTGTGTAAATACTGTTGAAAAAAAGTCATTTAGCATATTGGCTTTTTCCTCATCCTCATCCACCATTTCACCCAGACTATTTTTAAAGGGGCCAACACCATCATTTTTTAGTTTCTTACTATTTATGTAGTTAAAAAATATTTTGGGATTCTTTTTACTTTCTCTGGCAATGAGTCTCTCTGTCTCAATCTTTGCTGCCTTGATTTGCTTTTTACAAATGTTATTTAATTTTCTGTATTTATTTAATGCCTCATCACTACCTACTTGCTTTAATTCCCTAAATGCTTTCTTTTTGTCACATATTGCAAGAATTCGTTAGTGTCTTTGCCAATAAAAGCGGTCAAGTATGCGATATACAAACTCCTGACTAGTGGGTGCAGAACCTGACTAGTGGGTGCTGCCTGCTCAATACAACTGTGCATGCCCTAGGAGGATTCACAAGTCTACAGTCATGTAATGACTGCAGACTTTTCATTCTAGACTGGACAACCACTTTAATTTTTACTGATATTGGCTGTGTGTTGTGGTTTGTTGCACTGCTGAATATTAAAAATGCCATCTTGACAGTATTGTATAATAATGAAGTATCTGCCAGTATTTTTTAGCATTAAGTACAGCATTACTGTTGGCATCGGATAATTCAGGATACTTTCAAGCGTGTTGACAACAGAACAGAGCTTTAATTAGCAATAAACAGGTACAGATATGATAGACTTTGTGAAATCAGGAATATACATTTCTTTAAATGTCACTGTGCAGCATCAGCAGGCTGCTTCTCCTCTCATACACAGACACAGGAAACTGGGTACAGTCACATGGTCTTTCCTGTGTGTGAGCCTGTGGTAGTGTTTTTTTTTTATCTAACTTTATAGATAATGCAAAAACCTAGCAATAGAACACTTACATACACAGGAATGGAGTTGTTGCACTAAACATATTCCAACATCCCCACTCAACAACTACTTATCCTGTTAGTAATATTGCGGTTCTGAAGTCCTCAAACTTGGCTCTTGGCAATGGTTTTGTCATACCATCAGCTAACATCTTGTCAGACTCGCAATAAACAAACTCTAGTACTCCACGTTCCACTAAGTCACAATAGTAGTGATGTATAACGTCAATGTGCTTAGCCTTTGCACTAATCTTCTCACTGCTGACAAGTTTAATTCATCCTTGGTTGTCCTCATATACAAAAGTGCCCCCACTGCTTGTCTGTAATTCTCATTGCTGGAGTTTTGATGAACCTTTGGCTTCTGAGAGCTCTTTTTCCTTGCCATGAGTGTGGCTCTGGTTCAGGAAGTGTTCTGACCACATAAGAAAGGCGTCTAGCTGGGATACCTTTGTTTTGTCTTTCTGATCTCCTGACTGGAGGTTGACTTGGTTCTTCTGTTTCTTCCTTGCTGGCTTCCGAGCTTATCCAGACTTCAGTGTTTTCTTTTTCAGTGTCTGGGTTTGGGGATTGAAATTCTTGTTCTTGTTTCTTAGCTTGAATGACTGGTGTAACTTCATGGAATTTGAGTGAAACAGAGTTCTCATCCATCACCATGTCTCTGCTGATTGTTACAGTGTTGGTGTCTAGGTGCAGGATTCTGTATCCCTTTTGAGTTTTGCTATAGCCCACCAAGACTCCTTGCTTTGCATGTGATTCCCACTTGGAACATTTTTCTTTGGGAACGTACACAAACGTTTTGCATCCAAACATCCTGAGGTGCTTCAGGTTAGGCTTCTCGCAGTTCCATAGCTCATATGGAGTTTTACTTGTGGCTTAACCTGGCAGTCTGTTTTGAAGATAGCAAGCTGTCATGGCTTCTCCCCAATACGTTATAGGTAGATTCGCATCAAACAACATACTTCTTCAACTTTCACAGAGAGTGCGGTTCTTTCTCTCTCAAATGCCATTCAGTTCTGGGTTGTATGGAATGGTAGTCTGGAACGCAATTCCATTCTTCTTCAAAATGGTTTGCACCTTACCACTTGTATATTCAGTCCCATTATCTGGACATAGGGCTTTTGTCATTCTTCCAGATTTGTTAAACACTATGGCAAGATATTCTTCAAGTTTCTGTGGAACTTCATCCTTACTGTGAAGCAGGTAGGCGATTGTATATCTGGAGTAGTCATCAATAAATGTGAGAAAATGTCTCTTCTTGCTTGGAGTTTGAACACTCATTGGACCGCAAACATCTGTGTGTATCAAATACAGTGGCTGTGCAGATCTAATGCTGCTTACTTTAGGAAAGGATTTTTTGCACATTTTCTCTTTAAGACAGCCAGTGCATTTCATCATTTGACTACATTGCTTGATTTCCACACCATTTGCAAGTTGACCTAGCTTCTTACTGCTTCGGGGTCTCTGTGCCCAAGACGTCTGTTCCATATTTGGATACAGTTCTTATGCAGATCTTGTCTAGCACTGTAAACTCTTTCTTTGCATTTTAACTGATAAAGTTTATTTTGGATTTTCCTTCTGCAAGAGTGCGACCTTCTTTGATATAATGCAGTTGTTGTCTTTAAAAGTAACTACTTTTGCGTATGCTTCTTTACTGACAGAAAATTGCTTTCAAGGCTGGGGACATAGTGCTTTGTGCTGAGGTAACTGGACAGTGGAAGTAGCCATCTCCTACTCCTTCTGAACTTATATATTGACAATTAGCTAAGATGATCTTTTCTGACTTGCTTTCATCAAGGTCAGTGAAGAAATCCTTGTTATTCGTCATATGGCTGCTAGCACCAGAGTCTATACACCATATATGCTTTACAGAATAGCCTGTGCTGGTATTAAATGCAGCTTCAATACATGCAGACTTTTCCTTTAGAGCTGTTTTCACCTTTTGATCACTGTTCTGCTTTTTAAGCTGACTCATTCTTGTTTTCCAAATTAATTCTGCAGTCTGCTTTAAGGTGGCCGGGCTTTTTACAGACAAAATATTCACAAGTTTCTCTTAGATTGCTCTTATTTTTAGGAAAGTCCTGTGTCTTTAATGCTGTTTCTGCTCTAGATTCATTACTGCTGCTTACATTATGTGTTTTTCACTTGAATTCATCTACAAGCTTGCTTTTGACATATTTTAGTGTGAGCTCATCATCTGGCTGTGCATCTAGTCCAGTGACAAGTGTGTCACAACTTTCTGGAAGACCACTTAATAGTACTGCAGCAATATGAAAGTCTTCAATTTCTTCTCCAATGCGCCTGAGACACCCCACAATCTCTAGGGTGTTTTTTTTATATAGTCCTGCATATTCTGGCCATCATTTAGCTTATGGTACCGTCACACATCACAATTTTATGTAGGATATCACATAGAAGTCACGTGTTTGGATGCGTGGCTGCGACGTCGGAACGATGTCGTAAGTGCGTCGCAGCATGTGACACCGTGATATCAGTGTGAGATATTGTGAGATCGCACATCACAGATTTGAGAACATGTTCTCAAATCAGGCGATCTGCGATAATGCTATCTGCTGCATCGTGCAGTGTGACACTGCGATAACAATGTGTTCCACGATTTCTCCCATTCAGCGCTGTGAAAACAAGGAATCCTAACAACCGCTATTCACGATCTCACCCCGGAATCGCCACAATGTTCTAGATGATATCTCAACATGACACGTCTACACTCCGATCACGATCCAAATCTCCGTGCTAGCGCGCTCCTGTGACTTCTATGCGATATCCTACGTGATATCGCAACGTGTGACGGTACCATTAGACTGATACAGCTTTCTCATGAGATAAAGCTTATTGCTGAGATTTGATCTTTTATGCACTTTCTGTAATTCATCCCATATCTCTTTTGCACTTGCACACTTGCATATATGCACAAACTGATCATCATCTACAGTCATGGCCAAAAGTGTTGAGAATGATACAAATATTAATTTTAACAATGTCTACTGCTTCAGTTTTTCTAATGGCAATTTACATATACTCCAGAATGTCATAAAGAGTGATCAGCTTAACAGCAATTACTTGCAAACTCAATATTTGGCTAGAAAATGAACTTTAACCCCCAAAACACATTTCAACATCATTGTAGTCCTGCCTTAAAAAGAGCAGCTAACATTGTTTTAGTGATTGTTCCATTAACACAGGTGTGGGTGTTGATGAGGACAGGGCTGGCGATCAATCAGTCATGATTAAGTAAGAATGACACCACTGGACACTTTAAAAGGAGGCTGGTTCTTGGTATCATTGTTTCTCTTCAGTTAACCATGGTTATCTCTAAAGAAACACGTGCAGCCATCATTGCACTGCACAAAAATGGCCTAACAGGGAAGAGTATCGCAGCTAGAAAGATTGCACCTCAGTCAACAATCTATCGCATCATTAAGAACTTCAAGGAGAGAGCTTCCATTGTTGTCAAAAAGGCTCCAGGGCGCCCAAGAAAGACCAGCAAGCACCAGGACCGTATCTTAAAACTGTTTCAGCTGCGGGATCGGACTATCAGCAGTGCCGAGCTTGCTCAGGAATGGCAGCAGGCTGGTGTGAGTGCTTCTGCACATACTGTGAGGCGCAGACTCTTTGAGCAAGGCCTGTTTTCAAGGAGGGAAGCCGCTTCTCTCCAGAAAAAACATCAGGGACCGACTGATATTCTACAAAAGGTACAGGGAGTGGACTGCTGAGGACTGGGGTAAAGTCATTTTCTCTGATGAATCCCCTTTTCGATTGTTTGGGACATCTGGAAAACAGCTTATTCGGAGAAGAAGAGGTGAGCGCTAGTGATGAGCGAGTACTAAAATGCTCGGGTGCTCGAAGCTCGGGCCGAGCATCCCGAGATACTCGTGTACTCGGCCGGAGTAACGAGCCCAATGTTATCCTATGGGAGACACGAGTATTTTCATGAAATGACTGCCGGCTGCATGGAAAAATCCTAAAAATGTCACAAAAGTCTCAGAAGAGTGCTGAAATGACATGACAACACCATGGGGAAGACCCCTGGAAGCATTTCTCACTCAAAAGTCACAGCTGTGAACAATGTTGTCCGAGTTTCACGCCAATTTTACGGAGTGTCCAGAAAACCTTCCAAAATGACACCAAAATGAATATTTAGGGTGGAAATGTTAAGGGCACATACCCAATAGTGAGATAAAGCTGGTGTATGTCACTTTTTGTGATTACATGAAAGATTTTACGTGAAAAAATTGTGCGACACTCCGATGACCCTGACAAGAGACGTACATGAAGCCCTGTCTACAAATAAAGTGCCCATTTTGAGGAACTGGGTCTATTGTAGTATCTTCCTTTGCAAGAGCAGTCCAAAATTGGGAGGTTCACCAATGCCCCTGGATACAGACATGCAGAATGGCCTGTAAACAAGAACTGGGTGTATTTTAGTATAGACCTTTGTTCAGGGCAGCCAAAAATTGGGAGGTTCAACAATGACCCATGCTTACAGACATGTAGTAGGGCCTGTAACCCTCAAGTGGGTGTATTATAGTATAGCCCTTTGGTCAGGGCAGCCAAAAATTGGGAGGCTCCTCTTTGTCCCTGGATAGAGACGTGCAGGAGGGCCTGTTAAGAAGAACTGGGTGTATTGTAGTATAGCCCTTTTGTCAGGGCAGCCAAAAATTGGGAGGCTCCTCTTTGTCCCTGGATAGAGACGTGCAGGAGGGCCTGTTAAGAAGAACTGGGTGTATTGTAGTATAGCCCTTTTGTCAGGGCAGCCAAAAATTGTGAGGTTCAACAATGACCCATGCTTACAGACATGTAGCAGGGCCTGTAACCCTCAAGTGGGTGTATTGTAGTATAGCCCTTTTGTCAGGGCAGCCAAAAATTGGGAGGTTCAACAATGACCCATGCTTACAGAAATGTAGCAGGGCCTGTAACCCTCAAGTGGGTGTATTGTAGTATAGCCCTTTTGTCAGGGCAGCCAAAAATTGTGAGGTTCAACAATGACCCATGCTTACAGACATGTAGCAGGGCCTGTAACCGTCAAGTGGGTGTATTGTAGTATAGCCCTTTTGTCAGGGCAGCCAAAAATTGGGAGGTTCAACAATGACCCATGCTTACAGACATGTAGCAGGGCCTGTAACCCTCAAGTGGGTGTATTGTAGTATAGCCCTTTTGTCAGGGCAGCCAAAAATTGTGAGGTTCAACAATGACCCATGCTTACACACATGTAGCAGGGCCTGTAACCCTCAAGTGGGTGTATTGTAGTATAGCCCTTTTGTCAGGGCAGCCAAAAATTGGGAGGTTCAACAATGACCCATGCTTACAGACATGTAGCAGGGCCTGTAACCCTCAAGTGGGTGTATTGTAGTATAGCCCTTTTGTCAGGGCAGCCAAAAATTGTGAGGTTCAACAATGACCCATGCTTACAGACATGTAGCAGGGCCTGTAACCCTCAAGTGGGTGTATTGTAGTATAGCCCTTTTGTCAGGGCAGCCAAAAATTGGGAGGCTCCTCTTTGTCCCTGGATAGAGACGTGCAGGAGGGCCTGTTAAGAACTGGGTGTATTGTAGTATAGTCCTTTTGTCAGGGCAGCCAAAAATTGGGAGGCTCCTCTTTGTCCCTGGATAGAGACGTGCAGGAGGGCCTGTAACCCTCAAGTGGGTGTATTGTAGTATAGCCCTTTTATCAGGGCAGCCAAAAATTGGGAGGTTCAACAATGACCCATGCTTACAGACATGTAGCAGGGCCTGTAACCCTCAAGTGGGTGTATTGTAGTATAGCCCTTTTGTCAGGGCAGCCAAAAATTGGGAGGTTCAACAATGACCCATGCTTACAGATATGTAGCAGGGCCTGTAACCCTCAAGTGGGTGTATTGTAGTATAGCCCTTTTGTCAGGGCAGCCAAAAATTTGGAGGCTCCTCTTTGTCCCTGGATAGAGACGTGCAGCAGGGCCTGTTAAGAAGAACTGGGTGTATTGTAGTATAGCCCTTTTGTCAGGGCAGCCAAAAATTGTGAGGCTCCTCTTTGTCCCTGGATAGAGACGTGTAGGAGTGCCTAAAAACATTTTTCCCATTGAAAAGGAGCGGGTCTCCTGTCGTTGTAATGCCCATTCTAACAGAATGGGCTAAAAAATTTACCACTGCGGGTATACCTCAAACAAGAGCCTAACTATTCTAACGGTCATCATGGTGTCACAAGAGGAGAAGGAGTAGCAGTCTAGCGATTAGCCAAAGTCCGGAAGTGTGTACCCATGGGTGAGTGGAGGTACATGTCAAATTCAAATAACAAAATTTAAATTCAGTTGTCATTTGCTGGTGGTGTGGTGAAGTCTGGCCCAATCCAACCCTTGTTCATCTTGATCAGAGTGAGCCTGTCCGCATTTTCAGTTGACAGGCGGGTGCGTTTATCAGTGATGATTCCACCTGCTGCACTGAAAACACGCTCTGATAAAACGCTAGCGGCAGGGCAGGCCAGGACTTCCAAGGCGTAGAGAGCCAATTCATGCCACGTGTCGAGCTTGGAGACCCAATAATTGAAAGGCACCGATGAATCTCGCAGTACAGTTGTTCGATCTGCAAGGTACTCCTTCAGCATCTGCCCGAACTTAGCATTTCTGGTGGCACTACCCCGCACCTCAGGGGCTGTGGTACGTGAGGGGCTGAGAAAACTGTCCCACATCGTAAAGACAGTTCCCCTGCCTCTGGCGTATTGGACTTGTGCCCCTCTCGGCCGTACGCCTTGGTTGTCCATCGAATCCTGACCTATGGCGCTAGCGTTTTGTGAGGGGAAGGATTTCACAACTTCCGTGACTATGGCCCTCTGGAACTGCTGCATTTTGGCTGACCTCTCCGCCTCAGGAATGAGAGACATAAAGTTCTCCTTGTAGCGTGGGTCTAAGAGTGTTGCCAACCAGTACTGATTGTCGGCCAAGATGTTCTGAACGCGAGGGTCAAGAGACAGGCAGCTTACCATAAAGTCAGCCATGTGCGCCAGACTCTTAACAGCCATCACTTCAGTATCCAGACCAACACGATGACTGAACATGCTGTCCTCCTCCTCCTCCTCATCTCCCCTGTCCTCTGGCCAGCCACGCTGAATCGAGGGTATGACTGGTGTGCACGTCATATCCCAATTTGGCCTGAGAGTTGCTCCATGTCTTCATCCTCCTCCTCGTCATAGTCCTCCACTACACGTTGTGATGACATGAGGCTGGGCTGTGTGTTTTCACCCACACCCACTACAGTTTCTTGCTCTAAGTCATCGCGCTCGGCCTGCAATGCATCCTCTTTTATTTTCAGCAGAGACCGTTTTAGAAGGCAGAGTAGTGGTATGGTGACGCTAATAATGGCGTCATCGCCGCTCACCATCTTGGTGGAGTCCTCAAAGTTTTGGAGGACGGTGCATAGGTCCGACATCCATCTCCACTCCTCAGGTGTTATGTGTGGAGTTTGACCCATTTCCCGACGGCTTAGGTGATGCAGGTAGTCCACAACTGCCCTCTTCTGCTCACATATCTTGACCAACATGTGCAGCGTTGAATTCCAACGCGTGGGGACATCACACACCAGTCTGTGGTCCGGAAGACGCAAACGGCGCTGAAAGCTGGCAAGGCCGGCTGAAGCAGCAGGTGACTTGCGAAAATGTGCAGACAGACGCCGAACTTTTACCAGCAGGTCAGACACCTCCGGGTATGACTTCACAAACCTATGAACCACCAGGTTGAGCACATGGGCCACGCATGGAACATGCGTCAGCTGCCCTCGCCTCAAAGCTGCCATCAGGTTCCGGCCATTGTCACACACCACCTTTCCTGGCTTTAGGTTCAGAGGTGTGAGCCAGTGATCTGCCTGCTGTTTCAGAGCTGTCCACACCTCTTCTGCATTGTGGGGTTTGTCACCTATGCAGACTAGCTTCAGCACAGCCTGTTGCCGCTTTGCAGAGGCAGTGCTGCAGTGCTTCCAGTTTGGGACTGGTGTGGAGGGTACAGTGCATGAGGATGCGCAGGAGGAGGAGGCTGAAGAGCATGACATTCCGGAGCTGTAGAGTGTCGGTGAAACCATGACCATGACCATATCCTTGGTGTGGGAAGGACGTGTTCCGTCCCTCGCTCAGACTGGGTCCCAGCCTCCACAATATTAATTCAGTGTGCCGTCAAGGAGATGTAGCGGCCTTGCCCACAAGCACTTGACCACGTGTCAGTGGTTAGGTGGACTTTGGCTGAAACAGCATTGTTCAGGGCACGTGTGATGCTGTTGGACACGTGGTTATGCAATGCGGGGACGGCACATCTGGAGAAATAGTGTCGGCTGGGGACCGAGTAACGTGGGACAGCAGCCGCCATCAGGTCGTGGAATGCGTCCGTCTCCACCAGACGGAAAGGCAACATTTCTAGCGCTATGAGTCGCGAAATGTGAGCATTCAGGACTGTGGCATGTGGGGCATTGGCAGCGTATTTGCGCCTGCGTTCAAATGTTTGCTGAATGGATAATTGAACGCTGCACTGGGACAAGGACATGCTTGATGGTGGTGTAATTTGTGCTTCAGCAACTTCAGGTGCAGGACCGGAGGCTTGTTCGCAGCCAGCATGGACAGGGGATTGGCTTGCATGCACAACAGGCGAAGACGTAGCAGTGACATCAGCACGCACCGCTCCTCGACTCTGTGGTACTTCCCACAAAGTCGGGTGCTTGGCTGACATGTGCCTGATCATGCTGGTGGTGGTCAGGCTGCTAGTTTTCGTACCCCTGCTGATAGTGGCATGGCAGGTGTGGCAAATGGCCTTTTTAGAGTCTTCTGGAGCCAACTTAAAAAACTCCCAGACTCGGGAAGACCGAACATTTGCACAGGCACCTTCACTCGTGTTGTTGTTCCGGGGAACGGTTGCCTGCCTTCTGCCTGCGGACGCAACCCTGCTTCGTACTGGCTGTTGGGATGCTACGCCTCCCTCCCCCTGTGCACTGCTGTCCTCGCTCTGCATATCCTCCTGCCATGTAGGGTCAGCTACTGGATCATCCACCACGTCGTCTTCCTCTTCCGCACCCTGATCCTCCTCCTGACTTCCTGGCAATTGTGTCTCATCATCGTCCACCCCTTGTTGAGACACTTTGACAACGTTCCGTTCGTCATAACGCGGCTGCTCAAATATTTGGGCATCTGTACATACCATCTCCTCATGACCCACTTCAAGAGGAGGTGGCGACAGGCCAGATTCTGCAAATGGATACGTGAACAGCTCTTCCGAGTGTCCTAGTGTGGGATCTGTAATGTCCGTGGACGTGTACTCGGCCAGGTGGTAGGAAGGAGGATCAGGTTGGGAAATGTGCGGTGCAGTATCACGGCTACTGACAGTTGACCGTGCGGAAGACAGGGTGTTTGTGGAGGTGCCCATCTGACTTGAAGCATTATCCGCTATCCAAGTAACAACCTGTTGACACTGGTCTTGGTTCAACAGTGGTGTACTGCTGCGGGCCCCAAGAATTTGGGACAGGACGTGCGAGCGAGGAGATGTGGCCCTTTGTTGTTGCGAAATGAGTGCTTGCACACGACCTCGGCCTCTGCCTGCACCACCATCACGTCCACTTCCTTGTTCCTTGCCAACGCCCTTGCCAACGCCTTTGCGCATTTTGCCTGTATAGAGCGACAACTGTCTGGTGACTGTGGAGGTCACAGGAGATTAGGATTTTAGTTCCCTAACCTGTATAAACGTATGACGTACAACAGTGTGGTGACTGTTGAGATGCCAAGAGTTAGGATTTTAGTTCCCTAACCTGAATAAAGGTATGACGTACAACAGTGTGGTGACTGTTGAGATGACAAGAGTTAGGATTTTAGTCCCTAACCTGTATTAAGGTAGTACGTACACCTGTCTGGTGACTGTTTTGATGACAAGAGTTAGGATTTTAGTTCCCTAACCTGTAGAAAGGTATGACGTACAACAGTGTGGTGACTGTTGAGATGCCAAGAGTTAGGATTTTAGTTCCCTAACCTGAATAAAGGTATGACGTACAACAGTGTGGTGACTGTTGAGATGACAAGAGTTAGGATTTTAGTCCCTAACCTGTATTAAGGTAGTACGTACACCTGTCTGGTGACTGTTTTGATGACAAGAGTTTGGATTTTAGTCCCTAACCTGTATTAAGGTAGTACGTACACCTGTCTGGTGACTGTTTTGATGACAAGAGTTAGGATTTTAGTCCCTAACCTGTATTAAGATAGTACGTACACCTGTCTGGTGACTGTAATGGTTTCAGGAGACGATTTTAGTCCCTAACCTGTATTAAGGTAGTACGTACACCTGTCTGGTGACTGTAATGGTTTCAGGAGACGATTTTAGTCCCTAACCTGTATTAAGGTAGTATGTACACCTGTCTGGTGACTGTTTTGATGACAAGAGTTAGGATTTTAGTCCCTAACCTGTATTAAGGTAGTACGTACACCTGTCTGGTGACTGTTTTGATGACAAGAGTTTGGATTTTAGTCCCTAACCTGTATTAAGGTAGTACGTACACCTGTCTGGTGACTGTTTTGATGACAAGAGTTAGGATTTTAGTTCCCTAACCTGTATTAAGGTAGTACGTACACCTGTCAGGTGACTGTAATGGTTTCAAGAGAGGATTTTAGTCCCTAACCTGTATTAAGGTACTAAGTACAAGAGTGTGGTGACTCTAATGGTCACAGAAAAGCTTGGATTCCAATCTGTATCACCCTGCCTATATCC
Source organism: Allobates femoralis (assembly GCA_033576535.1). Taxonomy (NCBI): domain Eukaryota; kingdom Metazoa; phylum Chordata; class Amphibia; order Anura; family Aromobatidae; genus Allobates; species Allobates femoralis. Next base: position 290,678,664 of record JARQOC010000001.1, read on the forward strand.
TCCTAGATTAGTCCTGAGAAGGACTGTTCTGGTCACTGGAAATCTTGGACTCCGATCTGGATCACCCTGCCTATGTCCTCCTAAATTAGTCCTGAGAAGGACTGTTGTGGTCAGCAGCAGTTTGCAGCCCTGATCCGGATCTACCTATGAGGGCCGCAAATCTGTCCCTAATCAGCAGCAGACACTCTCCCTACACTCACTGTCTGGATGGCTGTGTGCCGAGCACAGCGCGCCGGGAGTTATAAAGGCTCGGTGACGCTGTGCAGGCCGGCCAATCACTGCTATGCCACAACTAACAGGGCTGTGGCATTGCAGTGGTCTGCCAGCCAATCCCTGCACGTGGGCTGGCTCTCAAAAGAGCGCCAACATGGAGAGATGACGACCACGAGCACAGCACGAGTATCGCGAGATTACTCGGTGCTCGGCGAGTCGCCCGAGTACAGTGATACTCATGCGAGTACCGAGTAGTGGCGAGCATGCTCGCTCAACAGTAGTGAGCGCTACCACCAGTCTTGTCTCATGCCAACTGTAAAGCATCCTGAAACCATTGATGTGTGGGGTTGCTTATCAGCCAAGGGAATCGGCTCACTCACAGTCTTGCCTAAAAACACAGCCATGAATAAAGAATGCTACCAGAATGTCCTCCAAGAGCAACTTCTCCCAACCAACCAAGAGCAGTTTGGCGCCCAACAATGCCTTTTCCAGCATGATGGAGCACCTTGTCTTAAAGCAAAGGTGATAACTAAATGGCTCAGGGAACAAAACATAGAGATTTTGGGTCCATGGCCTGGAAACTCCCCAGATCTTAATCCCATAGAGAACTTGTGGTCAATCATCAAGAGACAGGTGGACAAACAAATTCTGCCAAAATGCAAGCATTGATTATGCAAGAATGGACTGCTATCAGTCAGGATTTGGTCCAGAAGTTGATTGAGAGCATGCCAGGAAGAATTGCAGAGGTCCTGAAGAAGAAGGGTCAACACTGCAAACATTGACTTGCTGCATTAACTCATTCTAACTGTCAATGTAACCTTTTGGTACTCATAATATGATTGCAATTATATTTCTGTATGTGATATAAACATCTGACAAACACAAATAAAAACCAGAGGGCAGCAGATCATGTGAAAATATAATTTTGGTGTCATTCTCAAAACTTTTGGCCATGACTGTACACTGAGGGAGATAATGTTTTGTGCTTTCTGATCCTACTCTAGCCAATCATCTGGTAATGGATAAGCCATTTGTTCCTGCATATATTACCACATACCTTGTCTTATGAGCAGCATCTTCACCTTGAATTTCCAGGATTGATAATTCCGATTAGTGACACTTTGCACTGAGAACTTGCAGTGATCCCTGCTTCTGGACATCTTCTCTGTTGCTCTGTGCTGCTTTTGCTTTGGGCTTCTGTTGCTGTATTACTCTTCTGTGTCACTCTGTGTTCTGTGTCACTCTTGGGGTTCTGTGTCACGCTGGGGTTCTGTGTTACGCTGGGCCCATAGCCTGTTGGCAATGGATCATTCAGGAATCTTTCAAGTGTGTTGACAACAGAACAGAGCTTTCATTAGCAATAAATAAGTACAGATATGATAGGCTTTGTGGAATCAGGAATATACATATGTTAAGTACCTCTGTGCAGCATCAGCAGGCTGCTTCTCCTCTCATGCACAGACAGAGGAAACTGGGTACAGTCACATGGTCTTTCCTGTGCGTGAGCCTCTGGGAGTGTTTTTTTTTATCTAACTTTAGAGACAATGCATTAAAGGGAACCTGTCACCTAATTTTAAGCCCCTACACTATCTCTAGCTGTCCCTACACCTTCCTAGCAGCTCCCTATCTCTCCCTTTCTTATCTAAAGTCTCCCTATGAAAGAAGTGTAAAATAAGATAAAACTTACTGCAGTCCCCGTAGTTAGGGGACTGGGTAGGCGTGGCCACGCTTCCACAGCACTCCTCCATGCTTTAATGCACGCCAACGCTGGGCGGCATTATTCAGGGCCCTCTCTGCCCCATGTCTTTGTAATCTGCCGCCATGTTTGTAGTTCTAAGCACCGGCCGGACGTCACTTCCGGCGCGGTGCATTATGGGGCCGGTCACGTGACTGGCCCGGCTCCGCGCATGCGCAATGCGCTTACTGAAGCCGGGCCGGTCACGTGATCGGCCCCATAATGCACTAGGGCCGATCACGTGACCGGCCCCATAATGCACCGCGCTGGAAGTGACGTCCGGCCGGTGCTTAGAACTACAAACATGGCGGCAGATTACAAAGACATGGGGGTAGAGAGGGCCCTGAATAATGCCGCCCAGCGGGGCGTGCATTACAGCATGGAGGAGTGCTGTGGAAGAGTGGCCACGCCTACCCAGTCCTCTAACTACGGGGACTGCAGTAAGTTTTATCTTATTTTACACTTCTTTCATAGGGAGACTTTAGATAAGAAAGGGAGAGATAGGGAGCTGCTAGGAAGGTGTAGGGACAGCTAGAGATAGTGTAGGGGCTTAAAATTAGGTGACAGGTTCCCTTTAATCTAGCAATAGGACACTTACATATACAGGAATGGAGTTGTTCCATTAAACATATTCTAACAATTACCAACTCACCAACTCTATATGGTGAGAAGTAGCCCCTCTGCATTATACCCTTGGTTACATGGTGCAGGGCAGTAGCCATGAGCGATGCAGTCGTCCTGCCCTCGCACACTATATGAAGGTGAGGGTCCTGGCTAAGTGTGTGTACCTGTGCTAGGAAAGTGATACACATGTACAGGCCTCATGATATTGATAACTCCAGCTCGCCAGGACCAGTTGTTCAATGAGCAAGACTACCAATTAAAAACATTGCTTCATTCAACAGTCACTTGATTACATTTATATATGAATTACACCCCAGGGTACTGAAGGACACAGAAGAAGAGATTTTTTAACAACTCTCCATAGTTTTTGAAAATTCTTGGACAACAGGAGAAGTCCCAGAAGACTGGAGAAGAGCAAATGTCCTTATCTTCAAAATGGGGAAGAAGATGGATCCAGGCCTGTGAGCATGACTTCTACAGCAGGAAAGATCTTTGAACAAATTATTAAACAACATATATGCAAGGAGCTGAAATAAAATAAAGTGATTAACCAGAGCCAGCATGGAGTTGTGGCACCCCTGCAGGGAATTGCCTCAGGACCCACCGGTGTGTACCAATGACATACACCTTGGTACACACAGCATGCAACACCTTCAACCCCAGACCTGGAGGGGGAGCCCCACTGGCTGTCCTTAAGCTAGATCCCCTATAAAAAATCCAGGCATGAGGGGAGGAGTCAGTTGTAAGGAGCTGGTTGCTGGGACCAAGCAGGCCTAGAACCAGGGGATACTGACCCAGCTGTGCTGAGCCCTAGGGAGAGGGACAGAGGCCAGTGGGAGAAGCAAGAAGAAGGGAACAGACTTGTGAACCTTTTAGTTACCCGGACACCGGAGTCCGCAACTGCTGATAAGATATGGTAGCAGGAATAGTCCAGACGGATCAGGAGGATCCAGTCCCCCTGAAGCCACCAGTAGAAGAACCCAAACTTGACCAAGTAAAGGATGAGGGACCTATACGAGGATAGGCATCCCACAGAGAAGTCCTCATTGTCAGTTGTGGAACAGCATCCTGAGAGGCAGAAGTAGCGGCAGGTTCAGCTAAAGGCAGAGCTTATCCAAAAAAGACGCACACACTAACAGAGGAGGCCTTACAACTCTTCAAGGTGATTGCCCCAACCTGCACCAACACCTGGTTACCCTCCTGGACCGTGCCTGTTACTGGACAATAGTAAAAAGGTACTGAAACCAAAGACTATTGTGTGTATGTGCCTGCTTCCCCGCCGCCGCCTGTCGAGTTGACAACAGAACTATTCTATCCCCCTCCAGCAGCATCACCCCCATCCCATACCACTGAGGGTCCAAGGCACGGAACCGTGAACCGACCAGCCGTCATTCCCCCATTGAAGCAACTGCCTGTCCCGGTATCTGAGTACCCTCTACCCTGTCGACCGACTCAGAGTTATAACTGATAAATCATGTCAGAATAACTTAATTTCCTTATGTGTCAGAATCACTGATTGGGTGGATCAGGGAACCAGAGTAGATATAGTATATCTTGACTTTAGCAAAGCATTTGACAAAATATCTCATACTATCCCTATTGAAAAAATGACCAGGAGTGGAATGGACAAAGCAACTCTAGGTGGCTTCATAACTGGCTTAGTGCTCGGATCCAAAGAGTGGTCATAAATGGCAGCACATCCAGTTGGAAGAATGTCTCAAGAGGGGTATCACACGGCTCTGTCCTAGGTCCAGTGATGCTCATCATCTTTATCAATGATTTAGATGAAGCAATTAAGGTTAAACTGAGTAAATTTTCTAATGGCACAAAGCAAGGAAGGATAACTAATACTAGTGAAGAGAGATAGAGGATTTAAAAAGTCTGAAAAAACTAGAACAGTGAGCAGCAACTAACAATTGTTTTTAGCAGGGTGAAATGCAAAGTCCTACATCTGGGCAAGAAAAATGAAAAAGCATATACAGAATGAAAGGAATAGATAACAGACTGAACATTAGTTAACAGTGAGATGCAGGAGCAAAACATGGCAAACATTCTGGGATGTATTAACAGAAGCATATAGTCTAGGTCATGTGAAGTCATTATCCCCCTCTTTGGTCACACCTCATCTAGAATACTGTATCCCGTTCTAGGCAAGACATTTTAAAAAAGACACCAACAAACTGAAACAAGTTCAGAGAAGAATGATCAGAATAGTCACCGGTCAGCAAACTATTTGCACAAGGAACCACTAGAAGCAAAGGGATGAAACTAAATGGGAGGAGGCAGAGATAAGATATTAGAAAAAACATTTTGGCAGTGAGGGTGGCCAATTAGTGGAACAGGCTGCTATGAGAGGTGGCAAGTTCTCCTTCAATGGAAGTCAAACATCGGCTGGACAGACATCTGTCTGGGATGATTTAGTTAATCCTGCTTTGAGCATGGGGTTGGACCAGATGATCCAAGAGGTCACTTCTAACGACACGATGCTATAATTCGATAGCAGATAGTGAGTGCATAACTTCTCGTATGTATCCTCTTTAACACACATGATCTCTACACACAGTCTCTCTGCTTCTCCAACTTTACTTGTTCCTGCCTCCACTGGTTTTGCTTCCTTCAACACCAGCTCATTTCAGTCCATATTGTAAAAGTCATATCTTCAACCAGCGTTTTAAATCCCACACCTCTTAGGAGAGTACTCTTTGCCAATATGTCTGACATTGAGTTTACAATTTGAGGAGACATAGTGAACTTGCACCTGGGGCACTCTTCATTTCAATTTCACATTATTTGTGTTGCGCCCCAGGGCAATGGGTACTCGGATATCAGGCGGCAGTGAGGGGGTTAACTTTGTCATGGGGAATGGCGACCGCGCCTGATCCCGCATCCTGGGAAGCGGTGCTCTTGAAAAGGGGTATTTACAGGGATTATATACAAGTTAGTCGTGACGCCACCTGCAGTATCTGGTGAGGGATCACCAGCGCCGCTACAGTCCTCCGGAGGTCGGTGGGATTGCGGCAATGGTGGTATAGTCCTCTGCAGGCAGGACTGGGACCTCTGGGGCAGCGTAGTGAGGTGAACAGGTTGTAGCAGGGTTGAGGTGATGGAGGGAGAGTAGGAATAGTCTATAGATGGGGGCACGGTGAGGGATAGGAAAGAATGCACGCACACAGTAGAAGTCTCTTTACCTTTTTATTGGTGTTATTCAGGTAAATTGTCCAGGGCACAGGCGGGTGACCGGGCTGCACATTGGGCTCCCACAGCAAGTGGGTATTAGGCCTCCTTACTTGGTGAATTCTGTTGAAGCACAGTCTATTATATCCTGACTTGCCTCCACTCTCTTCCTTTATCTGTATCTCCTGCTCCTCCTGTTCTGTCTCCGGGACGACCTTCTCTGGCACTGCAGTGTCCTGCTGTTCCTGGCTCCCTCTCTTTGACTCTCTCAGGAGACCGGGTAGCTGGAGCTTACTCGGTGCCAAGGGGATTTCTGTGGGCCTGTAGTTCTCCCACCGATGCGGATCCCAATATCTGGCTTCTCTGGAACAAACTCACAAGTTGAGCTACCTGTTCCTTGCTTCTGTTCCTTCTCTAAACTCCCTTCCTTCAGTCCCACTTAGGCTGGTGGGACGCTGAACGGCTACTCTGGGTCGCTGGCTTGGGCCTACACGCAGCACTGACCACCAGGACTCCCCTGCAGCTCTTCTAGCGTCTGTACACACTCTAGCTAGCTCCTCCCCAGCAGCAGTATATATAGGGGATTTTGCCTAAGGGCAGCAAGTTGAGCTCCCCCTACTGTGTCGGGGTGGAAGGTGTTGTTCGTAGTAGGTACCTGCTGTGGAAACCCAGCTGTGCATTAGAGAGATCTGTGGTTACCTGAGTTGGCAGGGTGCCACATTTGCACCATTCTTGCCCATTACCTTACTGAATTATAAATTTGAGGTCTGTATTGCTGGGTGTCCTTTTCCTGGATACATCTCTAATACATTATTCTGGCCTTCAGTCAGTTCTCTCTTTTGGTACTTTGGATTGGGTCAGCCACTTCCTCAGTCTCTATTCATACTAGGGACACCCACATTATGTGGCTGTACTGCGAGGAAAAATTGAGGACTATTTCTGTGATATGTTGGGTTCTATCTGATATCCTGACAGAAAATAGTCACTGTCCCTTCACTACAGCTTCTCTCACTCTGGGCTAGTTCCAAACATTAACTCTAGCTCTCCATACTTTCGAGTAAATTACCTTCTATCACAACTAAAATATGTTACAATAAACATTAAAATAACACTGTGTCACGTATTGATTGCCTTTGCAGTCCTGGAGTGTTGCTGCTGTGCTATTTAATTGAGTTTTTCTCCTTAGTCAGTTGCAGTTGCTGAATGTGTGGTGGGAGGCTCTGCAGGTGGGGAATGAGTCATAGCTCAGGTGGAGGTGGGGTGTGTGTCTGAACTTTCTTCTCTCCACCCCCTCAGCCTTAAATAGTTCTGCTTCCCTCCAACCAATGTTGCTGATTTAGTTCATTCTAATCTGGGACCCGTGATGTTCAGACGTGTTGTTTAAGCAGCTGCAGTCATCCTTTTGATTTGGAGTGGTGTCCTTTTCCTGGTCCGTGGGTGGAGGTGGGTGAATGCTCTTAGCTGAAGGCTGGTTGAGGATTTGAGGGATAGGATGGTGGCCCGAACCTCCTCACATTCAGAGGTACCTTTGGGAACAGGGCTAGTAAGGGACCCCAAGTCCAGGGCCAGACTAGTTTCCCAGTTGCCCTTGCCAGTTATCCCTTCCTGCTCCATTCCCTTCATCCACTCCATGCATGACACACTGATGCCTTCAAGGTGGAACGTGGCAAGATGTACATCTTTTTACACTTTACTATGCTTCACTGTTGCATGCAGACATTGAAATGCTCTCCAGCCATTCAGCGAACAAACTGCCTGTTCTTACAGCCAAATATTTAAAATTTTTACTCATCAGTTCAGAACACTTCCTGCATGACACAATTCTTTCGCTCTGAATTCAAGGTGTGCTGGGCTGGGTGATAAACAGCTTAGTTATCCTATCTGAAGCTGAGCTATGCTGAGCTGTTGGTGTTCTGATTGACAGCTCATTTGCTAAATCTCTTTCTAGGCTGTGCTGAGATTTTGCAGCTGCTCCTTGTCTCATGTAGTTGCTCAGCCTTTCAGCTTTCAAGTTTTTTCAAGCGCACTACCAGTGTTAGTTTCAGTTCTAAAGTGCCAAGTTGGTCTCCTGAATCTATGATCTGCAAATTGATCTTTTACTGCCTGACTGTGCCTGTGTTTGATCATTGTTCTTTTTTCTTATCCCTCTGTTTTGATACGCTCCTCTCCTGGTAACTGACCTCAGACCATGACTTTAGTTGTTCTATCCCTCTGTGTTGACATGCTCTCCTGTTACTTGACCTGAATGTTTGACTATTCTACTTCTTATAGTCCGTTTGGTAACTAAGGGCACATTACGACTGGCCCTTAAATTTTTCTTTCCCTCGTTTTCACCAGCATGGATAGTGTTGGTGAACAGGTGGTGAATTTGACACAGATGATGCAGGATCTGGTGGGGGCACATCATAATCTTGAATCATGACAGTTACAGCTACAGGGACATGTTTCTAGTTTTATGACGACTCCCCATAAGGCTCCTCCCCAGGCTGTGATTGTGACACCTGAACCCCCTAATTTGTGGTTGGACTCCCAAAAACCTGTAACGACCCTTGCAGAAGAGCTGCGATGAATTTTTCATCCTGCGACCTTGGTCATCAGGGAATGAGTCCCAGTGGGTGGGAATAATCATGTCTTTACTACAAGAAGTTCCCAGACTTGGGCTTTTTCTTTGTTTCCACAAGCCCCTGAACAGTCTTCTGTTGACGCCTTTCTTGACACATTGGGGATGATCTATGACAGACCTCACAGGGTCCAGGTGGCAGAGGCAGAAATTATGAACCTGATGCATGGGAGCCGAACCGCTGAAGATTATAAAAATTAAGCAAAAGAGCCAGCACCACCAAACTTGTAATAAAAATTGTGCAATTGCACATATACCTCCAAAATGTATAATGTAAAATTTGAGAATTAGACGAAAAATTGATCAATCTCTCTGAGCCACCCTGTCAGTCAAAGCTTCTCATGCAGGGTAGTCTGAAAAGTTCAGACTCCTGCTGCATCAGTGGCAGGTGTGCTGGGCCTTGGTTGGCTTTTTATTCACTTGCAACAGACTGGCAACATGGGAGCATGCTGGAGATGCACCAGGTAAATTTAGCTTTGGATGTTCTACTATATTTTTATGTTTGAGGCAGCAATGCACAACTAAAATAAAAAAGCATAGTGTAGGACCGCCCTACTTGAGAAGCCTTGATATAGCAGAGTGGCTCAGAAAGATTGATCAATTTTTTTGTCTAATTCTCAAATTTTATATTATACAGTTTGGAGGAATATGTGTAATTGCACAATTTTTATTACAAGTTTTCTCCTGGTGGTGCTAGCTCTTTTTGCTGATTATTGCTGAGATTATAGTTCCGATTTACAGCAATGGTCCTGTGAATTTATGTGAAATGACGCAGCCCTCAGGTGCCAATCCAACAGAGGTCTCTCGGATACTCTTAAGGTACCTTTACACGCCGCCACAACAGGATGCATACAACCCGCTACAGGCTACAAATGTAGCTTTTCGCGCCAATATCGCCCGTAGTAGCGGCGTGTGAAGACGGGACGACACAGCCGGCTACAGATACCTCTGTATCCGTGCACTGCCCATAAACAGATGGCTACATCGCCGATTGTAGCGAGCTGTATCGGCGTGTAAAGAAGCTACAGAAGGGAACTCTGGACACCCGCGATGTAGCTGCAATGTAGCTAAGGCGTGACCCAGGCTCCGGATACCACGCCCCTTCAGCGATCATTGGAGGAAGCTCCTTCGTTGCGATTGGTTGTCGCTGCACAGGGCGGCATATTTAAGGAGCTGACCAGTCACACTACAATTGCTCGGGCGTCATGTATTAATCAGCCTCCTGCGATGCCTGGCCAATCATGGGTTTCATGCTTTGTCCTATCAGTGTACGGACGTCTCATACTCCACAATTGTGGCACGCCTATGTGCTGTCCCTGCTGCACCAGGTCCGCCCATATTAGCTTGTTGTAGTGGTGTGTAAATGAGGTACGATGAGCTACAGATGGCTACTTGAGACACCCGGCGATGTATCCGGGATAGATGTAGCGTAGCGTAGCGCACCTTGTGCGGCGTGTAAAGAGGGTGCGTTTCCCGTTGGTAACGTTTGGGCGTGCTCGTGCACGTGAAGTAGCCATTGGTATCCATCCTTCAGTGGCGGCGTGTAAAGGTACCTTTAAGGATGCTTTGGCTCTGCATGCTCCACCTTGTTCTTTGGGGGAGGCCATGACACAGGATATTCATATGGATCGTAGAATTCGGAAGAGATGTGATGAATGACAGAGAGATTCAGTCTCTTTCCTGGATCAATCCACAACATGTGCAGGTGAAAACAGCCAGTGCAAGGGCTATTGAGAGGAGACAACTACTCTGTCTCTGAATCTATTGTGGTCATGCTGGATATATTCTTAAGGACTACTTGGCAAACCCTCAAGCAAGCAAGTCATCAGGAGAACGTCTAAATCTCGGTGATTATCGCGGAGGTCATCCAAACTTCCAGGTAACTTTTTACTCCTCAGATAAAGTACTACTGAATGTGGAAATTCTTTTTCAAAATCAATCTTTACCTGCACAAGTTTTTATTGACTGTGGGTCTGCTATCAATTTCATCGATTCTGGGCTGGTTAAAATATTAGGATTAGGGACAGTGAGCTTAGAAGAACCCATTTAAATTATTGTGATTGTCAGGACACCGTTACTCCAGAACCTTGTGCAGATGGTAACAGTGGAATTTACTCTCAGAGTGGGAACACTGCACTCTGATTCTATCTCCTGTTATATATTACATAAATTACCTATGGGGTTGATGTTCGGTATTCCTTGGCTGCGTATTCACAATCCTGTTATTGATTGGTGTCATGAGGATATTGTTAAAAGGAGTCTAAATTTTGTACGTTTTCTCTTCTTGTCTGGAGGACCTGCTGGGGTACCTGAAGGATTTTGGAGATGTGTTCTCGGAATTAGAGGCAGAGATAAATGCAGTGTATTACCTCCCCATCATCATTATGACTGTGCTACCGTATATACTCGTGTATAAGCCGACCCGTGTATAAGCCGATCCCCCTACTTTTGCCCCCAAAACCTGGGAAAACCTATTGACTCGTGTATAAGCCGAGGGTGGACCCCAGCACAGGTATACAGACCCCAGCAATGTGGTATACAGGCCCCCCCAGTGGTAGTATACAGCAGCCTCCCCAGTGGCATATACAGGCCCCAGTAATATATACAGCAGTCCCAGGTATACAGCAGCCTCCCCAGTGGTATATACAGACCCCACCAGTATATACAGCAGCCCCAGTGGTATACAGGCCCCAGCAGTATATACAGCAGCCCCGGGGGTGTACAGCAGCCTCCGGGGCAAACAGCAGCCCCAGCGGTACACAGCCGCCCCCAGGGATACACAGCCACCCCCAGGGGTACACAGCCGCCCCCAGGGGTACACAGCAGCCCCCAGGGGTACACAGCAACCCCCAGGGGTACACAGCCACCCCCAGGGGTACACAGCCGCCCCCAGGGGTATATAGCAGCCCCCAGGGGTACACAGCCGCCCCCAGGGGTACATAGCCGCCCCCAGGGGTATATAGCAGCCGCCAGGGGTACACAGCCGTCCCCAGGGGTTATATAGCGCCCCCAGGGTATATAGCAGCCCCAGGGGTACACAGCCATCCCCAGGGGTTATAGCCGCCCCAGGGTATTAAGCAGCCCCCAGGGTATATAGCAGCCCAGGGTACACAGCCGTCCAGGGTTATTTAGCCACCCAGGGGTATATAGCACCCAGGGGTACACAGCCGTCCCAGGGGATATAGCGGCACCAGGGTATATAGCAGCCCCAGGGGTTACATCACCGTTCCCCAGGGTATACAGCCGTCCCCAGGGTATATAGCCGCCCAGGGGTAATATAGCAGCCCCAGGGGTAAGCCGCCCAGGGTATATACCGCCCCAGTGGTACACAGCCATCCCCAGGGGTATACAGCCGCCCAGGGGTACATAGCTGCCCCCAGGGGATATAGCAAGCCCCAGGGTACACAGCCATCCTCGAGGATTATCGCAGCACCGCCCCCAGGGGTACACACTGCCCCAAAAAGCTGGCACTCGCCCCCCTGCTGCTTAACTTACCATCCAGTTTTTATGACTGCTCCTCGCTGCTCCCGTCTCGCTGCATCCGGATTCTCGGCGTGCACGATGAGTATATACCTGCGGACGGCCGGAATCCCATTGTAGCAGACTGGAGCACGAGGCAGCAGCGTGATCAGAAGACCGATGGAAGATAACAGGGGGGCCTTACAGCAGCGGGAGGGCCCTTCACACAGAGGGGGGGGCAGTGCAGCGTTGGGCCATATGCATGCTTCCCCTGCGCTGATTGACAGGGAAGCAGTGCATATTATAATGCGGCCCACGTGACGGGGCAGCGATACTCCAGCTCCCGCTCCTCAGCCTCCCAGTTTGACACATAGCCAGAGCATCACATACCGTATATGACCCGTGTATAAGCCTGGGGGTAGACATTTTCAGCCCAATTTTTGGGCTGAAAAACTCGGCTTATACACGATATTATATGGTATTAATCTTTTCCTTGATACCAAATTTCTGTATACTCGCCTGTATGATCTATTGGGTCCCAAAAAGACTGTTAGTAAGAATACGTATACGAAAGTTTACAAAAGGGTCATCTCCGTCTTTCCTCCTTGCTTGTAGCTGCTGTTTTTTCTTTGGTAAAAATAAAGGATTGGGGTCTTTGTACCTTCCTTGATTTCGAAGAATTAAATAAAATAACAGTTAAAAATACTTTCCCGCTTCCACTTATCCCTGATCTATTTAATCAGCTTATGGGGCCAAATGGCTTTTCAAACTTGATCTTAGAGCAACATATAATTTTATACATATTCGTGAGGGTGATGAGTGAAAGACAGCGCTTTCAACATCTGAAGGCCTTTTTAAAATCTCATGCCGTTTAGTTTAACTAATGCACATGCAGTCATTCAGAATTTTATGAACAATATTTTCTCTGATTATATTGGGAGGTTTATTGTGGTCTATTTAGATGATATTCTAATTTTTTTTACTTTTATTTTGTTTAATTGCTCAGCCTTTTAGCTCTGCAGTGTCTCCCAGAGCACTGCCAGTCTTAGTTTCAGCTCTGAGGTGCTAAGTTGGTCTCTTGAATCTTTGCTCTGGGAATTGATCATTTGATGCCTCACTTTGCCTGTGTTTAACTATTCTTTTGTCTTACCTCACAGCTCTGATCCACTTCTCTTCAGGTAACTGACCTCGGACTGTGACTTAACTATGCCCCTGTTTTATCTCTCTGTCTTGACGTGCTCTCCTGGTACCTGACCTGAATGTTTGACTATTTTACTTATAGTATGTGTGTTGACTAGGTCACACTAACATTTTTCTGCACTTCAGTTCCTATATTTTTGTAAATAGCTGAGTCACTTGGCCTTGTTTCCATGGCAAGAGTATGTTTTTTCATAACTTTTTCATGAAAAATGGTTCATGGTCAGATTTCTCCAAACAGTAGATGGGTGTAGCTGTGTACCTCTGGTTGCTACCAGTTCTAAGCTAATGTCACTGCTGGATATTTTCAGTTTGTCTTAGATCTGCTGCACTCTGTTTCCTTAGCTGATGTCATGTCCTAGGCTACTGGGCCAGTGTCCCCTGGACAGGAAGACTGGTGCCAACTACACAGCTATATGCCCTCATCCGCTCTGTCCCTGCTGTGGGGCCAGTTTCTGCTGACCAGGGAGACCACTGCATATCATGCGCCTCCACTGGCTCTGCTTACCCTTGTGCCTTTCACTATTTACCCTGCCTGTGGTCCCATGCGGCAGTATGCCCCTTCCTCTCCAGGAGCATGCGTCTTCTTGGCAGGCCTCTTGGGAGTGTGCTTAGGACATGTGCAACACACCCTGCAAGCATTTAAAGGACCAGTACACCTGTTTCCCGTTTAGCCTCTCAGTCTAATTGCTGGTAGGTCAGGGTATATAAGTCACCTTCCCCTTATGGGAGGTGTCTGGGCAATGTGTCCATACCTTAGAAACATTGCTAGTGTCCAGGACCCTTTCCAGCAGTGTTCTGCAGTTTAAAGTTGCTGTTTGCTTTGTTCTCTGCAATGTACTTACATTTATCTCTTCACAAAATCCACTACTGGCTGTTTCTATTGTCACTGGATTGCTCAGCTTATTTTGAATTCCGCTACTGGCTGTACCTGCCTTCCCAGGATTGCTCGGCATTTTCCGAAATCCACTGCTAACTGTGCCAGCCTTTCTCGGAATGCACAGAATTACCAGGATCCTATGGCACACAGAGCGAATTTATCTTAGTTTATTCAAGTACGTCATCCTCCCTGTTACAGTCTGTACAACTCGCCCCTCTGGTCCCGGAGTCACGCCATTTAAATCTCCTGGAGCTGTGCCAGGATAATCCCTGTATAGGGTTTCCTCGCCGGGTGCTGCTCCTGGGGAGTTCATTGTTCCGACCTAGAGGGTCCTGTCTCTCAGACATCCTATCTTTATGTTTTAAATAAAGATCTTTGTTTCTTCAAGAAGTCAGTCTCCATTCTCTTCCTGTCTTAGGGGGTCAGCTACCACAAGCTCACCTGTGGTGCAGTGAGTCTACTCTACACACCACGCCTCTGAGGCACTACAGTCGACCACTGTGTCTATGATCTTCAATGTTGTCCATTGCTTCATATATTCATTGCAAAGAAATGCAAGCAGACACTTATCCATCATGCAATAACATCAGGTTTCACATTTATTCTGTTCTGCAGCAGGACAACAACTTTAAACATAAAGTTAATGTAATTAAAAATTATCTTCAGCATAAAGAAGAATAAGGAGTCATAGAAGCACTTATAAGGCCACCACAGAGCCTTGATCTCAATATCAAGCCGGTCTGTGTTTACATGGAGACAGAAGGCTTCATTTAAGTGTACATCCACTAAAGATCTTCAATTAGTTCTCCAAGATTTTTGGAATAATCTCCCAGCTGACTTTCTGCTAAGGCCTCAGTCACATGTAAGTGATTTTTCACTGACACAAACAATTGGAATGAGTTTCTTAGTGTTTTGCATACAAGTTTTATCAGTTTCTTGCATTTTCATGTATCTATTATATAATCGCGAATCGGAAAAGCGTCCCTCCGCGCGCTACTTCCGGCGTGGTCATGTGGATACGAATTTAACATTGGGCACGAAGCGCCCAATGCTGCGCGAGCAATGGCCGCGAGGCCATTGCGAGTCGCTGGCTGAGTGCGAGCAATGGCCGCGAAGCGGCCATTGCGAGTCGCTGCATGTCCGCACAGCCCCCCTTATGTCCCCACAGCCCCCCCCATGCACGCACAGCCCCCCCATGTCCGCAAAGCCCCCCCCATGTCCGCACAGCCCCCCCATCTCCGCACAGCCACCCCCATGTCCACACAGCCACCCCCATGTCCGCACAGCCACCCCCATGTCGTCCACACAGCCCCCCATGTCCGCACAGCCACCCCATGTCCGCACACCCACCCCGCAATGTCCGCACAGCCACCCCGCACCTAAGCTCCTACCCCCTAACTCCACCGCCCCTAAGTCCCTACCCTCTAAGCCCCGACCCGCCGCACCTAAGCCCCTACCCCCTAAGCACCGCCGCACCTAAGCCCCTACACCCTAAGCCTCGCCGCACCTAAGCCCGACCAGACGCACCTAATCCCCTACCCCCTAAGCCCCGCCGCACCTAAAAACCCCGCAGCACCTAAGCCCCTACCCCCTAAGCCCCGCCGCACCTAACCCCCTACCCCCTAAGCCCCGCCGCACCTAAGCCCCTACCCCCTAAGCCCCGCCGCACCTAAAAGCCCCTCCGCACCTAAGCCCTTACCACCTAAGCCCCGCCGCACCTAAAAGCCCCGCCGCACCTAAGCCCCTACCCCCTAAGCCCCGCCGCACCTAAGCCCCTACCGTCCGCCGCCAAGCCCCGACCCGCCGCACCTAAGCCCCTACCCCCTAAGCCCCGCCGCACCTAAGCCCCTACCCCCTAAAACCAGCCGCACCTAAGCCCCTACCCCCTAAGCCCCACCGCACCTAAGCCCCTACCCTCTAAGCCCCGCCGCACCTAAGCCCCTACCCCCTAAGCCCCGCCGCACCTAAGCCCCGACCCACCGCACCTAAGCCCCTACCCCCTAAGTCCGCCGCACCCCTACACCCTAAGCCCCGACCCGCCGCACCTATGCCCCTACCCCCTAAGCCCCGCCGCACCTAAGCCCCTACCCTCTAAGCCCCACCGCACCTAAGCCCCTACCCCCTAAGACCCGCCGCACCTAAGCCCCGACCCGACGCACCCAAGCCCCTACCCCCTAAGACCCGCCGCACCTAAGCCCTACCGTCCGCCGCCAAGCCCCACACCCGCCGCACCTAAGCCCCTACCCCCTAAGTCCGCCGCACCCCTACACCCTAAGCCCCGACCCGCCGCACCTATGCCCCTACCCCCAAGCCCCGCCGCACCTAAGCCCCTACCCTCTAAGCCCCGCCGCACCTAAGCCCCTACCCCCTAAGACCCGCCGCACCTAAGCCCCGACACGACGCACCTAAGCCCCTACCCCCTAAGACCCGCCGCACCTAAGCCCCGACCCGCCGCACCTAATCCCCTACCCCCTAAGCCGTGCCGCACCTAAAAGCCCCGCCGCACCTAAGCCCCTACCCCCTAAGCCCCGCCGCACCTAAGCCCCGACCCGCCGCACCTAAGCCCCTACCCCCTAAGCCCCACCGCACCAAAAAGCCCCGCCGCACCTAAGCCCCTACCCCCTAAGCCCCGCCGCACCTAAGCCCCTAACGTCCGCCGACGCCCCGCCGCACCTAAGCCCCTACCCCCTAAGCCCCGCCGCCTCCTAAGCTCCCGCCGCTTTCCCCCGCCGCTTTCCCCCGGCGCTGTCGCTAACACCTAAAGCCCTACACCCGAAGCTCCCGCCGTCCCCTAATCTAACGTCCCCGTCGATTACTTACATGCCTTCTTAGTCATCTGATCGTCCGTCCGATCCACAAGTCCTCCGTCCGGCCAGGCGTCCTCTTCCTCCGGCCCCGGGGGTCTTCTCTCTTCTTTCCGCCATCTCCGCCTCTTCGTCCGGCCCCGGGGATCTTCTGTCTTCTTTCCGCCAACTTCCAGCTCCGACGTCCTCTTCACTTATCATTAAGATAGAATGGACGACAAATCCACCATTCTACCTCAATGAGATGTGAGGGGCTCTTCTGATTGGTCGCTGTCTACTGCCCTCAGCCAATCAGAAGAGCCCCTCATTTCCCATTGAAATACATTAGCGGTGTGTCGGCGATTTTATGGCCGCCCACCTGGTTCTATTTGTCGGCCCTAAAATCGCGGACACACCGCTAATGCATGTCTATGGGCAGTGAGCTCGAATTCTGATTGGTCGGCGTCACCAAAGAGCGACCAATCAGAAATCAGGATGACTGCCCATAGACATGCATTAGCGGTGTGTCCGCGATTTTAGGGCCGACAAATAGAACCAGGTGGCCGGCCATAAAATCGCCGACACACCGCTAATGTATGTCAATGGGAAATGACGGGCTCTTCTGATTGGCTGAGGGCAGTACACAGCGACCAATCAGAAGAGTGCATCAACAAATAAATTTAATAATAAAAAAAATAATTAAAAAATAATTAAAAAATAATAAAAAATAAATAAAAAATAATAAATAATTAAAAAAAAATAATAATAAAAAAAAAATATATATGCTAATAATATCAGCCCTTTCAGCGGACCTGAAAGAGAACTGGGTCTCTGCCTCAGGCTCACTTTAAATAAATAATAAATTTAATAATAAAAAAAATAATTAAAAAATAATTAAAAAATAATAAAAAAATAAATAAAAAATAATTAATAATTAAATAAAAATAATAATAAAAAAAAAATATATATGCTAATAATATCAGCCCTTTCAGCGGACCTGAAAGAGAACTGGGTCTCTGCCTCAGGCTCACTTTAAATAAATAATAAGTTTAATAATAAAAAAAATAATTAAAAAATAATTAAAAATTAATAAAAAAATAAATAAAAAATAATAAATAATTAAATAAAAATAATAATAAAAAAATTAAATATATGCTAATAATATCAGCCCTTTCAGCGGACCTGAAGGAGAACTGGGTCTCAGCCTCAGGCTCACTTTAAATAAATAATAAATTTAATAATAAAAAAAATAATTAAAAAATAATTAAAAAATAATAAAAAAAATTAATAAAAAATAATAAATAATTAAATAAAAAATAATAATAAAAAAAAAAAATAAATGCTATTAATTGTATTATTAATTTTATTAATGCTATTAATAATGCTATTACTGCTAATAATAATGCTATTAATGCTAATAATTATGCTATTAATGCTAATATTTATGTTATTAATGCATAATTATGCTATTAATGCTAATAATTATGGTATTAATGGTAATAATAATGCTATTAATGCAAATAATATTGCTATTAATTCTATTATTAATGCTATTAATGGTAATTATTATGCTATTAATGCTAATAATTAGGCTATTAATGGTAATAAGAATGCTATTAATGCAAATAATATTGCTATTAATGCTATTATTAATGCTATTAATGCTAATAATTATGCTATTAATGCTAATAATTATGCTATTAATGGTAATAATAATGCTATTAATGCAAATAATATTGCTATTAATGCTATTATTAATGCTATTAATGCTAATAATTATGCTATTACTGCTAATAATTATAGCTATTAATGGTAATATTAATGCTATTAATGCAAATAATATTGCTATTAATGCTATTATTAATGCTATTAATGCTAATAATTATGCTATTAATGCTAATAATTATGCTATCAATGGTAATAATAATGCTATTAATGCAAATAATATTGCTATTAATGCTATTATTAATGCTATTAATGCTAATAATTATGCTATTAATGCAAATAATTATGCTATTAATCGTAATAATGCTATTAATGCAAATAATATTGCTATTAATGCTATTATTAATGCTATTAATGCTAATAATTATGCTATTAATGCTAATATTTATGCTATTAATGCTAATAATTATGCTATTAATGGTAATAATTATGCTATTAATGCAAATAATATTGCTATTAATGCTATTATTAATGCTAGTAATGCTAATAATTATGATATTAATGCTAATAATTATGTTATTAATGGTAATAATAATGCTATTAATGCAAATAATATTGCTATTAATGCTATTATTAATGCTATTAATGCTAATAATTATGCTATTAATGCTAATAATTATGCTATTAATCGTAATAATAATGCTATTAATGCAAATAATATTGCTATTAATGTGTTATTAATGCTATTAATGCTAATAATTATGCTATTAATGCTAATATTAATGCTAATTATGCTAATAATAATCATATTAACGCTATTAATAATGCTATTAAGGCTAATAATCATGCTATTTATGCTATTCAAAATGCTATTAATGCTAATAATATTGCTATTAATGCTATTTATGCTAATAGTAATGCTATTAATGCAATTATTTATGCTATTAGATCTATTATTTATGCTATTAATGCTATTAATAATGCTATTAATGCTATTAATAATGTTATTCATGCTATTAATAATACTATTAATGCTATTAATGCTAATATTAATGCTATTAATTGTATTATTAATGCTATTAATGCTATTAATAATGCTATTAATGCTAATAATAATGCTATTACTGCTAATAATAATGCTATTAATGCTAATAATTATGCTATTAATGCTACTATTAATACTAATAATGCTAATAATAATCATATTACTGCTATTAATAATGCTATTAAGGCTAATAATCATGATATTTATGCTATTCAAAATGCTATTAATGCTAATAATATAGCTATTAATGCTCTTTATGCTAATAGTAATGCTATTAATGCGATTAGTTATGCTATTAATTCTATTGTTTATGCTATTAATGCTATTAATAATGCTATTAATGCTATTAATAATGTTATTCATGCTATTAATAATACTATTAATGCTATTAATGCTAATATTAATGCTATTAATTGTATTATTAATGCTATTAATGCTAATAATAATGCTATTAATGCTAATAATTATGCTATTAATGCTAATATTAATGCTAATAATGCTAATAATAATCATATTAACGCTATTAATAATGCTATTAAGGCTAATAATCATGCTATTTATGCTATTCAAAATTCTATTAATGCTAATAATATTGCTATTAATGCTCTTTATGCTAATACTCATGCTATTAATGCGATTATTTATGCTATTAATTCTATTATTTAGGCTATTAATGCTATTAATAATGGTATTAATGTTATTAATAATGCTATTAATGCTATTCATGCTAATAATAATGCTATTAATTCTAATAATCATGCTATTAATCCTATTAATAATGCTATTAATGCTATTTTTAATTCTATTAATGCTATTAATAATTTTATTAATGCTAATAATGCTATTACTCCTCATAATAATGCTATTAACGCTATTATTAATGCTATTTATGGTTATAATGCTATTAATACTAATAACAATACTATTAATAGTACTATTATTGCTGTTAATAATGCTATTAATGCTAATAATAATGCTGTTAATGCTAATAATTATGCTTTTAATGGTAATAATAATGCTATTAATGCAAATAATATTGCCACGTTCTAGAATCCCGATGCATTTGCATCGGGCTCACAGCTAGTAGATAAATAAACTACAAAGCTTTTGCTATCCTTTGCAATGTTAATTACACACAGCACATTTGCATGCTGTACATGTTTTTCACGGATGGATAAGTCTCTATGAACAGATATAGTCCTCAAAAAAACATTGATATGGCCTCATTCACATGTCCGTGCCTCCGGCACGTAAGCAGTACGTGCGGACACATGCCGAAGGCACGGACATACGGGGACACATGCTCCCCTGTGGACCCATGCACACGTCCTTGATTCCGCATGGATCGTGACTCCGTGTGGAGCACATGCATGTCCGTGTGCTCCACATGGCAACAAGTCCGTTTTTATGCGGAGCCACGAACCGCATTTTTGTCCAAACGCCCTGCACACGGATGTTCACACTGTGACATCCATGTGCATGGACCACGGACAAACCAAAAAAGCCTGAAAATAAACAATTTCATACTCACCTCCCTCCAGCGATGTCTGCTCCTCTCACTTCCATTACCGCTCATTAGGGCTCATGAATATTCACTTCACAGAGCCCTAGAGCGGAAGAGAGAGGACCAGCGGCGCTGGAGGGAGGTAAGTATGCGGGTGATAGGCTGTCCGTGTGCTATCCACGGCCACACGGACAGCACACGGACTGCACACATGTGTTATACGTCCGTGACACATGTGTGCACGCCCCGCTCCAAACGGCCTTGTTCCACGCGTCCGTGGTGACACGGATGTGTGAAACCGGCCTATGTGAGCAGCCTTGTAGACTATCTATAAAGGTATGCAGATGAAGTCCATGGAGCCTCGGTTAAGAGTCTACAACATGGACACCAGCCAGTTATCCCACCAGGGAAGGACCTAGCCCAGGGTATTAGTAGCCCTTAAGTCACTATCAAGCCCTTGCGAGCTTGAAGATATGGCCAGGGGTTTACCATGGACTAGGTATCCAACCACAGACAGCTATTTCGGGGTTGTTGCCCCTCATCAGTGTGGTGCAGGATTGCTCCCACCCAGCCAGAATCCTGCACCACACTAATGAGGGGCAACAACCCCGAAACAGCTGTCTGTGGTTGGATACATAGTCCATGGTAAACCCCTGGCCATATCTTCAAGCTCGCAAGGGCTGGATAGTGACTTAAGGGCTACTAATACCCTGGGCTAGGTCCTTCCCTGGTGGGATAACTGGCTGGTGTCCATGTTGTAGACTCTTAACCGAGGCTCCATGGACTTCATCTGCATATTCAAATTCTAGGGAGCAATGCACCTTGGGTTTCACTGTGTTTGAGTGCTTTAACTGGTGCCCGCAGTGTTATCCTCCACTGGTCTCCACAAGGTCAGTGGTTGCTTAGTGATGTCTATCTATAAAGGTACCTTTACACGCAGCTTCAGAAGGTTAGAAACAACCGGGTGTCTCACGTGCACGAGCACGTTTCAACGGTTCCTAACGGTACCTGATACCGCCTTTACACGCCGCTACAAGGTGCTCTACAGAAGGTTTATTTTATCCCTGGAGGCACTGACGTGTGCCGCAGGTTACCTTCTGTAGAGCACCTTCCCTCATTTACACGCCGCTACCACAAGGGAATATGGGAGGACCTGGGGCAGCAGAGACAACACATAGGCGTGCCAGAGTTATGGATTACGAGACGCTCGTACGGTGATTGGACAAAGCAATAGCATCATGATTGGCCAGCCAGCGCAGGAAGGCTGGCTAATACATGATGCTATTGCAATTGTGTAGTGTGACTGGTCAGCTCCTTAAATATGCCGTCCTATGCAGGGACAACCAATCGTAACGCAGGAGCTTCCACCAATGATCGCTGAAGGGGGGCGGTATCCCGGAGGCTGTGTCACGCCCCAGGGAGTTCACTAGGTGTTACAAAAACCTTCCTGTTCCTCGATTACACGCCGCTACCATCGGGTTGAAACCAACCTGTTTTTGATCACTGCTGAAAAACAGGTGTCGACAGTGACCGGTGGCAACAACCTGAATTACACGCCGCTACTTCGCGGTGTTTTGACGGTGCAAGATACAATTGTCTCCGACACCCGGTTGTTACTAACCTTCTGTAGCGGCGTGTAAAGGTACCTTAATGGATGCATGATCTATCAGTGAAAACCACAAATAGAACAAGCATGTGAAAAACGAACATCTAAATAATGCCTACAAAGGTGTGTAAGTGTACCTAGAAGAATTTATTTATTTGATGCTGTTTAGAAGTCAAAGGTTGGTCATATGAAATATTAATTTGACTTACATTTCTCTAAACTATTATCTCTACTACTATTTTTTTAAGGCATTCTTACTCGGCAACTTTTTTTGCACACATTCCTAAAACCTTTTCACTGGATTGTATGGTCCAGAAATATTCCTCTAAACTACCGTGTTTCCCCGAAAGTAAGACCCTGTCTTACATTTTTTTGGGGGCCAAAAGTGGCCCCCTGTCTTACTTTCGGGGGGGGTCTTATATTGGCAGCCCCAGCCACTGCAGCCTCCCATCCACACACAGCCACCCACCCATACACATACAAACACACATACACACACACATACACACATACAAACACACACACACACACACATACACACACATACACACATACACACACACCGCTTCTTACCGGCTCCCCGCTGTCCTCCGGTGTGTCCAGGCTCCTCCGCTGTGTTCAGGCTCCTCCGCTGTGTCCAGGCTCCCCCAGTGTGTCCAGGCTTCCCCGGTGTGTCCAGGCTCCCCCGGTGTGTCCAGGCTCCCCCGGTGTGTCCTGCAAGTGCAGCCGCGCTGGAGCAGATGGGGTTAATCACAGCCTAACTTGCTGTGTCCCCCTGCTCATCTCCGCCCAGCCTGACGTCACTGCAGCCCGGCTCGAGCTCTGATTGGCTCCCAGGAACCAGCGGGCGCGGCCAGATGACGAGCCAATCAGAGCTCATAACGTCATCTGGCCGCGCCCGCTGGTTCCTGGGAGCCAATCAGAGCTCGAGCCGAGCTGCAGTGATGTCAGGCTGGGCAGAGATGAGCAGGGGGACACAGCATGTTAGGCTGTGATTAACCCCATCTGCTCCAGCGCGGCTGCACTTGCTGGACACAGCGGGGGAGCCTGGACACACGGGGGGAGCCTGGACACACCGGGGGAGCCTGGACACACCGGGGGAGCCTGGACACACCGGGGGAGCCTGGACACAGCGGACGACAGGTACCAGGAGGCGGCGGCGGCCTTTTATTCCCCAGCCCCCCCCCCCTAGGCGGTCTTACTTTCGGGGGGGAGCCTTATATTAGCAGACCCCCCCGTTCCCCCTACCCTGCCTTACTTTCGGGGGGTCTTACTATCGGGGAAAGACGGTAATAACACTGCATACGCCTTAATTATTTATTCCATTCAAATACTGCATGCAGTAA
This sequence comes from Allobates femoralis, assembly GCA_033576535.1. Lineage (NCBI taxonomy): Eukaryota > Metazoa > Chordata > Amphibia > Anura > Aromobatidae > Allobates > Allobates femoralis. The sequence continues at coordinate 290,702,515 of JARQOC010000001.1, forward strand.
GTGCACAATAAATATGGTACGTCAGTGTCCCTTTTTGTTTTTCTCTGTACATTGGGGCTTTTGAACTCAGGTCCAGTGCTGTTGCAGTTTTTTTAATTGAACATTCAATGTATTGAATGGGCTGAAGCCCCATTGTTGGGATTGATGGAGGTTCCATTTGTTAAGGCACAAAGATTTGCTGTAACATAGACTGTGTGCAGAATTATTAGCTAGGTGAGTATGTCATCATTTTTATGCATATTGTCTTACACCAAGCTGGTTATCCTTGAATTCTTATTCTTTTGAAGCAAGCCCTCGTGGACAGGGTCCCTGCCTCTCCTGTACCTGTTACGTCCTGATCGCCTAGATTTAGTGTACTTGTTCTTGTCTACCTCATCCTCATGTAAAGCGCCATGGAACCTAATGGCGCTATATAAATAAATAATAATAATAATATCAGATGATAAGTATTTCTGTAATGAGGGATATCAGCACCCTTTATCACGGTCTGCAGAATTATTAGGCAGCTTGGGCCAAAAAAAAGATTTAATGGGCTCTAAAAAGTTACAAATTATTAAGTTTTAAAGAAGAATGTAGGATTCTTGCAATTACTAATATTGGTGCATGTTCACAGAACCATCAAACTTTTTGTTCTAAAGCAAAAGGGTTTCTAAAAAAGTGTGTTGAAGGAAAAAAGACACATTTTTGCCAAAGATTTGAGAAGAATCAAGCAGGCAGGCAACGAGGAATTCATTATACTCCAGTGCTGTTATATTCTAGCCCAGAAGTACAAGGTGTTCAAAGAAATACATAGTTACATAGTAAGATTCAACCCATAGCTTAACATGTTGATCCAGAGGAAGGCAGAGGAAGGCAATACTAAACTCCACATTGGGGAAAAAAATTCTGACTCCACATATGGCAATCAGACTAGTTCCCTGGATCAACGCCCTATCAAAGAATCTAGTATGTATAACTGATAATATTATAGTTTTCAAGAAAGGCATCTAGTCCCTTCTTAAATGTTAGTAGTGAGTCACTCATTACAACATCATGTGGCAGAGAGTTCCATAGTCTCACTGCTCTTACAGTAAAGAATCCGCGTCTGTGATTATGATTAAACCTTCTTTCCTCCAGACGTAGAGGATGCCCCCTTGTCCCAGTCTCAGGCCTAAGAGTAAAGAGATCATTAGAAAGGTCTCTGTACTGTCCCCTCATATATTTATACATTATTATAAGATCACCCCAAAGCCTTCGTTTTTCCAAACTAAGTAACCCCCGAATTTAATAACCTGTCTTAGTATTGCAGACCCCTCAGACCTCTAATAACCTTGGTTGCTCTTCTCTGCACCCGCTCTAGTTCAGCTATGTCTTTCTTATACACCGGAGACCAGAATTGTACACGGTATTCTAAGTGCGGTCGCACTAGTGACCCAAGTAGAGGTAAAATTGTGTTCTCCTCATGAGCATCTATGTCTCTTTTAATACATCCCATTATTTTATTTGCCTTTGCAGCAGCTGCCTGACACTGGCCACTAAATTTGAGTTTATCATCTACCCATACACCCAGGTCTTTTTCAGTGGTAGTTTTGCCGAGTGTTTTACAATTAAGCACATAATTATTCATTTTATTTCCTCTGCCCAAGTGCATGACCTTAAATTTATCCCCATTAAAGCTCATTTGTCTTTCATCAGCCCAAGCTTCTAGTTTACACAAATCCTCCTGTAATATAAAATTGTCCTCCTCTGTATTGATTACCCTGCAGAGTTTAGTGTCATCTGTAAATTTTGAGATTCTACTCTGTATACCCCCTACAAGGTCATTAATAAATATGTTAAAAGAAGCGGGACCAATACTGACTCCTGCGGTACCCCACTGTTAACATTGACCCATTCTGAGTGTGTTCCATTAATAACTACCCTTTGTTTCCTATCATTGAGCCAGTTGTTAACCCACTTACAAATATTTTCCCCTATCCCCACTGCTCTCATTTTATGTACCTTTTGTGTGGCACCATATCAAAAGCTTTTGAAAAGTCCATATACACCACGTCCACTGCATTTCTTTGGTCCAGTCCAGAACTTACCTCTTCATAGAAGCTTATCAGATTAGTTTGACAGGAATGGTCCCTCGTAAACCCATGTTTATATTGAACAAAGAAATAATCAGGGCACTAAGCGGTACCAACTGTCAAATCCGAGATATCCTCCCGCAGATACGGCTTCCCCTTCGATGGTGCACAACCAAAGCACCAGGACAATAAACGAAACTTGAAGAAAAGGCGGCACTCACCGGAAATGTTCAAGCACCCTTGGACCCGTAGAAGCAACACCGGTTGCGAAACGGTGTTGTTGTCCGTCGGCCCTCCGTGGCCACCTCCCTGCAAACTGTCTGTCCCCGAAATCGTGGAATAAAAGACCACCTTGAACATTTCCGGTGAGTGCCGCCTTTTCTTCAAGTTTCGTCCATGTTTATATTGGGTCATGAGGTTATTTTTATTTAGATGCACCAGTATAGCATCTCTTAGAAAACCCTCTAGGATTTTACCCACAGTAGAGGTTAAGTTTACCAGCCTATAATTTCCAAGTTCAGTTTTTGTCCCCTTTTTGAATATTGGCACCACATTTGCTAAATGCCAATCCTGTGATACAGACCCTGTTATTATGGAATCTTTAAAGATTAAAAGTAATGGTTTATTTCTGACGGTACTTAATTCCTGCAGTACTCTGGGGTGTATCCCATCCGGGCCTGGGGATTTGTCAACTTTAGTGATTTTTAGATGGTTCCGTACTTCCTGTTGGGTTAAAAAGGTTATATTTAATGGAAAGTTTTTGTTATGTTGGCGGTCATGGGATATTATTGTGTAAATACTGTTGCAAAAAAAGTCATTTAGCATATTGGCTTTTTCCTCATCCTCATCCACCACTTCACCCAGTTTATTTTTAAAGGGGCCAACACAATCATTTTTTAGTTACTTACTATTTATGTAGTTAAAGAATATTTTGAGATTTTTTTTACTTTCTCTGACAATGAGTCTCTCTGTCTCAATCTTTGCTGCCTTGATTTGCTTTTTACAGATGTTATTTAATTTTCTGTATTTATTTAATGCCTCATCACTACCTACTTGTATTAATTCCCTAAATGTTTTCTTTTTGTCACTTATTGCGCCCCTACAGCCTTATTTAGCCATAGTGGTTTTCCTCCTATTTCTAGCATGTTTATTCCCATAGGGTATATATTGTGAACAGGTTCTATTCAGGATGCTAATAAACGTCTCCCATTTGCTTTGTGTACTTTTATGTCTCAGTACATTGTCCCAGTTTATTGCACTAAGATCATCTCTCAACCGTTGGAAATTTGTCTTCCTGGAGTTTAGTGTCCTTGTAGCCCCGCTACTACACATCTTATTAAAGGATACTTGAAAACTTATTATTTTGTGATTACTATTACCTAAGTGACCTCTTTGATATGCGATCCAGCTGTTGGTTAATATGAGCCCAGAAGTGCCCCCTTTCTTGTTGGGTCCTGAACCAGTTGTGAAAGGTAATTGTCTCTCATAATTGTCAAAATCCTATTACCTTTGCTGTAACTGCAGGTTTCTGTTCCCCAGTGTATTTCCGGGTAGTTGAAGTTCCCCATAATAATGACTTCTCCCTGAGTTGCTGCTTCATCTAATTGCTTTATGAGGATATTCTCCTCCACCTCCAGATGGATGGGCCCATGGCTGGATTAGTAACGAGCACAGATACCAGAAAAGCGGAGGTGCAGTCCTGCTATGGGCTTGTATTATTAAATATGAGCCAGTTGGATCTTATTGGATCACAGATGGACTCAAAATCAACTCCCAAACCTACTGGCAGTTTTTATAAGACTCTTTCTTTAAGTAGTAGTGCATCTTTCCAGAAAACCATGATATTAATGCTGGACTATGCTCCATCACATGCATCAAAGTGCCGACTGCTTGGATAGTCACTAAAGATATTAACCCCTTAATGACCAATAATGGGTATAGCTGTCATGGCCAGGTGTCAGTTTCTGCACTGTGACATCTATATTTGTCATAGCTTTGAACTGTCACTGTATGAAAACACACTGTGAAAATTCTGTGTCGACACTGTTGCTGACAGCTGAATAGCATGGGAAGAGGTGTGGGGACTTATGTTGGCGGTCACCACACTCAGAGCAATGTGATCGGTCAGTTAGCCTGACTGACCGATCACAGCATGATTGCTCAGAGAAGTGCTGAATATCAGCACTTCTCTGCATGATAGCTGCAAGAGCTTGCCTGTCAGCAGTGCTGAGCTCCTGCAGTATTAGTCAGAGCCAGCGTGTGCGCAGACCCAGGCTGATTAACACTAAACATGCTGCAATTGTGGTGCCCCACATGGTCAGGCGTCACAGTGAGGTATTGCACTCGTAAAAGTGGTGTAATTTTCCCCAACTGCAAGTGGATGCTGGGCTGGTGGATGGGACCCATTTCTGCACTCCCACACTAGACTAGTGGTGGGAGGTTACCCGGGAGGGATATAGCACCTCTTGAGAGAGTGAGAGGTAGTTGGAGTTGGAGAGGAGTCAAGGAGGAGTGTGGAGCGAGGCGGAAGGTCTAACAGGATAGCTCCAGGCTGATCCTGAGGGAAGATGAAAGGGGATCCTGAGGGGATCCTGAGAGAGGGTGCCTGACGCGTGAGTCTGGGCACGAGAGAGAAAGGGCAGGGGTGGAACTACCGTGGTGCAGCTGGTTCAACTGCACCAGGGCCCCGACTTGCTAGGGGGCCCCTTCAAGCCTGAAGGGGGGCCCCCAGCCGACCCCCGTAACCCGACGTCAGAGGAGAGGAGGGTCAGGCAAGGGAAGCAGAAAGCTTCCTGCTTCCCTTGCCTGATCCCACCCCTCCTCTTCTCTGCTCCTCTGGCTCCCAGGAACGATGCGGCTCAGCAGGTAGGATAGCTGCCGCTAGCACAAGCTCTGCGCCGCCAGCCGCCAGCACCAACCTCCCCCCCCGACGCTCCTCAACTGCACCACACCAGGGAATTCCCAAGCTCTGGGGGGATCTGTGCAGCTCTGGAGGGAGTCTGTGCAGCTCTGGGGGGAATCTGTGCAGCTCTGGAGGGATCTGTTCAGCTCTGGAGGAATCTGTGCAGCTCTGGGGGGGATCTGTGCAGCTCTGGGGGGATCTGTGCAGCTCTGGGGGATCTGTGCAGCTCTGGAGGGATCTGTTCAGCTCTGGGAGAGGGATCTGTGCAGCTCTGGGGGGAATCTGTGCAGCTCTGGGGGGGGGATCTGTGCAGCTCTGGAGGAATCTGTGCAGCTCTGGGGGAATCTGTGCAGCTCTGGGAGGAATCTGTGCAGCTCTGGAGGAATCTGTGCAGCTCTGGGAGGAATCTGTGCAGCTCTGGAGAAATCTGTGTAGCTCTGGGGGGGATCCTGTGCAGCTCTGGGGGGAAATCTGTGCAGCTCTGGGGGGAATCTGTGCAGCTCTGGGGGAAATCTGTGCAGCCGTGGGGGAATCTGTGCACCTCCAGTCGTCAGCATCAAACACCCCCCACACCGCGCCGCCAGCCATCAGCACCCCAGGAATGCCAGACCCTAGGAAACAGCCAGAGTCCACCTCTGAAGTCGTCAACCGGCTGCTGCGTTTTGTTCACCGGCTGCGGCTCCCTGCCAGATGGCGTGGTCTGCCTGCTTCTTCACTTCAAGGGAGGGGGGCCCCAAGACTACCTTCAAGGAGTAATTGGGTATAGACCCATCCTAGGTGGGGAAGAAAGGACACGGGTTCGTCAACTAAGGCATACCACAGGTACCACTATACCACCTGGCATCCACTTGCAGCCACCCGTAGAGCTACCTGTTTCTTTAACAACTGATGCTGAACTGTGGACTTGTATGCTGATGACTCTTTACAGTAAAGTACCCGGGAGAGTGACTTTGCCTCCGTGTCTTTGTGCTACAGAATTCTACCTGCTTGCTTCCAGGAACGCTGCCCCGGAGAACCAGCTCCACCTGTAGGAAGCTTTGCCATCCTTGTCGCAATACCATTGCAATCCAGAGGAATGTGGCGGCGCTGGTGATCCCTCACCAGGTACTACAGGTGGCGTCACGTGACAATAACTCTTATCCCCTGTACATAACCCCTCTATTGAAGTGTCACCCAGGCCATGGGCTCAGGCGCTGCCACCCATGACATTCCCGTGAAAACTCCTCTGAGCCTGATACCCGAGTACCCCAGGGCCTGGGGCTCGACACAATTTATAGTGATCACAACATTTAGAAGGCTGATTGAGCACATCATTCAGTGATTAAAGCATTTAGTAGATGAGAGGGAGTACGCTCCCCCCTGACTTCCATCGGGCCCCGTGATAAAATCACAGGAAGCCGATGATCATTATGGCACCTAGAGGTAAAACAATGACCTCCTGAGGAGCCAGGTATGGTGACCTGGTAGGCTAGATTACACTGAAAGGTGTTTCTGTCAGTGTAATCAGGCTGCTCTCCTGTATTGCAATACAGGTCTATTGCAATACATGAGATCGGTGATCAAAACAATATAAATTATACACATTTGATATTACAGTGTCTGTAACGACCCGCTCTATAAATCTGTTCCACTATTTAAGCCCTACGGGTCATTCCATGTCAAGTGAACCAATGATTATTACCTCTATATTTTTAATTCTTTTGAGATTTTGTTATTTGATAATAGCATGTCAGACAATGCAAAATGTGAAGAGAAAAATTTTTTAAAAAATTTATTTTTTTTTTAAATGATTTTCAAAGTTCGGAAAAAGTGTGAATTTCGCTGTTGCCTGCCTTTACGTTTCTCCTCATAACTACGGCTAGGAATAAGATAGAGAGACAAAACAAACACCATTCTACTCCGAACTATACAGGCTTTCATCAGATATGTCACAAGAGGATCTTTGTTAATATTTTACCCATGTGATCGCAAGCGCAAAACTTTAAAATGTATTTCCGAAAAATTGGCGCGCTTTAAATATTTCAAAAACTGCCCATGTGTCTGCTTTGCTCTTAGCCACATCTGTACCAAATTTCAAGTTGGGATCGCAATGGGATCATATTTTAACATATTTTACTATTAATAGCGTCAATGGGTCATTCCATATCAAGTGATCTAAATATGAATATTTTTTTTTACCTGACGTCTTTAGATTTTTTTTTTTTTTTTTCCTTTATGAAGTACTACTTTAGTTAATTACAAATTAAAAGTTTGGAATTTTTTTCTTCATCAGTTAATTTTTTACAGATTTTTAAAGTTTAAAAAAAGGGTGAATTTTGGCCTGGTATGACTTTACATTTTTTTAGCTCGGGCTAGAAATAAGATAGAGAAACAAAATAAACACCATTCTACTCAGAACTGTCCAGGCTTTCACCAGATATGTCACAAGAGTATATTTGTTAATTTTAATTTTTGACCCATGCGAATGCAAACGCAACATTTTGAAACGCATTTCCGAAAAAAACGTTTCAATAAAAATTTTTCAAAACTGCCCATGTGTCTTTTATGCTCTTAGCCACATCTGTACCAAATTTCAAGTTGGGATCGTGATGGGATCATATTTTAAAATATTTAACTATGGTTAATCTCATTTTTATTAAATTTTGAAAAAACATATGAAAGACATACATTTAATCTTTTAACAAAATCTTGAGACATATAAAATATACAAAAAGGGAATTCACAAAGTTATTAGTAACTTTAAGATAAGCTGCAAATTTACTTTTGCGCTTATCTCTGGTGCAATATATACTACAATCTAAATATAATTCCAAACACTCAAGTATACAACCTTTCTCAGGGTTTTGAGATGTTCTGATGTTAAGGGGACAAGCAGCCCCAGCAGAATGATTTTTATCACTTGGCCCCTTCTAACAGGTTGACCACGTAAGTGGGTCATTACCCGTTGAGGCCTAGTTGGAATAGTCTATCGACTGGTGTACCGGAAAGGAAGGACGAAATATTAATGATCTACTCACAGCTCAGAGTTTCCGATACCTGTCTAATGTTCACTAGAATTCTGAAGGTATAGGTGTAGAAAGGAAATACCTAGACTGAATGTATCAGATGGGAAGAAAAGAGAGATAGAAAAGATCAAGTAGAGATGGAGCCCGGCTTGATTTCCAGAACCTCGGGATCACAGCACGAGCAGCCGAGATGCAAAAGCGGAGAATATCCCTCTTCTGTAGCCCAATAGGACCTGGAAAAATGGATAACATTGCTGATTCTGGGCAGCATTCGGCTTGTTTACCTGTTATCCGGGCGTATGCATTGAAAACCTCAGACCAGAACCGCCGGATTTCCCCACAACTCCACCAAATGTGTATCATTGTACCCTTCTCTTCCCCACAGAGCCAGCAGGTATCAGGGGTTCCAGGGAACATGTTCCGGAGTGTCGTCGGGCACAAGTACCATCTAGTGAGCAGCTTATAGCTTCTTTCTTGTGCAGAACAAGCGCTAGCTAGTGAGTGAGTAAATATAAAGCATTTCTGCCAATTAGCTTCTGAAATGCTACACCCCAATTCCCTCTCCCAAGCACGTTGGAAGTAAAGGGTGCCCTGCTCTCTCATGGACCCTAAGGCCTGGTATAGAACTGATATTTTGCGCCTCGGTGGAGCCTCCAGTTGGAATAACCTCTCCAATATGTTGGGCGTCAATCTTACCCTGCAAGAGTCGTCAGCTGAATATAATTATGCTCTGTATTGGAGAAATTCGAATCACTTAAGAGGTCTCGTAGGTTCTTTGAGTTGTAGCTCTGCCATCGGGGGCAAACCACCACTGGACAGAGTCTGTCCTACTCGGGTGTCATCCACAATCCGCCAACATAAAAATCTGTGCCTGTCAAATCTGGGTGGGAAAGATGGGTTGGAAAAAAGGGGAGTCAAAGGGCTAAGTCTGTCGTTTAAGCGGAGGGTTTTCGTCACTAGGTGCCATACCTTCAAGGTGTTTCTGGTCATGTCTGTCAAAGGTACTAGGTCTGTGGAGTCTTTAGGGGAAATCCAAAGCAGGATAGGATATTCATTCGCAATCTGGACCTCTTGCCCCCCCAGACAAATCTAAGGATCATAGATTGCATTTTGGAGAGGAAGTCTCTATCCAATAGAACATGAACTGTCTGAAAAGTATATAAGAGTCGGGGCAAGACATCCATCTTGACTACTTTTATTCTCCCGAACCAGGATAGCTTTAATTGTCTATAGGAGGTAAATGCCGATTCCGCGTTAGTCAAAAGGGGTTGATAATTTAAATTGAATATTTGTTTAAGATCTTTTGGTATAAGGACTCCCAAGTACTTAATGGCTTCTACTTTCCATTTAAATGGGAACTGTTTAGATAGATGAGAAACCAATTCTCCAGGCAAAGAAATATTGAGTGCCTCGGTTTTGGAGCAATTCACTTAAAAGTTGCTCAATTGTCCGAACCGTTCAAACTCCATTAAGACCGAAGGGATGAAGACCAGGGGCTGGGAGATGTAAAGTAGCAGGTCATCTGCAAATAAGGCTAATATGTGATGACTCTGTCCCAGCTTGACCCCATGGACGCATTCATTGGACCTAAGTGCAAAATATTTAACTATTATAGTGTCAATTCAAAAATCACCAAGAACACAATCAGTCATTTTTTCACAATTGCCCGTCAATAGTTTGAATTTGATATAAAGAAACATAGTCTTGTAACATCTCAAATGAAAGCTGTTACCGTTCTGAGTAAAATGATGCCTCTCCCACTTCATTATCTTATTTCTAGCCTGAGATAAAAAAAATGTAAAGTCATACCAGGCCAAAATTCACCCTTTTTTAAACTTTAAAAATCTGTAAAAAATTAACTGATGAAGAAAAAAATTCTAAACTTTTAATTTGTAATTAACTAAAGTAGTACTTCATAAAGGAAAAAAAAAAAAAAATCTAAAGACATCAGGTAAAAAAAAATATTCATATTTAGATCACTTGATATGGAATGACCCATTGACGCTATTACTAGTAAAATATGTTAAAATATGATCCCATTGCGATCCCAACTTGAAATTTGGTACAGATGTGGCTAAGAGCAAAGCAGACACATTGGCAGTTTTTGAAATATTTAAAGCGCGCCGATTTTTCGGAAATGCGTTTTAAAGTTTTGCGCTTGCGATCACATGGGTAAAATATTACCAAAGATCCTCTTGTGACATATCTGATGAAAGCCTGGACAGTTCTGAGTAGATTGGTGTTTATTTTGTTTCTCTATCTTATTTCTAGCCCGAGATATGATAGAAAATGTAAAGTCATACCAGGCCAAAATTCGCACTTTTTTAAAACTTTAAAAATCTGTAAAAAATTAAAAACTTTTTTTTTGTAATTAGATAAAATTGTTCTTCATAAAGAAAAAAAATTTAAAAAATCTGAGGACGTCAGGGAAAAAAAATATTCATTTTTGGATCACTTGACATGGAATGACCCCTACACTGAACACCATAAAAATAAAAAATAAAAACTGGCAAAAAAATTATGTTTTTTCAAGAGTGTACAAGCATCACAAATATAAATGTTAAAGGAATCATGCTATTGTACCCCAAAAAATATAAACCAGAGAAAATTAAAGGAAAGAGGGAATGTAAACTAACAAATGATACAACCTTATAGTGAAAAAATATATATAATACAAAATCTTTATTAATTCAAAGATAGGCTGGGACAAAGAAACAACACACAAGAGTTAAAGGGAACCAACCAGCAGGATTTAGTGCTATAAAGTGAAGCCAGAGACTTACAGTCACTAGGATGCTGAATTCAAACATACTTTTACGTGAATGATTCTGTGGCGCCCCAAGGGTCCGAGTGCCACAATCATGTTGCCTTTTTTACTGGGGCTAATGTCATGCCTGGGAGCAAAAGGAGATCCCACGCAAGGTATCCCAAGCATCCACACACCTGTCCTGATTATAACCATAAGGTGGAGCTCGAACTCTCGTTTGGAGGGGAGCTGCTCTCTCTGGTAGGAAGAGGGGATAGGATTAGGAAAGGCTGGGAGGGAGGAACAAGTAGTTAGTCGAGTCTAGACGAGAAGTCAAGGAGGGTGGACGACGAGGAAGGTCCTGGAGAGTGCAGCTGCTGATAGGCTCACTCCAGGCCACGCTAAGAAAGGACGCCAGAGTCCAGGGTCAGTTAGGACCCACAAGACCCGCTGACCACTTTCTTTTGACAGGAGGTTGCACATTTCCTGGCTGCACTTCAGAGCTGGCAGCACAGAAGCGGATAGGGCCCAGAGCTGCTAGCGATCCAGCAGTGTCCACGAGAGGCTCGGGCTGCCTGCCATACGGGTTCACAGCAAAGCAAGGAAGAGGGAGAGAGAAAGAGGGCCTCGGAGTAGCAACAAGCACTGGGACCCCTAAACTGGGAAAGCGCAGCAGGCAGACCTCAACCTGGCAGGTTGGAATCCAACTGCTCCCTGGCTGTTTGGATCCTCCTGGACCTGGTCATCAGTGCCCCGGACTGCACCACGTGGTTACAAGTAAAATGTAAAGTACTACAACCATGGTCTCTCCGATTATTTTGCATGCAATCCCTGCTGATCCCTGATCATCATTGGCCACTTTATAAACATTAATTCCATCCCTGGGGCCATGCTCTACCTGTGGGGAGCGATTCCACCAGCTCCAGAGGTCCCATAGCAATGCTGGTCACCCTGACCAGAATAACCACAGGTGGTGTCACAAACTTATCCCCTGTAAATAATGCCCTTTTCTGCATGCCCATGGCCAAGGAGCACGGTCACCGCCACAGTGACCTCCTAAGCAAACACCGGCCAGGTTACTGAGTACCCCACGGCCCTGCCAGGGCGTCGCAATTCCAGGTTTGATTGCAGAGAAGAGGGTCAAAACTCCTGAAAAGCAGGGCAGTGAGTGATAGATGTGTGCAGCACTGCATCACTATTTGGGTTTTGTTTTTATCCCTCGCCTGTGGGCATACCTTTTAGTTGTAAGTCGAACCCCCACTCCCTCTCATCTATAATTTCACTTTAGCTGGGAGACATTAAAGGGTGAATTAAATTATTCCACGAGACATCAAAGGGTGAATATAATGTTAATTTTTTAGTCAATGTGTTCCAGGGCTCTTAAGGTACCTTCACACGCAGCAATATTGCTGGCAATTTCACTGGCAATTTGCTGGTTGCAGTGAAACCATGGACACATTGTTACATTTGTACACAGCAACAAAATAGAACAATGTGTCTATGATTTCACTGCAACCAGCAAATTGCCAGTGAAATTGCAAGCAATATTGCCGCGTGTGACGGTACCTTTAGAAATGCCCTGAAACATGGCAATATGATAATGATTTCTCCTGCGAAAGGGAACCCTGAAACACGTTGACTAATAAATCAATATTATATTCAACCTTTGATGTCTCGTGGAATACAGCAGCGTGGTGTTTAACCTTTCAGCCTTCCTACTCTATATGCACCACACTGGGGACTCCAGCAGCTGTGATTTGCTTTTATAGTGGTTGTGACTCTCACAACCGCACCAGGTGAGCCTATGATACCTATTTAGGTAATATTTCATCTCTAAGACCCTTTATCCTCCCTACTTTAATTTGTGAGATTATGATCTTTGGGTTTTCATTGGATGTAAGCCATAATCATCAACATTAACATAAATGAACTGTTGAAATAGATCACTCTGTTTGTAATAACTCTATATAATATATGTGTTTCACATTATGTATTGATTTTCTGAAATAGAATATCATAAAAACATTAATTTAATTCATTGAGATGCACCTGTATATACATATCGGATAAAATAATAATATGGTACACCATAGATAAAAGATGCAAATATGGATGGTATTAAGTGGAGCAAAAATAGAAAAATGTTAACTAATTTTCGAGAAAGGGAAGAATATCACCATAAAAAGAAAGATTTGCTCTATGTATATATAAAATTAGCATGTGTGACCATAGATATATAGCAATTCATCATAATAATAAGGTACAAAAAATAAAAAGTCCCTATTACCAAAAACTCATAAGGAAAGAGAGAGTTACCAGGAAAAATTTGCTGGATTTTGGATGTAGATTTACTAGACCTGGGATGGAAAGGTAAATAGGTCATGGAGGGTGGAGAGAGGGTTCCAAGAAATTATGTATTTTCATCATACCTCTGAAATAAAAGTGAAATAAAACGAAATAAATAAGATAAATGTAAATAAAAATGGTACTGCAGGAAACATCGTCTTGTTATGAAAAAAATAAGCTGCCACTCAGCTCCAATAGTGGAAAAATGAAAACAACTTTAAGACTCAAAATACAGTGATGCAAAAACAATATTTTCTCTTTAAAATTATTTTTATTGTGTAAAAGCAGCAAATTATAATTATTTTTATTTAAATGTGGTATCGCTGTGTTCTGATCTGAAGAATAAACTTGTCTCATCATTATTACCACACTTTGTATGACATAAAAAACTCCAAATAAACTAACTCTAAATTGCTGGCTTTAGGTCCCTCTGCCTCCCAAAAGCTTGAATAAAAAGTGATCAAAAAATATTATGTGCCTGAAAATGATACCAATAAAATGTCAACTCATACTATAAAAAACAAGCCACTTTCACGACATATAGAAAAATGACAGCTCTCAAAATAAGGTTATGGAAAACCTTTTTTTGGTAAAAAATTGCTGCTTGTGATGCGCCCCAGGTTTTTATTGTGTTGGTCTCTCCGCCCACTTTGTCAGTGTCCACCTACGTTCCACCCACTTTGCTACACCCGTCACCCCTTGCCCAACCTAGAGTCCTAGGCGTAGGGTCGGTGTTTGTGTGGTGTGGGTGTTTTCAACCACCTTGCTTACTTGGCTGCATTTCCCTCTTGTGGCCTTCTGGTCAAGAGAGCCAGGAGCAGGAAAAGAAGGTGCAATGCCAATCAACTTGATGTAGCCCCACCTGGGGGCGTCGCTGATTCTTGCTGCGCTGTCAGCCAACCCGCCCCCAGGTGGGGCTACACCAAGTTGATTGGCATTGCACCTTCTTTTCCTGCTCCTGGCTCTCTCGACCCACGATAAGGGGCACTGGCACACCCCGAGCCATGCACATTGCGTCAGTCTTTTTGGGCTGCCATTATGGGGATCATGATTGCAAAGTCCAAACACAAGTTCAATAAAGTCTTTTTGACACACAGTACCCGGTTTTAACGGGCACGGTATCCTGTTCGTGACGCCAGAAAAACTGATGCACCCCGGGCTTTTATTGTGTTGGTCTCTCCATCCACTTTGTCAGTGTCCACCTACATTCCACCCACTTTGCTACACCCGCCACCTCTTGCCCAACCTAGAGTCCTAGGCATAGGGTCGGTGTGGGTGTGTTTTCAACCACCTTGCTTACCTGGCTGCACTTCCCTCTTGTAGCCTCCTGGTCGCAGGGGCGCCACATTCCCCCGGAGCTAAACCAACGTGTCTGCACATTGACACCTCCTGTAAATTCAATTATTTTTTATATACTAACATTTTTAACATTTCTTCCCTTCTGGGAGGCAGAACTATATACATTTTAATTGGGGCCTTACTGCTGGCCGTAAGTGCTGTAGGCCTCCGGGCCCTCGTGTCACCGCATAACGTGGCTAAGGTCTCACTCTCTGTAACTAGCACATTACGCCACTCTCATCTACCCCCTTAGTCACACCAGTATTTTTCAGTGTTTTTTCAAGAGTCCTGTGGCGTAACAGCACCAGTCCATGGCTCTACTGCACATTATTTAAATACACTCTTCCTATAAAAGCTTTACTATAAAACCAATAGAGAGCACTCAAGGTACTCAACTATATACACATAAAGTTCAGATTATTCACTGTCCATAATCTCTTAGTCTCTTTAAATCAACAAAGCACAATATCAAGCAATGGGGAATCTACACACACATTCAGAAAAAGGATGGAGACACCAAGGAAAACATCACATTCTCACCTACTCAAAAGCTGTCCAGGTACAGCTCAGTCCTTCTTCTGATCTTCCTTCTTCCATGGCAAGATCTCCTGTCAGGCACAGTGTCTGCGGTTTGCTGTTCTGGGGCCGCCACATCTGTAGGATTTGTGTAAGCATCTGAGGCTGTTGCAGCTGTAGGCTCTCTCAGGGACAGTCTCTTTACACACATGCCATTCGGACCTCGCTCTCCTGTTCTGTCACCAGCATCTTAGGATCTCCCCGCTCACCTCCTGCGTTGAGGGCGCTGGAATCAACGGATCTGGCAGGCCTGGGCAACTCTCCTGCAAGGCCCCCCAGTAGGTCATCCATCCGCATCGGCCCTGCGCTCTTTCCTGCATGCCGAGATTTTTGGCTGTGACCACCCGTCCGGGTGCCGCTCTCTCTCTAGGACTCTTGCGGTGTTCTGCGCCCGGGATCCTCCACTGCTCCTCGCTGCCGTGAGCCCGTCAGGATCAGACTCAATATCCTCCTCCTAGTATCCATTTCCGGGTACTCCCCTGCTTCCGTCCGGAGGTCTACATACATTGTTCATTCTCTCTTCTCTTTCCTGGGGCGTTGATGATTCTTGCTGTGCTGTTGCCCGACCCGCCCCCAGGAGGGGCTACATCAAGTTGATTGGCATTGTACCTTCTTTACCCGCTCCTGGCTGGCTCAATCCACGATAAGGGGCACTGGCACACCCCGCGCCATGCATATTGCGTCAGTCTTTTTGGGCTGCCATTATGGGGATCATGATTGCAAAGTCCAAACACAAGTTCAATACTGTCTTTTCGGCACACAGTACCCGGGTTTAATGGGCACGGTATCCTGTTTGTGATGCCAGAAAAACTGATGCGCCACAGGTTTTTATTGTGTTGGTCTCTCCACCCACTTTGTCAGTGTCCACCTACGTTCCACCCACTTTGCTACACCCACCACCTCTTGCCCAACCTAGAGTCCTAGGCGTAGAGTCGGTGTTTGTGTGGTGTGGGCATGTTTTCAACCACCTTGCTTACCTGGCTGCACTTCCCTCTTGTAGCCTCCTGGTCGCAGGGGCGCCACACTTGTTTCTAGAAAACACCTGTGAAATTAAAATCATCACTGTACCCATAGATGAATTCCTAGAGGGGTGCAATTTCCAAATTGCGGTAATTTGAAGGGTGTTTCTCTTCTTCTGGCACTTATGGACTCTGTATATGGAGTGAGCAAACTATTCTAGAACCCTGCGCTCTAAAAGTCAAATGGCGCTCCTTCCCTCCCAAGTCTCGCTGTGTAGTACAGTCACATATGGGATATTCAGAAAGAAAAAGAAAAGGGCGCATGTGTAGACACACAGGGCTATTTGTATAAATAAAAAGTGTCAGTGCACTCACCTATAATGGTTGTGTACATCTACACAACCAAGATTAAACGTGTGGGTGATGGGGCTCCGGGTCGCCTCTTTCTATTAGTGCTGCTGTCCTGCCGGTGTTTGCGTTCACAATTCTGTGCTCCGTGATTTTCA
This sequence comes from Allobates femoralis, assembly GCA_033576535.1. Lineage (NCBI taxonomy): Eukaryota > Metazoa > Chordata > Amphibia > Anura > Aromobatidae > Allobates > Allobates femoralis. Next base: position 290,718,944 of record JARQOC010000001.1, read on the forward strand.
CGTAATCCTACCGGACCGGATACCGCGTCACCGCAGGTCCTCAGTATGTTTATCCCGGTAATTAGGTAACCACAGGTCCTCAACACTCCAGATGTTCCAGGCTGCTCCTGCCGCTTTGGCTCCGTAGAGAGAGAACTCACATAAAAACAATAGTACAGCGGTCTCAGGGAGCGCCAAAGGAATACTGGACAAATTAGTGGATAAGAACCGACCTTTATTCTTCCTCCAATACCACTGCCACAACGCGTTTCAACGGTCTAAGCCGTCTTCATCAGGTGGGGTAAAACCCCACCTGATGAAGACGGCTTAGACCGTTGAAACGCGTTGTGGCAGTGGTATTGGAGGAAGAATAAAGGTCGATTCTTATCCACTAATTTGTCCAGTATTCCTTTGGCGCTCCCTGAGACCGCTGTACTATTGTTTTTATGTGACATATGGGATATTGTCACATTCACAAGAAATTGTGATACGTGTCCATTTTTATTTATTAACCTATCCCCTTGTAAAAATGTGTAATCTGGGTCTAAAACAACATTTTAGTGGTATATTTTCTTCACTGGCCATAGGTGTAACATTTCTTGACACACTTGTGGTTTCAATATTCTTACCACTCCACTATATGAATTAATTGAGGGGTACAGTTTGCAAAGTGGGGTCACTTGTGGGGTATTTCGGCTGTTCAAGCCCCTCAGGGCCTCTGCCAATGTAATATGGCACCCGCAAACTATTCTAGCTAAATCTGCACTGTGCCTGACAAGTAGTTTCTGACTACATATAGGGCATTGCTTTACTATGGAGAAATTGCATAATACATTTTGTGGTCCATTTTTCCTGAAACCTTTGTACAAATTAAAAATGTGCTTCAAGATCTTTATTCTTTATTAGATCTCGAAGCAGACATTACCATTGGAGTATCGTATCCTCCCTGGAAGCGCTTTAAGGACTTCGGCAATCCACTCAAAACTCATTTGCTGACAGGTGCACCTCGCAAGGGACCTGCTAGTTCCAGAGTTAGGGTGCATGCACTCGGTCCGGAGGAGCTGCGTGTTGGACGCAGCTCCTCCGGACCTGAATGAAGCCGCAGGTGGCCGCAGGGAGACCGCAGCCACCCTGTACTCACCGTATGCGGCGGGTGCAGGGTGGCTTCTCCCTGCAGTCGCCCGATGGGAGCTACTTCCGACTCTGCAGCATGAAATGAACATGCTGCGGAGGAGTGGTCTCCCGGGAACCCGCACCGCAGCTCCAAAGATGCGGCGGGCAGGTTACGCATAGTGAGGATGGGATTTATTGAAATCCCATCCACTATGCTAGTACTCTACTATGCAGCGTTTTGGATACAGCAGCAAGACCCTGTGTCCAAAACGCTGGGGACACTCATCGTGTGCACGCACCCTTAGGCTGCAGGATGGATTTGTTTCAACCCTGGATCGAGCTACACTGCATGACTCTATATGCCTCTAATAAAACCTGTAGAAAGTGAGCAGAACCTTTTTATGTTTATAAGACCAGGGATTTTGCACTTCTCTTGCATTTAGATCTGCGCCTGCTCATGTCTATATTTTCCCACGGTATAGACCTTATAATTTGAGAAGGTCTCGCAAAGCATACAAATTCAAAATGTGTACCTTCATTATCAATTTAGTTTAAAAAAATGTAAGATTTCATTTTCATGGCCCAATATTATAACATTCTGTGAAGCACCAATGGGTTCAAGATGCTCACCACACCCGTAGATAAATTTCTTGAGGGGTTTAGTTTTGAAAATGGTGGGGAGCGTTTTGCTGTTTTGAAACTTCGGCGGCTTTGCAAAAACGACATGGCGTCCACAATCTATTCCAAAAATCAAATGTTGCTGCTTCCCTTCTGAGCACAGCTGTGTGCACAAACTATAATTGTCTACCACATATAGGATATCATCGTACTCAGGATAAATTGCACACTAAATTGTATGGTGCCGTTTCTTCTGTTACCCCTTTGAAAATGCAAAATTTGGAGCAGAAATAAGATTTTTGTTGGAAAATAGTTATTTTTTTTATTTTCTGCGTAACACAAAGGCACAATCGTAATGGTTACTGGTGACGGAATGTACTTATGAATGATTCTTTGTTAGTTAGGTGAATTAGGCTCACTTAGGCTGGCTTCACATTTGCGTATGGGAAGGCAGCGTATTGCTGCGTTCCCATACGCAGTCAAACGCATGCGCACTGCGTTCCTATGTTTAACATAGGAACGCATGGTGCCTGCGTTTGCTGCGTTCGGGTGCGGATGCGGACGATATCTGCTGCTTCCGGTGTCCAGCATCCGCACCCGGGACGCAGCCAGTTGGGTTTTTTTGTGCGTTTGGGGACCTTGGACAATCAGCAAGCGTCCCCAAGCGTACAAAAAATGCATTGTCTTCAATGGGTCCGCAGTGTCCTCTGCATGACACCGCAGGAGAACGCTGCGGACCCATTGAAAAATCTCCCGGTGGCCGCCGGTGATGTCACAGGAGCTCACCGACGGCCACCGGGAGATCAGCTGAGGCTCTGCTGTCCTCCTTCTCCCCGCCGCCTGTAATCTCCTAGCGATGTCGGCGGGGAGAACAGCTGATCTGAGAGCTGTTTGAATCTTCCCGCGCCGACATCTCCTCTCGGTGTCGGCGCGGGAAGATTCAAACAGCTGTCAAATCAGCTGTTCTCCCCGCCGACATGTCCCGGTGCTTACCGGCGGCCGGGGGGGGCGGAGATCTCCGGCGCTGATCTCCGCCCCCGGCCCGCCCCCGGACAGCGCCGATTGGCTGCCGGGCTCCCTAGTGATGTGTCCGCAGGCGGACATTATCCGCTGCGGACACATCAAAGTGTCCCTGCTTTTGACAGCGTTTGTGTCTGCATGCCATCAGCATGCAGACACAAACGCTAATGTGAAGCCAGCCTTACATAAATATACCACCATGGAGAGTGATCCTTTGCAGGAGGATGCTAAGCACAGTCCTGTCCTCCCTTTGTGCGTCAGGCAGGCAGCATCCTATATTCTTCTAGGTCACCCAAAACTACAACAATAATATGGGGAAGGAAACGGTGTTCACCAGTCCGCGCTGCCAGGATTCACTTATTCCACGGAAACTACAACAAGACTACCTCGCTGGACTCACTTTCCATTGTCTCAGTTTGTCTCACAAAACTTTTTCCAGCTTCATACCATCTGAGGTTCAGTCACCCACACATTTCTTACTTGTGACTTGCTGTTTCTTTTCACTGAGCTTCCCACACAACACCAGTACTGGACTCCTTCAGCTGTAGGCTGACCTCTCTCTACTGTGCAGCTCTCTCTTTGCTTGCAGACTCCTGACTGACCAAAATGTTGTATGTCTACTCTCAGCTTACAGACTGACACCACCCTCTGTGAGCTCATCACAGCTTTAACTCTTTTGGTCCCTGCAATCAGTCTGTACAAACTTTCACCTTTCCCCTGCATTCTTACATATAAATTACATTATACTATCTGTACATAAACAGCTCATCTATATCTATGCTTTACACTACACATCATATTATACCTAAAAACTGTTCAACATTTTCCTATCTTATGACACTCCACTATATAACATCTCCTACATTAATTCTATCACTATATTACAGTTTGTTTAATACACTCTATGTAGTGAAATCACATAAAATATAATTAAATCATCAATGTCTTCAGGGGGGCACAGGACTGCAGATCCACCTTCTTACATTTCCACCACATATAGGGGACTGTGCAATATAATGACCTTTGGGTTTTCATTAGCTGTAAGCCATAATCATCAACACTAACAGAAATAAACTCCTGAAAGAGATCACTCGGTTTTTAATGACTCTATACAAGATATGCGTTTCATTTTATGTATTGAATTATTGAAATAAATTAACTTTTTGATGATACTCTAATTCATTTAGATGCACCTGTAGATATTCTCCTAGAAAAGAGAAAACTTCACTTTTATTGTCATAAATATTCAGGTTTCAAGTTTTTTAACCTTTTAGATTCACAAAAAGCACTGCAGTTATCTATTTATTTAATAGTCTCATCCGTCATCCACTTCCATCCAGGTGTTCTCCTATTACGCGCATGAGTAAGTGCGCATGTGCAGAGTCCAAGTCATCAACGGTTGAGTAAAGCTACCTGTTTACATGGCTTGTTTGCATGCAAATCCAAATTAGCCATGTTCTGGTGCCAAGCCGGGTCGGGCGTCAGCACCGTAAATTCTCTATCTGACCCCCACACCTTTGACAGGGAGCCCCTGTGAGCTCTGTCTGACCCCCCTCCTACACCTATCAGGGGGACCTAGTTGGTGTTTTTCACCTCATCCACGAGTGCTGCTGTCTTCTACCTCATGGCTGTACGATGTGTATAGACTGCTGGCAGCTTGTGAATTAGCCTGCAGCGTTGTCACTATACCGGGTGGTGAAGGAGATCAATGCAACCTGGGGACAGTGACACAGATCTGCTGGCAGCTAATTCATAAGCTGCCAGCGGTCTGTCCCCATCACAAAGCTATGAGGTAAAAGATAGCAGCGCCATTCTGAGAAACAGTCACTGGGGCCACCTGACTAGGGTGGGGGGTGTATATACAGACTGTACAGGGACCCTCTGTCAAGGGGGGACAGACAGAGCACAGTGGCTCCCTGTGAGCAGAAGGACAAAGATAAAGTAAATAAAGTGCACTACATGGAGAAAACAGGGGGAGAGTTCTTAGAGTAAGAGAGACACAACCCACAGGTGGGGAGACACAGTGCATGGGGGAAGAGACACAGTGCACAGGGTGGGAGAGACAGCACACAGGGGGGAAAGACAGCTCACAGGGTGGGAGAGACAGTGCATGGGGAGAGACAGCACACAGGGGGGAGAGACACAGTGCACAGAGGGGAGAGAGAGCACATGGGGGGAGAGCATACACAAGGTGGAGAGAAACAGCCCATAGCCTCTATATATTATATATATAAAAAGACTGCAACCTCTATCTACATACAAAAATGAGCTGTCTTGACTGTCATCACTTCTGGCATCAGGCTGTCCACATATCGTGAAGCAGCCATATTTGCACACTTGAGTGATGGGTGTGCAATATGGTGTCTTCTGGCAATACTTGCCCCTAGCACTGTACCACCAGCAGTACCGCCGACACCCAAAATAGAAGCCAGGAACCTTAGTAATTGTGCCTGCATGCGCCAGATTTATGAAGGCACAGTTCCTCACTGCATACAGGAGGGAGAGCACACAGGGGGAAGACAGATCAAAGGAGATAGCACATGAGGGGAGTACACAGCACAGGAGGAGAAGGCAGCACTCAGGGGGAAAGAGTGCACAGGGGAAAAAGGTCAAAAAGAGAAGCACAGAGGGGAGAAGGCAGCACAGGAGGTAGAGAGAGCAGACATGGAGGAGAGTGCACAGGGGAGGAGACAGTCACTGCAACCAGCACCACAGACCTCGCCCCATCGTGACGTCACCTCCCTCCGGATGCAATAGAATTGGGCCCAAATCTAGTTCATTAATGAAATTAATTTAAAAAAAATACAAATTTAATAATAATTGTGCATACAACGTATAGGCTGGAAATCTATATTGTTAACTCTGGATTATTATTACTCTGTTAGAATAAGCAAGTCAGCATTGCCATCACACACTTGTTATGGTGCCCAATCCTGTCCCCCTGTTTATTCAGTACTTTGTGCAAAGAAGAATATGCTTCTGCTAGTAAGGGGAATCTTAGAGAAGCAGGAATCATTCTGGTACCCATGTATAAGAGGATTCAGGTTGTCTGACTTAGGCTAGGTTCACACTTGCGTTTTTTCCATGCGTTTCTCACACTTGCGTTTTGTGAAAATGCATGCAAAAACGCATCCATAGGCCCCCATGTAAAAAACGCATGCCCCAGTAGCAAAAACACATGTTTAAAGTGCCATGTGTTTTTGGGATGTGTTTTTGGCTCAGCAACCAAAAATGCAGCATGATGCATTTTTTGGTGTGTTTTAAAAAATGCATGCTTTTTTTAACATGGGGCCCTTTGGGAAATGCATGCGTTTTTGCATGGCACTAAATAGTACCATGCGTTTTCGCATGCGTTTTTGGATGCGTTTTTTTAAGGGGTCCCACACCTAACAGCAAAAATGCATGCAAAACCGCAGGCTGGAAAAAAGCACCTTAAAAAAACGCATGCAAGTGTGACCCTAGCCTTAGTGACTAAGTACAAATGACGACTAGCACTGGACATATCATGTAGACATTGAGTGGTACACAGAAAACACCAGGTGGTACCACAACAAATACAGTCATGGCCAAAAGGGTCGACCCCCTTGATATTGTTCCAGAAAATTAAGTATGATTCCCAGAAAATTATTGCAATTACAAATGTTTTTTCATACACATGTTTATTTCCTTTGTGTGTAATGAAACAACACAAAAAAAATCTGAGCAAAAAGGCAAATTGGACATAATTTCAAACAAAACTTAAAAAATGGCAGAGACAAAATTGTCAGCCTAATATTTGGTTGCTCACTCATTAGAATAAATGAATGCAGTTAAAAACTTTCTGTGACCATCATCAAGCTTCTTACATCTATAAACCTGAAATTTGGACCAATCTTTTCTTCTCCGCAACGAATGCGTCACAGGAAGGTATTGCATCCCTGACTGAAGATGTAATATCTTCCGTCTCAGTGATGACATGGTTAAACCCAGAGCTCCACATACGACATGCACCACTTAGAGGTAGAGGGCCAATCAGGTACTGGAGGGAGGAGTGTAGGTGTAGTGTGTGGGGGAAGTTAGAAACGTAGGAGTAGGAGTCGGGAGAAGAGAGAGGAACGGGACTTGCACAGTGCCTTGCAACCTGGTACCGAACTTTATCGGCAGGGCACCATCAAGCGGTGACCCAGACCGGACACGGGCAACTATCGTGTGGGTCAAATTATACCTGTGCCCAATCCATCGGATCACCGGTTCCAAGGCAAACAGACGTCCATCGCTGTTCTGCAAACCGGAGTGACAGAGTAGCTTTCTAGGAGCACCTCACTACAGCCGCAACTAAGCCGTCTTGCCAGCGAGATACCCACCTCAGGGAAACAGGCCCCAGAAACCGGGATTCGAGCCGGTAGGGAATCCTTCAGAAGTCTTCCCCGTATCTCGAACTGGCACCCTAAGGCGACAACGGCAACTAGAAAAGACAGTTAGATAAAGGAGGGATACCGTGGACCTCTGGACTAAGACCAGTCACCGCTGGGACCACCAGGTCCGTTACCTAAGACTGTACACCGTGTACCACACCAACCATTACAGTAAAGACCCGTTACAGAGGAATCTGGTGTCCGTGCCTTCCTTCAAGACTGTTACTAACACTAAGTGACTACCTGAGCTGCCGTATTCCATCTAGTGCAGCTCCTGGCCCCGGGGACTCCTGCTCATCCTGTGGGGAGCATCCCATCAAACTGCCGCACATCCCCCGGAGGCCCAAGCAGCGCTGGTGCATTCACTGGACTCCCACAGGTGGCGTCACGACAAAAAAGAATCATCCCAATCCTTTAATACCCCTTTTATCTGACCACCGGGCCCCACAGCCTCAGGCGCGGAACCGTGACAAGTGCTGCATCGCCTGAGACGTGTGCATCCGGCAACGGTGAGTCAGAATTTGGCGATCACGAACAGGATACGAGCAGACCCGTTTCCCAACGAGTATTGTGTGCCTACAGAACTTTATTTGGCCAAAAAGAACTTTTCCCGCCTTCTCTACTGGGCCAAAATGGCAGTCAACATGGCGGCTCCCGCCATGTGAAAGATTATGTGCTGGCCCAGGGGTGTGCCTCCGCCCCTCGTCGTGGGAGGGCCATGGCAGAGGCGCCAAAATCCTCGTCCGCCCCGATTGCTGGAAACAACCAAGGGGGCGGGCCAAAGACTTCAGCCCACCCATGGACTACAAAATGCAAAGAAACCAGGTGTGGCAAAGCTTTTCCAGCAAGCTCCACTCCAGGAACCAGTTCCAGTTTTCACAGGTGCGGTTACAGTGAGAAGCAAGATGGCTACTCTAAGGCTCCACGAGCTAATGAGAGAAGTCGAGGAGGAAGCTCGCGCCGCCATCCGCAACCCCAGCCCGGGTCCCGTCCTTACCATCAACAGGGACCCCGAGTTTTGGGAGACCGCGCTCCAAGATCTGCGGGTGCGGTTGATGGAGGCCACGGAATGGACCATCCGAAGCTGGAGTACGAGCCTAGCCAGCCGACTACACCGGGCTGCGCAACAGAGACTGGTTACCTGTCCTACTCCAGAACCGGAGATCATCCCCGAACCCATTGAGGCCTACCTGGTCACCGGAGGAGACGCACCACTGTTAACGGGTGCAGTGGAGACAGAGGAAAGAGAGGTGGGCAGCCTAGAAGCCCCGCAGGATGAGACGAAGGAGGACCCCGCGGTTCCAAAACCCGATCAACAGGATGATCCTGACCAAGAATCCAGACCTGCCGAGGAGCCTGATGTGGTCGTCGAGGCCGTAGAGGAGGAAGATGACGAGAGTTCCAGCGAGCCTGAGGACTCTATACACACCGGATCCGAGGAGGAGGATGAGACGGAAGTTCCCGCCGAGCTGCTGCAAGTGGCTCGGGTTGAGTGGTCTGGTGCCGCCGCGGAATCTGCTCCCGAGCTCCGCGTTCGTGTGCCGGTACAACGCTACGGTCAGCTCCAAACCCGTAACAATGCTGCCAGTCACTGGGACTACGTCCACACTGCCCGCCAGTCCGGCGATGCCATATACCGACGCCGCAGAGCTGAGTGGTGGGCCCAGGAGCAAGCTAACCTGCGGGCTCGTGCTGAAGCTCACCGCCAACCCCCGTTACCGGAGGAATTCCGGAAGACAGGTACTGTCACATCCTTTAATCTGGACAACGGGTGGGGTTTTGCCCGGGAGGAGGGGGTGTACAAGGAGATCTTCGTAGGCCGTCGGGACGTGGAGTCTCACCTCCTAAGGGACACCCCGATCGCGATTTATACCGGTCATCTCTTATGAGCGTCATGCTGGCTATCAAGGATGGTACGCTCTCCGGGTTCGCAAGTGTGCATTACACCCATAAAGAGATTAACCCCGTTTTGAATAACTTTAATTTAAAAGTTTTGAAAATGACTTTTCTTGCATAGAACGTTTCCCGTTTAATTCCCTGACAGTAGAGCGGTCCAGCAATAGTACCGGTTAAGCTAAATAAAAGTTTTGCAACGTTCTAAGAAAATGCGCCTCCCATAGGGGAAGAAAATTAAGCTAACCTGACTGTTATTAATAAAAATGTTTATTCTGTTTATGTTTGCAAAAATAAAAAAAAATTAATAAAAAAAATTCTCTGTACTGTTCGGGTTTCGTGACACTTGGGGACAAGTGTAATTTCCCAAGGGGGAGTGTGGCGCCCCGCAAAGAGTGCATCACAGGAAGGTATTGCATCCCTGACTGAAGATGTAATATCTTCCATCTCAGTGATGACATGGTTAAACCAAGAGCTCCATATACCACATGCACCACTTAGAGGTAGAGGGCCAATCAGGTCCTGGAGGGAGGAGTGTAGGTGTAGTGTGTAGGGGAAGTTAGAAATGTAGGAATAGGAGTCGGGAGAAGAGAGAGAGGAAGAGACCTTCACAGTGCCGTGCAGCCTGGTACCGAACTTTACCGGCAGGGCACCATCAAGCGGTGACCCAGACCGGACACGGGCAACTATCGTGCGGGTCAAATTACACCTGTGCCCAATCCACCGGATCACCGCTTCCGAGGCGAACAGACGTCCATCGCTGTTCTGCAAACCAGACTGACTGTAGTAGCTTTCTAGGAGCACCTCACTACAGCTGCAACTAAGCCGTCTTTCCAGCGAGATACCCACCTCAGGGAAACAGGCCCCAGTAGCCGGGATTCAACCCGGTAGGGAATCCTTCAGAAGTCTTCCCTGTATCTCGAACTGGCACCCTAAGGCGACAACAGCAACTAGAAAAGACAGTCAGATAAAGGAGGGACACCGTGGAGCTCTGGACTAAGACCAGTCACTGCTGGGACCACCCGGTCCATTACCTAAGACTGTACACTGTGTGCCACACCAACCGTTACAGTAAAGACCCGTTACAGAGGAATCTGGTGTCCGTGCCTTTCTTCAAGACTGTTACTAACACTCAGCGACTACCTGAGCTGCCGTATTCCATCTAGTGCAGCTCCTGGCCCCGGGAACTCCTGCTCATCCTGTGGGGAGCATCCCATCAAGCTGCTGCACATCCCCCGGAGGCCCAAGCAGCACCGGTGCATTTCACTGGACTCCCACAGGTGGCGTCATGACAAACAAGAATCATCCCAATCCTTTAATACCCCTTTTATCTGACCACCGGGCCCCACAGCCTCAGGCGCGGAACCGTGACAAGTGCTGCATCGCCTGAGACGTGAGCATCCGGAAACGGTGAGTCACTCCCAGTCTCTCATATGTGAAGGGTGCCTTCCCCAACAGAAATTTTAAGATCTCTCCACAGGTGTTAAATGGGATTTAGATGCGGAATTATTGCTGGCTACTTCAGAAATCTCCAGTGCTTTTTTCTATTCATTTCTGGGGGCTTCTTGATGCATATTTGGGGTCATTGTCATGCTGGAAGACCGATGACCTGGGGCTAGGATACAGACCAAGCTTTCTTACACTGGAAACTACATTGCGACCAAAAATCCTTTCATAATCTTCAGTTTTCATGAAGCCTTGCAAACAGTCAAGGCACCCAGTGTCAGAGGCTGCGAAACAACCCCAAAACATCTTTGGGCCTTAACCATATTTGACTGTAGGTACAGTGTTCTTATCTTTGTAGGCCTCATTACATTTTCAGCAAACAGAATAATGTGCTTTACGAAAATGTTCTATCTCTTGATCTCCACAAGACGCTGTCCCAGAAGGATTTTGGCTTAGTCATGTATATTTTGACAAACTACAGTCTAGTTTTTTATGTCTATCAGCAGTGGGGTCCTCCTGGATTTCCTGCCATAGTATTTCACTTCATTCAAATGTCGACAGATATTTCGCACTCTCACTGATGCACCTTGAGCCTGCAGCATACCTTGAAATTCTTGGAGACATGATTGGGGCTGCTTATCCACCACCCAGACTATCCAGCATTGCAACCATTCATCAATTTTTCTGCCATGCACATGCAGGGAGATTAGGTACAGTACCATGGGTTGTAAAGCTCTTGATTACACTGAACACCATGGACAAAGGAACATCAAGAGCTTATTTTGACCGCATGCCTCCAGCAGCGGTGAAACCATGAATGGGAGCCTATGTGAATGCATGCAATCTGCAGGTCAAAGCAGGAATGCATGCGTTCACATAGCCATACCCATAAAATAATCTCTCTCCCCGATCTCTCTCTCCCTGATCTCTCTCTCTCCCTGATCTCTCTTTCCTCCCGATATGTCTCCCCGATCTCTCTCTCCCCGATTTCTCTCTCCTCCCAATTCTGTCTCCTCCTGATCTCTCTCTCCCTGATTTCTCTCTTCTCCCGACCATATTGGTATACTTACCTATTCCCAGCCATACATTCCTATATCTTTACAGTGATTGCATGCTGATTCAATCAGCTGCGGTCACTTGCAGAAGGCGCGTTCAGGACTGCGCTTATGTCTGCTACCTACCGCGACCGAACGACAATGTGAAACCGGACTTAGCAAGACTTGACCCATGCACAACACATGGGGATGAGATGCAGCCCGAGATTAGATGCAGCCAGGGATCAGAAGTAGTCAGGGATAGATGCAGCTGGGGATCAGTATAGCCAGGGGGATTTGATACAGCCAGGGGATCAGATGCAGACAGGGGGTCAGATGGAGCCGGAGATCAGGTGCAGCCAAGGATCAGATGTAGCCAGGGGATTAAATGCAGAAAGGGGATCAGATGGAGCTGGGGATCAGATGCAGTCAGGGATCAGATGCAGCCAGGAGGTCAAATGCAGCCATGGGGTCAGATGCAGCCAGGATCAGATGCAGCCAGGGGGTCAGATGCAGCCAGCTGTTTGTGGGGATGGTGCCTGCATCTGCATGTCCTCACCTCATCTCCTCCCTGCTTGCTGGCTGCGCTGGGGTCACCATTTGAGGGCGATGGTCGGACACTCAGTTGGAGGATTCTGGCATTGGCGGGCCCCCCGCTGTCAGCGCAGGCTTGCTTGTGGGCCCAGGTGGGGGACTGGTCTGTAGGTCTCTGCCACTGCATATTGCTTGCCGTAGTCAGGCCAGTCACCCACCATTCCGGTGTGGGGCCCTGGTTGTCGGAGCCATGCCTGCGGTTGCGGGTAGTTCCTCCGGGTCTCCTCTGCTCTTCAGCAGCAGGGCGGCCCTGTTTCTGCAACCTGTTTACACAGGGCCCTGCAGGTTTCGATTTATTTTCCCTTAATAATAAAGGCCTTCATTTATGAACTGCATATTGTGTTTACTTGTTTATCTTTGTCTAATATTTAAACTTGTTTGGTGATTTTAAACATTTAGGTGTGACAAACATGCAATAGAATTGGAAATCAGGAAGGGCCAAACTCTGTTTTTACAGTGTATAGAAGAGAGAATTGTGTTGCCTTCATCCTTTCATATGAGAATGTATTGGCAAATCCTAGTTTTCAATACTACAGTGCTATAAGCTAAAAGGCAATATGGCTCTCTACACTTTTTAAATATTGATGTGATGAGCGATAGAGAAACAAAAAACGTAGGTACCGCCTTTGCAAGTGTGGCTGGGGTATGATCAATATCCATGAGTGATATTGAAGGGTTAATGCTTTTTTCTCTGTTCTCCAGCTACAATAATAAGTATATTGAATGCACCTAGGGCTGTATTTTCATGTTTGGGTAGCTGAAGCTTGACGATATCAATAAAGATGTACATCATCACATGGGGAGCAGTGGAGATGCAATATTAGAGGGGAAGGATGAGTCCCTGCATGTGTTTATTTTGCATAGGCGTATAAATGATGTGCAAAAAACAGAAAACCCTGTAAATGTCACAAATCTCTGGTTAAATGTGATAATTGCATACATAATATTATAGGTAAATGATGCAATTATTTTTGTCTCATTTACAAAAATCTTTTTTCCCCCTCATGTCACAACCTACAACTAAGAAAATCATTGGTCATATGCAAATATTGTAATATATATTTAACATAAAATGACCGATATTTTCCCATTACTCATAAAGAGCAGCTAATTACTACTCAATGCAGATTGAAGAATAGGGGAGGCTGTGGTTAGGCATTTGGGTGGAGTTCTTAAAAAATGTAAAAGGAATACAGCACATACATACTGATAATCCAATCAATAAAGATATTTTTGTAGGAAAATAACAAGAAATTCCAATCAGGCATCTTCTAGCTGAATCCTGTAAATTAGCTGAAAATAAGCACTGTGAACAAACTAAGAATCTAGTGTCTTGTGCACTGTAGACTCCCTTGGTTGCAATATAACGCCAGCCTGGTGCAATTTATCAGTGTCCTCAAAATAGATAGTTATAACATTGCTGCGGGATGTAAGTATTGACAGCAGTAAATGCTCCTGATGCTTCATAAAATAAAATTAAATAGACTCACATTCTAGAAATCATAAATTAAGCTCAACCTAACTCAATTATTAATTGAGACTTCATTAGCAAAAGAGTCTCAGGGCGGTTGTTACTGCAGTTTCCATTTATTTTCAAACCATTAGACAGAGGCTGTCAGATATAATCTTTGTGGATGCATGCAGAGTTCAACAAGTTATAGTAATAGTCAAAGTAGGACAGAAGCAGCATGCAGAAAGCGAAAGGACAGGGTTGTCCTTCATAGGGAAGGAACATTTCAGAGGGCTACCAGATCTTCACTGTGTGCAATTTTACTTGCTTTATTGCCAACTTTCTTTCGATATTTATATTGGCTAATATATTAATATAGACATATATAGCAAGAGGAAAAATCTATAGTTAAGCAAACCCTATACACACGTGGACAAAATTGTTGGTATCCCTTTGTTTAATGAAAAAAAAACACAATGGTCACAGAAAAAAGTTGAATCTGACAAAAGTAATAATAAATAAAATATCTATGAAAATGAACAAATGAAAGTCAGACAGAATTAAAAAAAAAATTAAATTCATGAAATAGGCCTGGACTGAAATGATGGTACCCCTGAAAATAATGTGACAAAAGGCACATGTTAAATCAAGGTGTGTCCACTAATTAGCATCACAGGTGTCTATAATCTTGTAATCAGTCAGTTGGCCAGTATATAGGGCTACAGATACTCACTGTGCTGTTTTGTGATAAGGTGTGTACCACATTCAACATGGACCAGAGGAAGCAAAGGAAAGAGTCGATTTAGGACATTTGAAAGAAAATTATAGACAAGTATGTTAAAGGTAAAAGTTGTAAGACTATCTCCAAGCAGCTTGATGTTCCTGAGACTACAGTTGCTCATATTATTCAGAAATTTAAGATCCACGGGACTGTAGCCAACCTCCCTGGATGTGGCTGCAGGGGGAAAATTGATGACAAATCAAAGAGACAGATAATACACCCAATAACAAAAGAGCCCAGAAACACTTCTAAGGAGATTAAAGGTGAACCTTAAGCTCAAGGAACATCAGTATCAGATCGCACCATACGTCGTTGTTTGAGCCAAAGTGGACTTCATGGGGGACGACGAAAGAGGACACCATTGTTGAAAAAGAAAATCATAAAAAAGCCTGGCTTGAATTTGCCAAACTACATTTTGACAAGCCACAAAGCTTCTGGGAGGATGTCCTATGGACAGATGAAACAAAAGAGGAATTTTTTGGCAAGGCACATCAGCTCTATGCTCACAGACGTTAATATGAAGCATATCTATAAAAGAACACTGTCCCTACTTGGAAACCTTGAGGAGGCTCTGTTATGTTCTGGGGCTGCTTTGCTGCATCTGGCACAGGATGTCTTGAATCTGTGCAGGGTACAATAAATCTCAAGACTATCAAGGGATTCTAGAGAGAAATGTGCTGCTCAGTGTCAGAAAAAGTGGTCTTAGTCGCAGGTCATGGGTCTTGCAACAGAATAATGACCCAAAACACTCAGCTAAAAAACACCCAAGAATGACTAAGAGGAAAACATTGGACTATTCTGAAGTAACCTTCTATGAGCCCTGACCTAAATCTTATTGAGTATCTTTGGAAAGAGCTGAAACATGGTGTCTGGAAAAGGCAACATTCAAACATGAGACAACGGAGCAGTTTGCTCTTGAGGAGTGGCCCAAAATACCTGTCAAGAGGTGCAGAAGTCTCATTCACAGTTACAGGAATCATTTGATTGCAGTGATAGCATCAAAAGGTTGTGCAACAAAATATTAAGTTAAAAGTACCATCATTTTTGTCCAGGCCTATTTCATGAGTTTAATTTTTTCAAAAATTCTGTGGAAGCAGGGTTGAAAAGCTATATCAGAATATCAGACTTTCATTTGTGCATTTTCATAGATTTTTTATGTATTATTACTTTTGTCAGATTCAAGTTATGTCTGTGACCATTGTGGGGTTTTCTTTCATTAAAAGAGGGCTACTAACAATTTTGACCACGCGTGTAATACAAACAAATCACATTTTTGAGATATGTTCAGAAACCCATTACCAAACCAGGCTAAAATGTGTTTCATAGGACCAATACAAATATACAAAAGGCTATTTTCCAAAACATCTTTATTGAATTGACTACACATGTTAAAAGGCATATTAAAAAAAAACATACAACACAAAGGACATCATAAGAACCAGGGGAGCGGGAAACAGGCAAAAAGTATAGGGCAATTGATAAATATAGAGATCAAGGCAGTAATGCATTTATTAATTTATTAGAATACACGAGGGCAAGTTTGGAATTAATAGAATACAGCTACAATAGGAAAATTATATACATAATGCCCAAATATAAACAAAAGTTCCAGTATTAATCTTGAAAATCCAATTAAGACAATAACTAATAATTAGTTCTAATATAATAGAAGAATCATAACTATATGTTGGTATCACAGAAGGTCCACTAAATTAATTACAATGGTGTGATAGTATCACATTAAATTAGGAATTATTACCATGAAATTAAACAAACGAAAGCCGTTCCCCCTAGCCCGCTCTTTAGGAAGTATTACTGCAAAACGCATTTTGGGGAGGGATTTGCATGTAAGTTCAAGGTTATGAATTCCTAATTATTTCTTACTCTCATACTTCTGTATACAAATTATTTACTGGAACTTCTGTTATCGCATTGGCCCCTTTTCTTATTTTTTAATATGTATACAATTGGGTCAGTTATGGATTAAATTTATAGCTATAAATTTCTATTTCTAATTACACTATGTAACATGATTTTTATTCCCAGGGAATAAATGTAATTTCGTAATTGGTCATATAATAAAAACATGGAAATATGTATTAGACTGCAAAAACATTGTTTTTATAGAGAGAAAAAAACAAAAATGCAACACTCATTCCATCATCGTGCACAGGTGCAAAGCCAAACAACAATTGTAGCACTAAAAAAGAGAAGTTGCACTCTGCTCTGACCATGAATATGTACAACATTATTTCAGTTTAGCAAAAATACAAAAATTGAGATGCTTAGCTTTAAAAAATAAGGCCATATCATTAAACCGCCCAGTCGCCACGTCGAGGCGTGTCTCTTGGACTGGGTCCCTAACCTTCAATTTCTGCCTCTACCTGGGTTAAAACCTCCCTGTTTTTTGGATCTGGTTTCTCCTCTGAATAGGCTCCCTTGTTCTTATTAAATTTATCAAGAAGGACATCACGGATATGGACTTTTAAAGACATATAGCAGGCCATTTTCCTATAGATTTTCATCAGAGTCTCAACCGATCAAGTATAGTTTTCAGCTTTATGATTTCCAAGGAAGCCTGTAACTACTGTGACAAAACTGACCCATGCTTCTTTATACATTTTTTAAGGAGTTTGGGAAACTCTTGACACTCTATATCGTTCTTCATTTAAGGGTCACTGAAAACGACAGCTTTAACTTTTGCTTCTGAAAGCTTTGGGAAGAAAGAGATCTTATAGATACTTGAATGCCACTGATTCCATTCCAAAGCTGTGCAAAATTGTTTCATTAGGCCTAGTTTGATGTGCATAGGTGCCATTAGTACCTTTCAAGGGTCTACAGGTGGCTCCCATATAATGTTATTGCCTACAGAAAACTCAGTACAATCAGGCTAATATTGTCTATGATTGTGTGCTTTAGTATCCTAGACATCCCATAGACAACACAAAGTATTTAAACTTAGTATACCTTCCTTGAAGACCCATCAAATATGCATTTAACAATCGCTTCACATTTTCATAGTTTTCTTTAAGCTTTGTTGAATGGGCATTAGGAAGAAAAATATTCTTATCATTATAGAGTATTACTGCTTTAGGACTCTTTGATGAACTGTCAATGAAAAGGTGCCACTCACTAGTATGAAAAGTAATTTCAATATTCTGAAACAGATCAGTTATGTCATGACAATAGCAGGGTTCATCTTCACGGATAAAAAAAGCTGGAAAAAGTTTGATGTTGTTTCCTCTGTTCCGACACTTGCACAGGTTCATATGACAAGTACCATTGCTTTAGTCTGGATCTTAAGAGTTCAACATTAGACTTTGTAAGAAGAAGAGCCCTGATAAAATCATAAAGATCATTTTGATTGGGGTAGTATTATTGTCTTTCATTGGTTTCATCTGTAATGCTGTAATTCTGATCTTCAATATGTCTGAGCTGTTACTTTCATTACTAGGTGATTCATCTCTCTGTGGAGGAGTAGGAGCTGGAAGTTCATGGCCACGTGGAACAGGAGTAATAGATGATGGTTTGTTTGCATAAAAGACTTCCGGTGCATTCTTGTGAGCATGTCGTTTGGAAGGGTCTACCATGTAGCAGTAATAGTGCATGGAATGATCAGTAGGTTTTTGCCATATACTTGGAACACCAAATTTAATAGCCCTCTTTCCCCCTCTGTCCCATCCTTCCAGAGTTTTCTTACACATCTCACAAGTGAAATGTGAAGCCCAGGATTTGTCCTGGTCTCCAACAGGCATGCCAAAGTCTGCTTTGTGCGCATGACATATCTTAACTGATGATGAAATGGAGAACTTTTTTCCTCTTGTTTTAATAAATCCTACATTGATATAAGAAAATGCATCCGCTTCATGCTTGCAACCTCTGGTTCCATATCAGCATTGAACCAACATTGAGACAGTTGTGGGGAAACTAAACTGAACGATGATGATCTTACGTGTTTCTATAGCTTTGACCGATAGAAAGGTTGGAATCCTGAAGTACTGAACATCTTGCTCCCTTTGGATATTATAAAATGAGAAAACAAATCTTTTCAGATTGAAACACGTAGTGTAATTCACATGAACAATGAAATTAGAATAAAGTGGGTTTACTATTGGATGGCGTAAGTACCATAAAATCATGGTGACAGCCACAAAAGCAGAGTTTCTGCGGTACATCAACTTTTTCCAAAATAGTAATGCACAGTTATACAGAAAATAACAAATTAAATCCAGGAACGGATTTTTTTTTGTTACATAGTTACATATTAATTAGTTATTAATTGATGTATTAACTGGATTTTTGAAATTCACACTGGTTCTCCTTTACATTTTGGGCATTTTATGTATTTTCCCATTATAACCATTTTGTTCATAGCAAATATGCCCTCATTGATTCGAATTAATAGATATAGAGATCAAGGCGGTAATGTATTGTCAATTGACCTACAGTGTGGGCCAAAAGTATTGACACCCCTGCAATTCTGTCAGATAATACTCAGTTTCTTCCTGAAAATGATAGCAATCACAAATTCTTTGGTATTATTATCTTCATTTAATTTGTCTTCAATGAAAAAACACAAAAGAGAATGAAGCAAAACATTGATCATTTCACACAAATCTCCAAAAATGGGCCAAGACAAAAGATTGGCACCCTCAGCCTAATACTTGGTTGCACAATCTTTAGCCAAAATAACTGCGATCAACCGCTTCCGGTAACCATCAATGAGTTTCTTACAATGCTCTGCTGGAATTTTAGACCATTTTCTTTGTCAAACTGCTCCAGATCCCTGATATTTGAAGGGTGCCTTCTCCAAACTGCCATTTTTAGATCTCTCCACAGGTGTTCTATGGGATTCAGGTCTGGACTGATTGCTGGCCACCTTAGAAGTCTCCAGTGCTTTCTCTCAAACCATTTTCTAGTGCTTTTTGAAGTGTGTTTTGGGTCATTGTCCTGCTGGAAGACCCATGACCTCTGAGGGAGACCCAGCTTTCTCACACTGGGCCCTACATTATGCTGCAAAATTTGTTGTAGTCTTTAGACTTCATAATGCCATGCACACGGTCAAGCAGTCCTGTGCCAGAGGCAGCAAAGCAACCCCAAAACATCAGGAATCTCCACCATGTTTGACTGTAGGGACCATGTTCTTTTCTTTGTATGCCTCTTTTTTTCTCCTGTAAACTCTTTGTTGATGCCTTTGCCCAAAAAGAGAGAATATTCTTCCAAAACGTTTTAGGCTTTCTCAGGTAAGTTTTGGCACACTCCAGCCTGGCTTTTTTATGTCTCGGGGTAAGATGTGGGGTGTTCCTGGGTCTCCTACCATACAGTCCCTTTTCATTCAGACGCCGATAGATAGTACGGGTTGACAGTGTGTACCTTCAGACTGCAGGGCAGCTTGAATTTGTTTGGATGTTAGTCGAGGTTCTTTATCCACCATCCGCACAATCTTGCGTTGAAATCTCTTGTCAATTTTTTTTTCCGTCCACATCTAGGGAGATTAGCCACAGCGCGATGGGCTTTAAACTTCTTGATGACTGCGCACGGTAGACACAAGAATATTCAGGTCTTTGGAGATGGACTTGTAGCCTTGAGATTGCTCATGCTTCCTCACAATTTGGTTTCTCAAGTCCTCAGACAGTTCTTTGGTCTCCTTTCTTTTCTCCATGCTCAATGTGGTACACACAAGTACACAGACAGAGGTTGAGTCAACTTTAATCCATGTAAACTGGCTGCAAGTGTGATTTAGTTATTGCCAACACCTGTTAGGTGCCACAGGTAAGTTACAGGTGCTGTTAATTACACAAATTAGAGAAGCATCACAGATTTTTCTAACAGTGCCAATACTTTTGTCCACCCCCTTTTTTATGTTTGGTGTGGAACTATATCCAATTTGGCTTTAGGACAATTCTTTTTGTGTTTTTTTCATTGAAGACAAATTAAATGAAGATAATAATATCAAAGAATTGGTGATTGCAATTATTTTCAGGAAGAAACTGAGTACTATCTGATAGAATTGCAGGGGTGTCAATACTTTAGGCCAACACTGTATACCTTTTGTAGGATTTACCTAGTGCCTGTTTTTCCCTTCCTTGGATTTTATATGTTTTGGGTTGTAAGTTTTTTTCAATACCTTTTCAACATGTGTAGTCAGTTATCAATAAAGGTGCATTTTTGAATATAATGTATATTACACACTGTAATTTGTATTGGTACTTTGTAACACATTTTGATTTTGTTTAAACAAAATAATAAGTTGTCTAAAAATGGGTTAAGACCATGTTGAGATGAGTGTATTTTCAGTATGCATGCAGATGCAGCATATGGATTAATTTAAGTGAATAGTCTAGTTCAGATGAGTGTTTTTGTTTAAAAGGGTCTAAAGAGTAACCTTTATCATTCTGGAGAGTGACATGTCTGACATGCCAGTGTAAGGATATTTACAAACCATACAATGCTCATCTGGGAAGTTAAATATGCAAATTGCTTCTTCAAAGAGGAAGAGGACTTAAACTTTAACGCCACCTATTGGAAGTAGCAAGCTAAGGCTACGTTCACACATTGCACATTTTTAGTGCTTTTTTGTGCACGCTTTTCAAAAATGCACAATGTGTGTGTGCGTCTGCTGGCAAAGTGAATGTGAAATTCACTTTGCCGTTCAGACAATGCGTAAATATAGGCAGCGCTTTTATGGGAGAAAGCGCGGACGTAAAAAGAATGACCATGTCAATTCTTTATGCACCTGCACCCGCGCTTTCTCCCATAGGAGCCGTTACACCCAGTGGAATTACGCATCGCAGTTCAGATGATACGCAATTCCAGTGGGAATATGCTGGCGCTGATATCACAATCCTGTTCCTCCTCCCCTGTGTGACATCTGTGCCTGCCCCTTTGGGTTTTGTAGTATATTAGTATACACTACAAAACCCAAATTAAACTAAGCCAAATACTTGAAAAATAATAAAGATCAAATACTTACCTCTCTGCCGGGTGTTCGTGAGCCGAGAGATCCTCGGCAGGTATCGACCTTGCAGGGCTTCTGATCGCTGATTGGCCGCTCGTGGTCATGTGATATGTGACGTGCTATGATATACATATCACATGACCGCGAGTGGCCAATCAGCGATCTTGGCAGGTCGATACCATTTGGCTTTCTTTTATTTAGATTTCGCAGTGAATATTAATATACTGCAAATCAAATGGGGGCTGGCAGACATATCACACAGGGGAGGAGGAACTAGCTCAGTCAGTGGCTTTTTATACAGCTAAATCAAAATCTCATGCAATGCACTGACAATGGGCATCACCCCGAAACACGTGTCATCAAATTGACATTCTGGTTTGGCTTTTAATTCCTATGTCAAGGCTGGGTAAAGGGTCAATATTGACTTGCTACTTTTGACTTGCTACCTCCAATAGGTGGCACTAGAGTTCAAGTCCATTTCCTCTTTGAATAGGCAATTTACATATTTTTATTTACATATACCATGTCCATGTGAATAAATTAGATAAGATTTGCCCATGGGAATCTCATTGAGTGTAAAAAAAACTAATGACATACCATCCCTGTGCTATCTGCTTGTAATAAATCCATTGCATAGATTAAATAGGAAGCCTAATTGGGTCTTTTAATTATTTACAGTGCCTTGTGAAAGTATTTGGCCCCCTTGAATTTTTCAACCTCTTGCCACATTTCAGGCTTCAAACATAAAGATATAAATTAACATTTTTTTTTGTATAGAATCAACAAGTGGGACACAATCGTGAAGTGGAATGAAATTTATTGGATATTTTAAACTTTTTTAACAAATAAAAAACTGAAAAGTGGGGCGTGCAATATTATTCCTGCCTTACTGGCATGCCGTCAGTGCCAGCTTGCAGCCATATCCTTGATGCCAGTCAGTATCCATCCAGCAGCCATTCCTACTGCTCCAACCAAACCAGTTCTGCTGCTGTACTCACTGCTCTGACCTACCAGCTATCTTGCTGCGCTCATCCACACTAGACACTGGATTTCCTGGAGTTGCACATGGGGGCTACTTGCCTGCACAAGCCTAACATCTCCATCTGTGGCTCTAGAGAAGACTCAGTAGCCATTTAGAAATAGGAAAAAAAAAATTTCCAGATCGGTGCTTCGGCCCAGTGGGTCCACTCACGGACGCTTAACTAGTCTAGCATTACACTGGTTCACATCCAGACCTCTCATTTATATTACCTTTTTGTAAGACTTCATGCAAAGTATAATCATTTAACAAATATATATAATTAGAAATGTGCACAAATCCCTCTTTTACTAAATGGTATAAGCACTAGCTTTTAAATAGAGACTGAAGCTGGGCTCTACAATATATTTTGAGTGTGTGTAAGGCTGGTTTCACATTTGTGTTTGGAACGCAGCGTAACCGAACACAGCCAAACGCATGTGCACTGCTATGTTTAACATGGGAATGCATAGTATATGCGTTTGGCTGTGTTTGGTTGCACATGCATTCAGATGCGTCTTTTTAAAAGCACCCTCCAAATGCAAAATGCTGCATTTTTCGTGTGTCCGCGGGTGCTTGGTTTGTCAGCAAGCGTCCAGAAGGGCACAAAGAATGCATGGCATTGAATTGAAACGCACTGCCATCTGCAAGCATCCATAGAGAACGCTGCGCTTGTGCTGCATTCTCGATCTCTCTCTCTCTGGAATTCCTATAACCGAATCGTCTTATAATGATTTCCTATGGACATTGTCATGCGAACGCATGCAGACAATCGCCGCTGTGTTCGCATAACATTGTCTGTGTTCGGCACTGCATATGCGCATGCACCCCATACACTGCGGTGCCGAACGCAAATGTGTAGCCTGCCTTAGTCCTAGTGCATCTGAGCTGGGAGATACCGCCTTTTCGGGGGAAGGAGAGTCTGCGTCATATATTATATATGAAGATGAATAAGATTTGAATATGTATTGAATATATATAATATTTGAATGATATTTGAACGTGAATAAGATGAATTCCTGTGTATTATTGAGCATCAGGAAGAGGATAGAAAAAAACATGGTTAGCTCTGTGTGTAGTGAGAGAATCAAATAACTCTTTAAAAGCAGCCAAATCCTTTGCTTAGTAGATTAAGCCTCTACAAGAAGACGTATCCTCCTTTTATAGATTAACCCTTTAGAAACAAATTGTATTTTCCTCCCATATCTAGTCCATAGAATAAACAGATGATGGGCAACACAATATGTGTGCTGCAATGTTATAAACCAATATTATATGATAAAGAGTAAAATCACATTAACTGAGGTATGCACACACCCAAAGTATAAGATATAACAAACAAAGATTATTTATTGGAATATATAACTATACAAATACATGAAAAACATTACAAAAAAATACAACAGAAACATGTCCACATGACATAATAATTATGGGAGACCTATTGCAGTCCACCCATGTAAAAATGGAAGCTATGTGCTATGGCAACAACTTACCCGTATATACTCGTGTATAAGCCGACCCGTGTATAAGCCGACCCCCCTACTTTTGCCCCCAAAACCTGGGAAAACCTATTGACTCGTGTATAAGCCGAGGGTGGACCCCAGCACAGGTATACAGCCCCCAGCAGTGTGGTATACAGCAGCCCCAGTGGTAGTATACAGCAGCAGCCCCAGTGGTGTATACAGCAGCAGCCCCAGTGGTTTGTATACAGCAGCCCCAGAGGTGTATACAGCAGCCCCAGTGGTAGTATACAGCAGCCCCAGAGGTATATACAGCCCCAGTGGTAGTATACAGCAGCCCCAGTGGTAGTATACAGCAGCCCCAGTGGTAGTATACAGCAGCCCCAGTGGTAGTATACAGCAGCCCCAGTGGTAATATACAGCAGCCCCAGAGGTATATACAGCCCTAGTGGTACTATACAGCAGCCCCAGTGGTAGTATACAGCAGCCCCAGAGGTATATACAGCCCCAGTGGTACTATACAGCAGCCCCAGTGGTAGTATACAGCAGCCCCAGAGGTATATACAGCCCCAGAGGTATATACAGCAGCCCTAGTGGTGTATACAGCAGCCCCAGTGGTGTATACAGCAGCCCCAGAGGTATATACAGCAGCCCTTAGGTAGTATACAGCAGCCCCAGTGGTGTATACAGCAGCAGCCCCAGGGCTGTATACAGCAGCAGCCCCAGGGCTGTATACAGCAGCAGCCCCAGGGCTGTATACAGCAGCAGCCCTAGGGCTGTATACAGCAGCAGCCCCGGAGGTATACAGGCCCCCTCATCAAGCTCCAGGCCCCCCCTTGCGTGGCAGCCTGTAAAGTAAAATCATACTTATCACTGTCCCGCGCTGTCCCGCCGCTTGCCGACACACGATCCCGGGCTTCAATCCGCGTCTTCCGGCTTCCGGCTTCCTGTGGTCGCGGGCAATGACGTCATTGCCCGCGACCACAGAAGATGCGGAATGAAGCCCGGGATCGTGTGTCGGCAAGCGGCGGACAGCGCGGGACAGTGATAAGTATGATTGTACTTTACAGGCTGCCGCGCAAGGGGGGGGCCCTGGAGCTTGATGGGGGGGCCTGTATACCTCCGGGGCTGCTGCTGTATATATATGGATTACCGTATATACTCGCGTATAAGCCGAGGGGGGACTTTTCAGCCCAAATTTTGGGCTGAAAAACTCGGCTTATACGCGAGTATATATGGTACAATAAATATGGAAAATATACACAATGAATGTGAATGGAGATTAAAAAAAGGCAAACGATACACATAATAGAAATCAGATTCCTACGGTAAGTGCAAATCAAGGCAATCAGAGGACTGCTGGAAGAGAGAAACCCAATGTGCTACGCTACCATGAAGTTCAACTTCATCAGGACGGTAAAGTGTCAGCCTTGTACATTAATATATACTCAATTGGAAATAAACTGTTAATAAATATTTAATCAAATGTACCTGTGTATGCTCTGCCCACATGTGAGGAGGAATGATGGCCCATTTGCGATACATCCAAGACAGAGCTGGCACCACAGTGAGAGTTACTATAGTCTCTGAATGGTTATCAATGGAGGTAAAATGACAGTGTTTAGTGGCCAAAACCCCTACCTATCAATATAATTGGTTTGTTGCAAGTAGGTGGGATTACGGCTGCGTTAATTTAATCCTATATGTGTGTTCATGTGTGCTGAACACATTTAATAGGGATCTATTTAAGATCCGAGAGATACAGCTCTTTCTGGTGATCAATGTGATCCAAATCACCAAAAAGAGCAGGACTGCCCATGACTAGTGAGAACTTCCATCAACCAGAAAGTGATGTCAGCAATAGAAAAAAGATCAAGTCAGTATCCAAGATGAACATTAACAAGCACCCGAGTCAAAGATGGTACCAGCACGAGAGATGCAGACAATAAAACAAAATAATACTTGATCAGCGGCCGCGAATAGGTAGTATAGCAACACATGTTCACACGTCTACTACATAGGAAAAAGACAAAAACAAACCAATGATGACCATTATGCTGAGAATCAAAGATGTCGCTCATGTATGAGCGATGCAAATAAAATGGTGCTTATACATAATGAACATGTTCAATCATTCATTTTCTATTTAGTCACTTTTAACCTCTTCATGACCCAAGATGTTTAGGTAAGTCATAGGTCATGTCCCTGACTGATATGAGTTCACGCAATGGGCTCACATTATTCCCCACACATGTTGGCTGATCTCAGCTAACAGACATAGGTGGGCACTTGTTAACTAATTAGATCACACCATTAAACATTGACAGCACAAACCACAAACCAACACTTGCTGGTGGCGATCGCACCATACCCAGCCAATGCATTGTCATGACAGTGATGGGTAAGATGATTACCCTTGTCACTGGCATGACATACTTCCTGTGAATGCATTAACAGACAACCACTTCTACTGTTCAGAAGGAGGCTGAAGCATTGCTCTAAACAGCAGAAGCGATTGCACAGTATCAGCTGCAAATGTCCTAAGGAAAGTGAAAAGATCAAAAACTATAAAAAAAAAGTTTTAAAAAATATGAAAAAATAAAAAAAAACAAACGTTGAATTTATTCCCCTTTTGCCCCATTCAAAAAAAATAAAAATAAAAAATATACATATTATGTATTGCCACTTTCTTTTAAAAGTGCCTGATCTATCAAAATAGAAAATAAATTAATCTGATCAGTAAAATGTGTAACAGAATAAGAGTCAATTTTGCAATAAAATGCAAAAACAGACAATGAAAACATTGCATCTACCCAAAAATGGTATAATTAAAAAGCTAGAGACACAAAAAATAAGCCATCACACAGCTTCAGATCCCGAAAAATGAGAACTCTACGGGATTCTAAAAAAGGTGACAAAAGTGTTACAATTATTATTATTATTTTTTTTTTTTTTTACAAATTTCAGAATTTTTTTTACCGGTTAGATAGAAATAAAAGCATAAATGTTTGGTACCTATGAACTTGTACCAACCTGAGGTATCATACTGTCAGGTCAGTTTTACCACTCAGTGAACATGGTAAATAAGAAACTCTAAAAACAATTATGAATTTCACTTTTTTGTTTGCAACTTCACAGCACTTGGAATTTTATCCCATTTTCCAGTACATTATATGGTACAACGAATGATGTTGTTCAAAAAGTACAACTTGTCCTGCAAAAAATCAAACCCTTATATGGGTATATTGGTGGAAAAATTTAAAGTTATGGCTCTTGGAAGAAGGGGAGGAAAAAATAAAAACTGAAAATCACTCGGGAGTGTATTTGTATAGTTATTCAGTTGGGTCCAGAGATATTTTGACAGTGACAAGTTTTGGCATTTTAGCAGTTTTCCAAAACTGATTCAAGATACAGTTATATAATCAATGTAGACTTAGGCTCCATTCACTCTGTATGTTTTTGGTCTGTTGTTGCTCATCAGTTTTTGTAGCCAAAACTAGGAGTGGGTGATAAATACAGTAGTGGTGACATGATTCTATTATATTTTTACTCTGATTGCTACTGGTTTTGGCTGCAAAAACTGACAAGCAAAAACAGACCAAAAATGCACAGTGTGAATGGAGCCTTAAAGTGCAGACTCTCACATTTAATTTCAGAGTATGCACATCCTAACTAACAATTCAGGAGTTACTGCTCTTTAATATTTATTTGCCTTATTTTCAAGGGACTGAAAGTAAATGGACAATTATCTCAAAAGCTCTTTAAAGGTACAGTCACACGCAGCAATATTGCCCGCCATATGGCTGGCAATTTGACGTGAGTGCGCACATTCCGGCACTTTTTTGCACATCGCCGTCGCCCTGTTACACATAGATATCTCGCAATGCGATGTTCGTCGATCCTGCTTTCCGGAAATCGCCTGGTGCAGACTAGAAACAATTTGACATTCCCATGTCACACGCCACCACCGCATCAGTGATGTGGGCGTAGAGTGTGAGTACGGCAAGGAGACAGGCGTGCCAGAGTGTTTTTTCATCGCGCCCCAACCACTCTGATTAGCCGACACAACTGCGTAACCATTAGTCAGCCTTGTCAGGATGTCTGCGCACTACATGACGCATGTGTCCTTTCTACTATATCGCTATTCAAATATGGTGCCTTAGCCATGGCCAGCCAATTGGAACGCAGGAGCGGCCACCAATCGCGGCAGACGGGGCGAGCCAAACAGAACGCTCAGGCATGCCTCTGGAATTGCTTCCAGATGGTCTGAGCTCACATTCTACATCGCTATTGCCCTGTCACACGCCAAGATGCGCAGAAATCAACTGGTGGTTATCGCATGATTTCATTGCAGTGCAGAGCGATCAGGCAACGCTCCACCAGCGATTTCACGCCGTAAAATCTCCCTGTCTCACGCCACTATGCACAGGCGATGTGGTTTCCACATCGCCGAAATACACAAATTTACGGCGATATGGAAGCCATATTGCTGCGTGTGACAGTACCTTAATAGGCTGTATGGGCTATTCCCTCATTAATCCACCAGTGTATACTACCACTGGGGCTGTATATACCTCTGGGGCTGCTGTATACTACCACTGGGGCTGCTGTATACTACCACTGGGACTGCTGTATACTACCACTGGGGCTGTATATACCTCTGGGGCTGCTGTATACTACCACTGGGCTGCTGTATACTACCACTGGGCTGTATATACCTCTGGGCTGCTGTATACTACCACTGGGGCTGTTTATACCTCTGGGGCTGCTGTATACTACCACTGGGGCTGCTGTATACTACCACTGGGGCTGCTGTATACTACCACTGGGGCTGTTTATACCTCTGGGGCTGCTGTATACTACCACTGGGCTGCTGTATACTACCACTGGGGCTGCTGTATACTACCACTGGGGCTGCTGCTATATATACCACTGGGGAGGCTGCTGAAACACTGCTGGGGCCTGTATATACCACTGGGAGGCTGATGTATACCACACTGCTGGGGGCTGTATACCTGTGCTGGGGTCCACCTCGGCTTATACACGAGTCAATAGGTTTTCCCAGATTTTGGGGGCAAAAGTAGGGGTCGCTTATACACGGGTCGGCTTATACGCGAGTATATACGTAGTTAGAATTAGAGAGAAAAAACCCTGACAGCAGGAAGAAGACGCAAATTATAAGAAAGAAAATTTCTAACAGAACATTACAGGTATTATTATATGCAAAACTATTGGACTTGTAAAAGGTGGTGGAGATTAAGCTACAGTGTTGGCCAAAAGTATTGACACCCCTGCAATTCTGTCAGATAATACTCAGTTTCTTCCTGAAAATGATTGCAATCACAAATTCTTTGGTATTATTATCTTCATTTAATTTGTCATCAATGAAAAAACACAAAAGAGAATGAAGCAAAAAGCAAAACATTGATAATTTCACACAAAACTCCAAAAATGGGCCAGACAAAGCATTCTGGGACCCCCATGCTGCGAATTGCAGCCTGCTGCCGACCCAGAAAATGGCGCATTCATTGAAGCGCCATTTTCTGGCGCTGTACCCAGACTCTTCCAGTTGCCCTGGTGGCAGTGGCAAACTGGGTAATAAAGAGGGTTAATGCCAGCTTTTTATTGGCAGCTGGCACTAAGCCCGAGATTCATAATATAGGGCCAATGTTAGACCCGCCATTAGGAATCTCTGGTAAATAGTCAGAAAATACACACAGAGAAAAATCTTCTTATTTGAAAAAAAAACACAAACAAAATTCGGACTCCATCTTTATTATAAAGATCCGACGTCCACAACGAAGGTCCTACGACGGCTCGATCGCCTCTGCTCAATCCAGAGAATGCAGCAAGGGATCAAGTGTCCTCTTCCTACAGCCTCTGGGGTCAGAGTTATGGTGCACTGTATGACAATGATCTGTCATACAGTGCACCATGACTATGATCTCAGAGACTACAACAAGAGGACACTTGATCCCTTGTTGCACCCATCATCCACGCACGCACATCCACACCACGCACGCACATCCACGCACACACACATCCACGCACACACGCTGACATCCACGCACGCACATCCACGTCCACGCATCCACACACATCCATGCACGCACATCCACGCACGCACGCTGACATTCACGCACGCTGACATACACGCATGCACACATCCATGCACGCAAGCTGACATCCACACACACATCCACGCACACAACGCTGACATCCACGCATGCACGCTGACATCCACGTATGCACGCTGACATTCACGCACGCTGACATCCACGCACGCACGCTGACATCCACGCATGCACACATCCACGCACGCACGCTGACATTCACGCACGCTGACATCCACGCACGCACGCTGACATCCATGCACGCTGACATCCACGCACATCCACACATGCTGACATCCACACATGCTGACATCCACGCACGCTGACATCCATGCATGCACGCTGACATTCACGCACGCTGACATCCACGCATGCACACATCCACGCACGCTGACATCCACGCACATCCACACATGCTGACATCCATACATGCTGATATCCACGCACGCACGCTGACATCCACGCATGCACACATCCACGCACGCTGACATTCACGCACGCTGACATCCACGCACGAACGCTGACATCCACGCATGCACACATCCACGCACGCACGCTGACATTCACGCACGCTGACATCCACACACGCATGCTGACATCAATGCACGCTGACATCCACGCATGCTGACATCCACGCACGCTGACATCCATGCATGCACGCTGACATTCACGCACTCTGACATCCACGCATGCACACATCCACGCACGCTGACATCCACGCACATCCACACATGCTGACATCCATACATGCTGATATCCACGCACGCATGCTGACATTCACGAACGCTGACATCCACGCACACACACTGACATTCACGCACGCTGACATCCACGCACGCACGCAGACATCCACGCACGCACGCTGACATCCACGCACGCTGACATCCACGCACATCCACGCACGCTGACATCCATGCACGCATGCTGACATTCACGCATGCTGACATCCACGCATGCACACATCCACGCACACATGCTGACATTCACGCACGCTGACATCCACGCACGCACGCTGACATCCATGCATGCACACATCCACACACACATGCACATCCACACACACGTCCACGCACACATCCATCTATGTACACATCCATGCACGCACATGTCTATGCACACACACGTCTATGCACGCACACGTCTATGCACGCACACGTCTATGCACGCACACGTCCACGCACGCACACGTCTATGCTCACTCCTTGTCCATGCACACTCATGTACGCTCACGTCCATGCACGCACACGTCCACGCATGCACCCCCCATCCATCCATCCATCAATTCATTCATTCATTTATACATACATACATACATACATACTTACCCTCTGGATCCACCGATGAGCAGGAGGCCAGAAGAGGAGGCGGTAAGAGGAGGCGGGGCCACCGACCGGCGGGCACAGAGCCGGAGGCAGGGCCGAGGCGGCTGCAGCGGCGGGTGCACCGAGGTGTGCAGCCCGCCGCAGCAGGTGAGGGGGGCAGCACACAGGGCAGAGGTGGGGGCTGCCTGGGGGGAATCCTTTGGAGGGGACCGGACAGTGTTGCCGGCGGGCACACCCGCGAGTACAGCCCGCCGGCATGTACATAATAATAGAGGGGGCGGGTAGTTTGGGGGGACGGGGGGGCCCCCCTGTGAGTCATGGAGCGGGAGGGGGTGAGGAGGGGTGGACACATGCCGATCCGCCCCTCCAGATCTGATTGGTGAATCCCTATGATTCCCTCCGATCGGCAGTTTCACTTTTAAACTGCCAATCGGAAGGGTCCTGGGCATGGGGGGGTTAGTCCACCCCCTGTGGGGTCATCTACAGGTTGTCACAGAGCAGCAGCATCTGTAACACCTGAGCGACCCACACACAGGAGCTGCAGCAGCTCAAATCTGCCAGGACGTTGTGCAACGTCCTGTGTCGGGAACAGGCAGAAACACAGGACGTTGCACAACGTCCTATGTCGGGAAGGGGTTAAACTTCTTGATGACACTGCGTACGGTAGACACAGGAACATTCAGGTCTTTGGAGATAGACCTGTAGCCATGAGATTGCTCATGCTTCCTCACAATTTGGTTTCTCAAGTCCTCAGACAGTTCTTTGGTCTTCTTTCTTTTCTCCATGCTCAATGTGGTATACACAAGGACACAGGACAGAGGTTGAGTCAACTTTAATCTATGTCAACTGGCTGCAAGTGTGATTTAGTTATTGCCACACCTGTTAGGTGCCACAGGTAAGTTACATGTGCTGGTAATTACACAAATTAGAGAAGCATTACATGATTTTTCTAACAGTGCCAATACTTTTGTCCACCCCCTTTTTTATCTTTGGTGTTTAACTATATCCAATTTGGCTTTAGGACAATTCTTTTTGTGTTTTTTTTCATTGAAGACAAATTAAATGAAGATAATAATACCAAAGAATTTGTGATTGCAATTATTTTCAGGAAGAAACTGAGTATTATCTGACAGAATTGCAGGGGTGTCAATACTTTTGGCCAACACTGTATATGTAGTGATTAATCAAATATCTCCAACAGCTATAGGTTACAAAGAAATAAGGACAGACGCAAGAAAACAACAGAAAAGGAAATCACCTAGAGGTAAGGAGAGCACATAGGTTATACTTAGAAATGAATCTTTAAACAGGAATAAAAGACTAATCTATTCTATAATTGCCGTAGCGACTTCCGTCGCATACGGTGCCACTTCCGTGGCTTTGTTCGGATCCATGCCACTTCCGTGGCTTTGTTCGGATCCATGGCTCCGGGGGCGGCGACAGTGCGAGGTCCCCCGGCTACAGGGAGTGGCGGAGGAACATTCCACTCTCGGAAGTTCCGTCCGCCCTCCAGCCTCTCCCCTCCACCCACTACCGTACCTAGCGGGGGGGGCAGGGGCGGACAGCGACCACCTGATCACCTTCACCGAGGTGTCCTCCGGACAGGACAGCCACAGCTGCCTGCAGGACACCCGGGACCTGGTGCGGGATTCTGCCGGCTTCAATGTGACGGAGGCTGGCGGGAAGGCGGCGCTGCTCCGCCTGGAGGTGCTGTCGCTGCCGAACAACCAGAGCTCCCGGCTGTACGTGCTGTGCTCCCGGCGGGGCCGCGGGCTGCCCTGGACGCTGCACCCGGGGCCGGACGGGCGTCTGCGTGTGCTGGAGGAGCACAGGCCGCTGCTGCCGGTGTGCCTGCAGGCGATCATCATCGCGGTGCTGCAGTCCCTGTCCGGCATCTTCAGCGGCCTTAACCTGGGGCTGATGGCGCTGGACCCCATAGAGTTGCGGGTGCTGCAGCGCTGCGGCACCCCAGCTACGCCTCTCCTCTCCAGCCTCCGATCTCCCCTCCAGCCTCCGCTCTCCCCTCCAGCCTCCGCCCTCCCCTCCAGTCTCCACCCTCCCCTCTCCCCTCCAGCCTCCGCTCTCCCCTCCAGCCTCCGCTCTCCAGCCTCCACTCTCCCATCCAGCCTCCGCTCTCCCGTCCAGCCTCCGCCCTCCCCTCCAGCCTCCCCTCTCCCCTCCAGCCTCCCCTCTCCCCTCCAGCCTCCGCCCTCCCCTCCAGCCTCCGCTCTCCCCTCCAGCCTCCGCCCTCCCCTCCAGCCTCCCCTCAACCCTCCAGCCTCCGCCTCCCCTCCAGCCTCCGCTCTCCCCTCCAGCCTCCGCCTTCCCCTCAAGCCTCCGCCCTTCCCTCCAACCTCCGCCCTCCAGCCTCCGCTCTCCCCTCCAGCCTCCGCTCTCCCCTCCAGCCTCCGCCCTCCCGTCCAGCCTCCGCCCTTCAGCCTCCGTTCTCCCCTCCAGCCTCCGCTCTCCCCTCCAGCCTCCGCTCTCCCTTCCAGCCTCCACCCTCCCCTCCAGTTTCCGCCCTCCCCTCCAGCCTCCACCCTCCAGCCTCCCCTCTCCCCTCCAGCCTCCCCTCTCCCCTCCAGCCTCCGCCCTCCCCTCCAGCCTCCGCGCTCCCCTCCAGCCTCCGCCCTCAAGCCTCCGCTCTCCTCTCCTGCCTCCGCTCTCCCCTCCAGCCTCCGCTCTCCCCTCCAGCCTCCACCCTCCAGCCTCCCCTCTCCCCTCCATCCTCCGCCTCTCCCCTCCAGCCTCCGCCCTCCCCTCCAGCCTCCGCCCTCCCCTCCAGCCTCCGCCTCCCCCCTCCAGCCTCCGCTCTCCCCTCCAGCCTCCGCCCTCCCCCTCCAGCCTCCGCCCTCCAGCCTCCGCTCTCCCCTCCAGCCTCCACTCTCCCCTCCAGCCTCCGCTCTCCCCTCCAGCCTCCGCCCTCCAGCCTCCCCTCTCCGCTCCAGCCTCCGCTCTCCCCTCCAGCCTCCGCCCTCCCCTCCAGCCTCCGCCCTCCAGCCTCCCCTCTCCTCTCCAGCCTCCTCTCTCCCCTCCAGCCTCCGCTCTCCCCTCCAGCCTCCGCTCTCCCCTCCAGCCTCCGCCCTCCCCTCCAGCCTCTGCTCTCCCCTCCAGCCTCCGCCCTCCCCTCAAGCCTCCGCCCTCCCCTCAAGCCTTCGCCCTCCAGCCTCCGCTCTCCCCTCCAGCCTCCGCTCTCCCCTCCAGCCTCCGCCCTCCCCTCCAGCCTCCGCCCTCCAGCCTCCGCTCTCCCCTCCAGCCTCCGCCCTCCCCTCCAGCCTCCGCCCTCCAGCCTCCGCTCTCCCCTCCAGCCGCCACTCTCCCCTCCAGCCTCCGCCCTCCCCTCCAGCCTCCACCCTCCAGCCTCCCCTCTCCCCTCCAGCCTCCGCTCTCCCCTCCAGCCTCCGCCCTCCCCTCCAGCCTCCGCCCTCCAGCCTCCCCTCTCCTCTCCAGCCTCCTCTCTCCCCTCCAGCCTCCGCTCTCCCCTCCACCCTCCCCTCCAGCCTCCGCCCTCCCCTCCAGCCTCCGCCATCCAGCCTCCGCTCTCCCCTCCAGCCTCCATTCTCCCCTCCAGCCTCTGCTCTCTCCTCCAGCCTCTGCTCTCCCCTCCAGCCTCCCCTCTCCCCTCCAGCCTCTGCTCTCCCCTCCAGCCTCCCCTCTCCCCTCCAGCCTCCGCTCTCCCCTCCAGCCTCTGCTCTCCTTATCAGCCTCCGCCCTCCCCTACAGCCTCCGCCCTCCCCTACAGACTCCGCCCTCCAGCCTCCCCTCCAGCCTCCGCTCTCCCTCCAGCCTCCGCTCTCCCCTCCAGCCTCTGCTCTCTCCTCCAGCCTCTGCTCTCCCCTCCAGCCTCCCCTCTCCCCTCCAGCCTCTGCTCTCCCCTCCAGCCTCCCCTCTCCCCTCCAGCCTCCGCTCTCCCCTCCAGCCTCTGCTCTCCTTATCAGCCTCCGCCCTCCCCTACAGCCTCCACCCTCCCCTACAGACTCCGCCCTCCAGCCTCCCCTCCAGCCTCTGCTCTCCCCTCCAGCCTCCGCCTCCCCTTCAGCCTCCGCCTCTCCCCTCCAGCCTCCGCTCTCCCCTCCAGCCTCCGCCCTCCCCTCTAGCCTCCGCCCTCCAGCCTCCCCTCTCCCCTCCAGCCTCCGCTCTCCCCTCCAGCCCCCGCTCTCCCCTCCAGCCTCCGCCCTCCCCTCCAGCCTCCACCCTCCCCTGCAGCCTCCGCCCTGCCCTCCAGCCTCCGCCCTGCCCTCCAGCCTCCGCTCTCCCCTCCAGCCTCCGCTCTCCCCTCCAGCCTCCGCCTTCCCTCCAGCCTCCGCCCTCCCCTCCAGCCTCCACCCTCCCCTCCAGCCTCCACCCTCCACAGCCTCCGCTCTCTCCTCCAGCCTCTGCTCTCCCCTCCAGCCTCCGCTCTCCCCTCCAGCCTCCACCCTGCCCTCCAGCCTCCGCTCTCCCCTCCAGCCTCCGCTCTCCCCTCCAGCCTCTGCCCTCCCCTCCAGCCTCTGCCCTCCCCTCCAGCCTCCGCCCTCCCCTCCAGCCTCCACCCTCCAGCCTCCGCTCTCCCCTCCAGCCTCTGCCCTCCCCTCCAGCCTCCGCCCTCCCCTCCAGCCTCCACCCTCCAGCCTCCGCTCTCTCCTCCAGCCTCTGCTCTCCCCTCCAGCCTCCGCTCTCCCCTCCAGCCTCCACCCTCCAGCCTCCGTCTCTCCCTCCAGCCTCTGCTCTCCCCTCCAGCCTCTGCTCTCCCCTCCAGCCTCTGCTCTCCCCTCCAGCCTCTGCTCTCCCCTCCAGCCTCTGCTCTCCTCTCCAGCCTCTGCTCTCCCCTCCAGCCTCCGCTCTCCCCTCCAGCCTCCGCTCTCCAGCTACGCTCTCCCTCCAGCCTTCCCTGTCCTCACCTCTCCTCACCCCTCCAGCCTCCCCTGTCCTCACCTCTCCTCACCCCTCCAGCCTCCACTCTCCTCGCCCTCCTCACCCCTCCAGCCTCCGCTCTCCTCACCCCTCCTCACCCTTCCAGCCTCCGCTCTCCTCACCCCTCCATATGCAATGTACAGTATCTGTATATATGTTTGTATGTAGTCACTTCCGTCACTTTGTCCACACTTCCCTCACTTTGTCCGCACTTCCCTCACTTTGTCCGCACACATACACACACACACTCCGCTATACTTACCACCGGCCCTGCATCAGCCGCCTAGATCCTCAGTCGACATGTCGCCACCCCCGAACTACTGTATTCAATATAGCGTCCAAAAAGTCTCGCCAAACTTCCCGGACGCCATATTGGATCCAGTCGTCCGCGGGCGCCGACATGTCAACTCAGGATCCAGCCGGCAGGGAAGACGCAGGGTCGGTGCTAACTATAGCCAAGTGTCTGTGTGTGTGTGTGTGTATGTATGTATGTGTGTGCTGATCTCTCTGCCCACGGCGTTGCGCTCACCACTCTGCCCACGCCGCTGCGCTGACCACTCTGCCCACGCCACTGTGCTGACCAATCTCACCGCACTCACTGCTAACCACTGAGCCACCGCACTCACTGCTAACCACTGAGCCACCGCACTCACTGCTAACCACTGAGCCACCGCACTCACTGCTAACCACTGAGCCACCGCACTCACTGCTAACCACTGAGCCACCGCACTCACTGCTAACCACTGAGCCACCGCACTCACTGCTAACCACTGAGCCACCGCACTCACTGCTAACCACTGAGCCACCGCACTCACTGCTAACCACTGAGCCACCGCACTCACTGCTAACCACTGAGCCACCGCACTCACTGCTAACCACTGAGCCACCGCACTCACTGCTAGCCACTGAGCCACCGCACTCACTGCTAACCACTGAGCCACCGCACTCACTGCTAACCACTGAGCCACCGCACTCACTGCTAACCACTAAGCCACCGTATACTCTGCTACCCACTGAGCCACCTGTATACACAGAATTCATTTCACCCCACTCCCCTAACTATTAGTAAATAAACTATATATGGATTCTAGACTACCTGATTCTTTAGAATCGGGCCACCATCTAGTATAATATATCCTTGTAGAACCCCTCATAAGGATAGAAGAATTTCAATCCATCATGAAATAAAATGCAACATAAAAATATAAACCAAGGAATATACCATAGAGAAACATAGAAATCTATACAAAGAAGAGGACTCTTTTTAATTTTATTTTTTTCTATATACATTTTTTTTAAATAATATTTTCATCTTTAGAATATGAAATAACATTTTAATAAACATCCGGTTGACGGTTAACCAAGTACAGTGAATTGACTAATTACGTTGAGAAAAATAGACCATTGGCAAAAGGGTATAAGTTTGCGCTGGGCTCCCATAATAATATAATCATGCAAGATTGATTGTCCATCTATACTGTGAAACACCATCCAATGACCCAAAACGTACTGCAAAAGCAATCCAGCAGTTATATTAGAAAATGATGTAGAATATTCTGAAATGGCCAAGTCAATCCTAACCCCATGCATATGAAATGCTTAAAGGGAACCAACTGAACCGCCTGTAAATTAGTGCAGCAGATGACTGATGTGTGCAGCATGACATCACTATTTGGTGTCTTTTTATTTTCTCTCTTCCCTGCGGGCTTGTCTTTTTGCTGAGAGCCAAACCCCATACCACTCCCTCTCATCCAGACTTATTGGGGGGGAGGGGAGGTGTTTGGCTTACAGAAGAAAGACAAACCCACAGTGAAGGAACCCATATAGTGATGTAATGCTGCACACGTCAATCACCTGTTGCACGGATTTACAGTGGTTAACCCCTTCAGGACCAAGGGCGTAGATAAATGCCCTAGAAGGAAGTTCATTCCCGACCAAGGGTGTC
Organism: Allobates femoralis; assembly: GCA_033576535.1. Taxonomy (NCBI): domain Eukaryota; kingdom Metazoa; phylum Chordata; class Amphibia; order Anura; family Aromobatidae; genus Allobates; species Allobates femoralis. The sequence goes on from JARQOC010000001.1 coordinate 290,756,978, forward strand.
TATATAAGACCTGGCTAAAATGCCCCCCTCCCCCAGAGACGACAATTACCGTGATTGGCTGTTACAGCCAATCGCGGTGATTACATGTTTCAGCCAGAGAAAGCGTCTGAAAATTGAGATCCAGCCATGATCAATGCTCCAATTATTGGCTGCAGTTAGGTGACCACAGTGTCACCCCCCTCCAGCCCTGATTGGAGGGATGGCCCTTGTGACGAGTCACTCCAATCAACATGCAGAAGGTGGAGTGACTTGTCACTAACCGCTCCCCTCAGCTTCCTCCCATGGAGGAATCATCTGCTCCCATCATCTCTCTCTGTCCCTGTCCACATCATCTCTCTTTTCCTGCCCCTTCATCTCTTTCCCTGTCATCTCTCCCTGTAATCTCATCCTGTGCCTGTCATCTCTCCCTGTCCATGATCTCTCTCTCTGTCACCTCTCCCTGTCCATGTGATCTCTCCCTGTCCCTCTCCAGTCGGGACGCTGGAGATCTCCACAGGTAAAGGCAGCCGCCTGTGCCCAAGCCCTGCATTCGAGGAATGGCGGTTTTTCCCTGCATTCACCCACCGATATTGCCTCCAACTCCACAGCGCTAAATTGACGTGATGCGGACAAGCGGCAGCATGGAAATCCACCCCACAGGTCACTTAACACTGCAGAGAAAACAAGCACAGTAGGCACAGGATTTCTGTAAATTTTGATATAAAAATTATAAATTACTGATGAACCCTTCTAACTCCTTAATGAGAAAAACATTCCTTCCAAAATTGTGCTGATGTAAAGTAGACATGCGGGAATTATTATTTGTTAACTACTTTGTTTGCTGTAACTCACTGGTTTAACGGTATAAAATTAAAATTTTGAAAATGGCAAAATTTTCAATTTTTTTGCCAAAATTCCATTGTTTTTCACAAATAAACAAAAAATATCATCTTAAATCCTAAAATTTGGTCTGATCATTAAGGTGGAAATTGTCCGTCACTAAGGTGTTAAACAAAGACTAGAACACCTATTTTATAAAGCTGCTCATTATTTTAGGTTTAAAATTATTCCATGTCTTTGCCAACTGAACATAATATATTACTGATGCACTTTATATTCATTACCAATTACCATCCATTTCAATTAATGCAGATGATATAAATGCAAAAGAATCCTACATGGGTAAAGGGGAAAAAAGCTAATCTCGCAGTACCTTACTGGCTCCTGTACAGACTAGTATCCATAGCTGTACCCTAAATGGTTACTGCGCAGACTTGAATATCCCTAGCCACTCAACTAGCAACACACAATCTGGACTTCAGTGTCTAATGGGCCTTTAGTTTGCTTCACTTATCTCCTTATCAATCAGAGAGGAGATAAACAGGCAGCATAAAACTAGATATGACAGGTGTGCAGAGACAGACAAGATCCGAAAGTGAGAAAACATAAAAACATGGACACAGATGGCCAAAGCAGAAATAACAAAAGTAAGCAAGAAAACCTGTTTTCAACCTAATAGCAAACAGAAGGAATATGAAGGGAAGACAACTGAGGCAACACAGGGTAAATACAAAACAGTTTCCTGTCAAAAGGCAAAATCCTAAATCGCAGGACTGGAACTTTTAAGCAGACATCCACAAAGTAATGATACAGGAGGGAATGCTGGAATCAGTAGTATATAAATAACCCCACCCGATATGCGATTGGACAGAGCCAATGAGAGGGTACTAACACCTGCAACCACAAACCAAAGAAGTGAAAGCAAAGACAAACGTAAATCAGGACTTCAACAAAGAACTAACCATGCTGTGGCTCTGCATACAAGGAAACACACACCTGAAGCAGAAGGAAACTGGATTAACCCCCTAAGGACCGAGACAATTTTCAGCTTAATGACCAGACCGTTATTTGCAATTCTGACCAGTGTCCCTTTATGAGGTAATAACTCTGGAACACTTCCTATGGATCTTAGCGATTCTGAAATTGTTTTTCGTGACATATTGGCTTCATGTTAGTGGTAAATTTAGGATGATATTTTATGCATTTATTTGTGAAAAAATCATAAATTTGGCAAATTTTGAATTTTTGCAATTTCAAGTATTTAATTTTTATTCTGTTAAACCAGAGAGTTATGTGACACAAAATAGTTAATAAATAACATTTCCCACATGTCTACTTTGCATCAGCACAATTTTGGAAGAAAAAAATGTTCTTTGTTAGGAGTTAGAAGGCTTCAAAGTTCATCAGCAATTTTAATTTTTCCAACAAAATTTACAAAGCCACTTTCTTTCATGACCACATCACATTTGAAGTCCCTTTGAGGGGCCGATGTGACAGAAACTACGTAAAAATGACATAATTTCAAAAACTACACCCCTACTTAAAACCACATTCATGAAGAGTATTAACCCTTCAGTGCTTCACAGGAACTAAAGCAATGTGGAAGGAAAAAATTAACATTTTACTTTTTCAACAAAAAGGTAAGCAGACAGAGGAGGTGAGCGGGGAGCGGACAGAGGAGGTGAGCTGGGAGCGGACAGAGGTGATGAGCTGGGAGCGGACAGAGGTGGTGAGCGGGAGCAGACAGAAGTGGGAGCGGGGAGCAGACAGAAGTGGTGAGCGGGGAGCAGACAGAGGAGGTGACACGGGGAGCGGACAGAGGAGTGTCCGGGAGCGGACAGAGGAGGTGAGCTGGGAGCGGACAGAGGTGGTGAGCGGGGAGTGGACAGAGGTGTGAGCGGGGAGTGGACAGAGGACGGGGAGACAGGAGCAGGGAGGAGTGGAGCAGGAGAGGGGAGGAGGGAGGAGACGAGGCAGAGAGCAGGGATTGGAGGCAGGAGAGCTGCACATGAGTGAGGAGCAGCGAACACGAGCAGGTGATAAGTGCAGGAGTCGAGCACAGCAGACAGCCTGGCTCCTGCAGAGATCATGCAGGGAAGTGCTGACCGATCACAAAGCTCTGAGTGTGTGGACCACTAAAAAGGGTCCCCACACCTCTTCCCCTGACCCTTAGCTGTCACTGAAAGCTGTCAGAATTGAACTGTCACTGTTTCTTTACAAGCAGTGACAGTTCAAAGCCATGACGGGTTTAGCCGTCATGGTGCGGGAACTGACACCTTTCTATGACGACTAATCCTGTCATTGCTTGTAATGGGGTTAAATCTTCAGCCTTGGCAGCAGAGTTTTCCATCAGTCTTGAAAGTTTGCCATACTATAAACAGTGTAAAGTTCAGCTTTATAAAGATATGTAACATTAGCAGAGCTATCAAATGTTGCCAGCACATTTTAGAGATGTATTATAAAAAGCTAGATACAAGCTTGATTGTTTTATATTGACACACAGGTATGTAAAGGAGCTGTATACAAAAAATAAAAGGTCCAAATTTCAGTCCCAAAGATTCAAATTTCTGTGAGATCATATGCCTGACAAGCATCTCTCTGTAAATAAAGAAGTTTAGATCAATAATGCTTACTTTAAATTTACATTAGAAAGTTGTTTAATTTTCTCACTTAACTTGCAATGTACCATATGTCCATTACGGGCATCTAACTCAAGGAAAACACACAGACTCGCCAACCTGGCATTGTACTAACATTTAGTTTCCAGAGCGGCTTCTAAAGACTAGGAGCTTGGAATAAAACACAAACTATTTTTAGCATTGTCCAAGTTGCAGCAGTTGGAAAATTGGGATGAAATTACCGTATTACTTCCCATTTGCATGACTACATTTCTCACATTTTACGTAATTTTTTTACCTTAAATTAGTATACTCTAAACAGAAATTATAAAGATCACTACAATTGTTAATATGATACCGACAGACATTGCTTTTTTTTAGTTACCCATTCTCTAAAGACCTCTTCAGATTCTGAAGCCACCTACAGCGGACAGATACAATAGCAATATTTTTTTTGTGGATCTCATCCCATACCAAATTCACAAGTTCATCCATAGTCAATCAAGTACAACTTTCTTTCTGCTTTGGCTAATATGCATTTAATAATTCACAAAAGAATGACCCTATATCATTAGCTCAATAAATTGTGTATAAATATGAGATTCAACCTGTTCAAATACATTTCTAATGCTTTTACAGATCAAGATACCTTTTTTTTTTTTTTTTTTTTTTTTAATACAAATTACATGGGATTTCTTATTGCTTCAAATTTGGAGGTATATAACTATATTTAAAGAATATCTATTGTTCTAGATAACGTTTCAGAATGTACTGTCGAGTGTGTGTGTAACATTAAATTAAAATAAAAGTTGGAATTTTTGACCGCGTTACCATATAAAAAATGAAAAGATTATTTGCAGTTGACAGTAATTTTTATTTCTCAACGCGTTTCAATGCACTCTGGCCCCTTCATCAGGAGGAAAACCCACCGATGTGCATCACTTCCTGAACAGTCACTGTCCTTTCTGTTGGGGAAGTGATGCACATCGGTGGTTTTTCTCCCGATAAAGGGGCCAAAGTGCCTTGAAACACGTTGAGAGATAAAAATCACTATCAGATGCAAAAAATCTTTTGATTTGTTATATGGTAACGTGGTCAAAAATTCCAACTTTGTTTTTTAATTTAATGTTATACCTTTTTTGGTGAGCTCCCCCAAAAGTGACCCATTTTGGAAACTAGACCCCCAACGAACGTATCTAGATGCATAGTAAGCAGTTGAACCCCCAGTTGCTTCACAAATTGATCCGTAAAAATGAAAAAGTACTTTTTTTTTCCACAAAAATTTTCTTTTTTCATTATTACGGATTCATTTTTGAAGCACCTGGGAGTTCAAAGTGCTCACCACCCATCTAGATAAGTTCCTTGGGGGGTCTAGTTTTCAAAATGGCGTCACTTGTGTGGAGCTCTAATGTTTAGGCACACAGGGGCACTCCCTACGTGACATGGTGTCCACTAACAATTCCAATTGTTAGCGGACATCATGTCGAGTATGAAGAGCCCCTTTGTGCCTAAACATTGGAGCTCCCTCACAAGTGACCCTATGTTGGAAACTAGACACCCCAGGGAACAAATCTAGATGCATAGTGAGCACTTTGAACCGCCAGGTGCTTCACAAATTGATCCATAAAAATGAAAAAAATAAGATTTTTGTAGAAAAAAAGGACTTTTTCATTTTTACTGATCAATTTGTAAAGCACCTGGAGGTTTAAAGTGCTCACTATGCATCTACATAGGTTCCTTGGGGGTCTAGTTTCCAAAATGGGGTCACTTGTGGGGGAGCTCTAATGTTTAGGCACACAGTGACTCTCCAAATGCGATATGTTGTCTGCTAACAATTTGAGCTAATTTTCCATTCAAATTGTTAGCGGACACCATGTTGAGTATGGAGAGCCCCTGTGAGCCTAAACATTGGAGCTCCCCCACAAGTGACCCCATTTTGAAAACTAGACCCCCCCAAGTAACTTATCTAGATGGGTGATGAGCACTTTGAACCCCCAGGTGCTTCACAAATTAATCTGTAAAAATGAAAAAGAATTTTTTGTGGAAAAAAAATTACTTTTTCATTTTTATGGATCAATTTGTGAAGAACCTGGAGGTTCAAAGTGCTCACTATGCATCTAGATAAAAATAAGAAAAGGACAGCGCCACAGACCTTTGATGGTGCAAAAATATTCCTTTGTTTTTATTCCATGGTCATAATGAAGCGACGTTTCGACCACTCCTGTGGTCTTTATCAAGCTTAGAGTGTTGTACAAATGACCTCTTTATATAGTGCTCTACCCCACCCTCCATTAAGTGCTCACCAATCACAAACAGAGTTCAACAATAAATATAAAAAACATCAAAATACATCATAAATTACCTTATAAAAACATGCAAAGTGATACATTTGGTTACCCCATCCAATCTAAATAAGTTATGCATCATATCAAAACATCTTATCATTATCTAAAACTTATATGATCAATAAAGAGGTACACAAACGGTTAATCTAAGTGACCAATCAAGTGCAAATTAACCCAGTTGTCATATCAACCGCTATAAACATAGATGTGACACTCAGAGAGGCGATCATAAACTGATGTAATCACTAACCTCCCTCAACCTATCATAGATCTAAATCCAATCTGTACTGTACTAGGAAATAACCAATATAAGTGTCCATCTGTCATCATTATGGAAAAACACAATATCATATCCTGGTGACCATATATATATAACTCCAAGGTCACCATTAGGGGTATGCTAAACGTCGCTTCATTATGACCATGGAATAAAAACAAAGGAATATTTTTGCACCATCACAGGTCTGTGGCACTGTCCTTTTCTTATTTTTATAATTCGTTGTGATCCAGGCTGGAGGAATGGAAGGCCTAGCATGTTACCCCAGGTGCTGTGACCAATTACCCGTATACGTATGCATCTAGATAAGTTCCTTGGGGGGTCTAGTTTCCAAAATGGGGTCACTTGTGGGGGAGGTCGAATGTTTAGGCACACGGAGGTCTCCAAACACGACATGGTGTCCGCTAACAATTTGAATGGAAAATGAGCTCAAATTATTAGCGGACACCATGTCGCATTTGGAGAGTCCCTGTGTGCCTAAACAGTGGAGCTCCCCCATAAGTGACCCCATTTTGGAAACTAGACCCCACAAGGAACTTATCTAGATGCATAGTGAGCACTTTGAACCCCCAGGTGTTTCTCAAATTGATCCGTAAAAATGAAATAGTTCTTTTTTTCACAAAAAAATTCTTGTAGCCTAAATGTTTTCATTTTCATATGGACAACAGGATAAAATGCATCCTAAAATTTGTTGGGCAATTTCTCCTAAGTCCATCCATACCTTATATGTGGTCATAAACCACTGTTTGGTCGCACGGCAGGTCTCAGAAGTGAAGGAGCGCCATTTCACTTTTTCAATGGAAAATTGGCTCCAAAAGTCAAATTGCGCTCCTTCCCTTCTGAGCCCTGCCGCGCGCCCAAACATGAGGTATCGGTGTACTCAGGAGAAATTGCCCAACACATTTTTACTATCCATTTTATCCTGTTGCTCATGTGAAAATGAAAGAATTGAGGCTAAAAGAACATTTTTGTTGAAAAAATTAAAATATCCATTTTTTTCTTCCTCATTGCTTTAGTTCCTGTGAAGCACCTGAAGGGTTAATAATTTTCTTGAATGTAGTTTTGAGTAGCTTGAGGGGTGCAAGTTTTTGGAATGGTGTCACTTTTGGGTGTTTTCTGTCATGTACGCCCCTCAAATGGACTTCAAATGTGATGTGGTCACTAAAAAAATGGTTTTGTAAATTTTGCTGGAAAAATGAAAAATTGCTGATGAACTTTGAACCCTTATAACTGCCTACCCCAAAAAATGTTTTCACTAAATTGTACTGATGTGAAGTAGACATGTGGGAAGTATTGATTCATTAACTATTTTGTGTCACATAACTTTCTGGTTTAACAGAATAAAAATACAAAATTTGAAAAGGACAAATTTTCAAACATTTGCCAAATTTTCAATTTTTTCACAAATAAACGCAAAAATTATCAACTTTAATTTATTACTATCATGAAGCCCAATATGTCACGAAAAAATAATCTCAGAATCGCTAGGATCCGTTGAAGCGTTCCAGAGTTATTACCTCATAAAGGGACAATGGTCAGAATTGCCAAAAATGCCAGGGTCGGGAAGGCCAAAATAGGCTGGGTCCTGAAGGGGTTAAGATCGTGGACAACCACATGACTCCAGTAATCAGATAATTGGTAAAGTAAGTCCACCTGTGTGTTATTAATTCTCAGTGTAACTACAGCTGTTCTGTGAAGGCTTCAGAGGCTTTTTTAAGAACATTAGGGATCAGACAGCATCATGAAAACCAGAGAACACACCAGACAGGTCAGGGAAAATGTTAAGGAGAAAAGCAAAGTAAGGTTAGGTTATAAAAAATAGTACAAGCTCTGAAACATCTCATGGAGCACTGTTCAATTTATCATCCAAAACGGAAGGAGTATGGCACACTGCAAACCTACCATGACATAACTGTCCACCTAAACTGACATCGCAAGAAAGGAGAGCATTAATTATAAAGGCAACTAAAAGCCCCTAGGTCACTCTGGAGAAATCCACAGCTACATGGGAGAATATGTCCACAGGACAACTATTCCGGTTCGCTCACTGAGCATACAACTCGGATGCGTCTTATCCAATGTTTTATTGGATAGTACTCAGTCCACTGGAAGCTTTTTTTCTCAAGCCAGTGCATGAAATTAATGAGAAAAACAGTGCTGCATGCTGTGAGTGGCAGTGCACACTGTATGAGGATACACATTTAAGTCTATGAGTACATGGAAATCAATGTACTGCACTAGGATGACATGCGAGTGGTGTGCAGTCCTATTTCCTCAAAGAACTGGAGATGAAAAATGTTGTTCTCCATCTTTTCCTCACCTTGGCTATGATGCTCTCATGTGAGAGTCGGATCACACTAAAACAACATTTGGATCAAACTGTGAGAAGAGATTGATCAGAGTGTCATTTGCATAATTGATCTCACATGGGAGAACCTACAGTCGTGTGGGCACAGCCTTAATAATATACTCCACAAATTTGATCATTATGGAATAGTGGGAAGAAGAAAGCCATTTTTGAAAGCAAGTGATAAGAAGTTCTGTCTATAGTTTGGATAAAGCCATGTCTGGTATACAGCTAGCATGGGAAAGAAAGTGCTTTGTTCAGGAGAGACCAAAGTAGAACATTTTGGAAAAACACAAAACGCTGTGTGGTGGAATACTAACACTGTATCACCCTGAAAACAGCATCCCCACTGTCAAACACGATAGTGGTGGCAGCATCACATTTGGGCTGCATTTTTGCTTTTTCTGTGCTGCATTACCAGCTAATTAGAATGGCAGTTAATTGGAAAACATAGTCCAAAAAAAGCACAAGATAATTGTAGGGACAAAAACGCAGCATCCAAAAACGCACATGTGCGCACAGCTTTTGGAAAACACATTGGCCCAGTTCACAACTAAGGCTGGGCTGCGTTTGCGTTTGTATGCGTTTTTTACTGCTAACAAACGCATCTAAACACATGTGTTAATGCACCCATAGACTGTAATGCAAAACGCATTGCAAACACATGCAAAAACGCATGTCATTTTGCAAAAACGCACTCCTAGATGCAGCAGCACACGTTTTTGGTGCATTTACAAAAACGCATGCGTTTTGCAAAATTACATGCGTTTTTGCATGCTTTTGCATTGCAGCCTATGGGTGCGTTAACAATAAAAATGCATACAAATGCAAACGCAGCTAAAATGCAGATGTGAAAAGGCCCACTGACTTTCATTACAAAACTGTGAGGGCTGCATTTTTGGTGTAGAAACGCAGCAAATAAAAAAGCAGCATAAATGCACAGTGGGCACATAGCCTAATAGTTTCAATAATACTATATCATTTCCTTTGCACTACACAAATACTTGCTATTTTGTGCTGATATATCACATAAAATCCCAATAATATACACTTATGTTTTTGGGCGTAAAGTTAAAAAAAATAGTTTGAAAAGGTCACGGGGTATGAACGGGTTTTGAACGGTCATGTTTGTTTCAATAAGCTTTGGACTAAATCAATGGTACAAGTAAATATAAGAAATTTTGTAATCCTATTAGAGGAATATGTTACTTTTTCTCCACCGCCTGCTAAACTGATCATTCACTCAGTTAGGCTGGGTTCACACTTGCGGACCCCTCGCAGCGTTCTGTGGAGGGGATCCGCAAGCTGAATGCAGCCACCGTAAGCCCCTATGTTTATAATAGGAGGGTATGGTGCTGCGCTTGACTGCGCATGACCGTGCGCTCCCATTCATTTGCCTGTGCGATTTGTACGGATGCCTGCGCACAAATCACACACTCTCGTCCGCACCAGGAACGCGACATGTTGCATTCCTGGTGCGGACAAGAGTGTTGATTTGTGTGCAGGCATCCGCCTGCATACAAATCACACAGGCAAATGAATGGGAGTGCACGGTCATGGCAGTCAAGCGCAGCACCATGCCTTCTATTATAAACATAGGGGCTCAGCCTGCGGATCCCCTCCGCAGAATGCTGCGGAGGGGTCCGCACGTGTGAACCCAGCCTAACTGAGTGAATGATCAGTTTAGCAGGCGGTGGAGAAAAAGTAACATATTCCTCTAATGGGATTACAAAATCTTTTATATTTACTTATACCATTGATTTAGTCAAAGCTTATTGAAACAAAAATGACCGTTCAAATCCTGCATTAAAGTATTTTAAGAGTAAAAAAATAAAAATTCCCATTGTGATGAAGTTTCAAAATTGTAAAATAAAAAAAAGAAAGTGAAATGTAGCTGGAACAAACTTACGGTGATGATATATGACTTAATACTCAGTGGAAATACCAAATTAGCATAGTATATCAACTAACATTTCAAAGCAGGGCAAGAAAAACAAAAATTAACATTAAGGGTTTTTTTTTTAAACAGAACCAATGTTTTAAATATGCTGTGTAATCATTACATAATACCATATATATTAGAGAGATGAAGTCATTGCTTGATAGTGCTATGTAGTGAAATGAAATACTCTAGCTACAACACCAGTCTTCTAATTTCAAAAGTAGTAGGGGAATACTCAGATTGGAAAATGAAAGATTGATCCGCTGCTGTATTATTGACAGAACATAACCACAAGTTCTTATTTGTTACTAAAGAAAAACTAGATTGGGCATACACTTTTATTGCCAATCCATTATAAAAGAATAACCAGAAGTGCAGAATTAAATTTAAGACAATCATTTATTGATACTTATGTCTTATAGAAATGTAGCACTGTGTTATGCGGCTGCAGATTCCTAGTTAATTATTTTCTTCGCTAAATATTTTAGGACATTTAAAAAAACAAAAAAAAAAGAGTTTTTATTTAATCAGCATTTTGCTTAAATGTAAAAACATATATAATGACAGGAAAATGAAGAAGACGATAGGATCAACTAAATTAGGCCCCTTTCACACTAGCTTTTGTCCGATCCGGCAGATACTAACAGAAAAAAGCATTTGCTGCATAACGGCTGCACTTGCAGTACACTTGCGGCAAACCCCATGGATTCTCAATTGGGTGCGTTTGCTGCAATCCGGCAATTCCTGACGCGAAAACAAAACACTGCTTGCAGCTATTTTTTTCGCAGTCGCAAGTGCCGGATCCAGCCAATCCAGCGTAACTGCACTTGCCGCACCGGACCGCAAGCCCCATAGACAATGCATGGGGCATGCTGGATCCGGGCCGCAAATGCGGCCATTAGGTGGCAGATCCGGCAGATGCAGTAAATCTGCCGGATCTTCCACACATCAGCGAGAAATGCTGATGTGAAAGGGGACTTAGATAAATAAACCCGATGTTTATATCTGTTACTACATCCGGCTAGGCAATGTCTGGTATATTCAGATGATGCGGCTGAAATCGCTTCCAAAGTAAATTACAAAATCGATTAAGTTTATCTGCAGTTCGTAGTAGCAGGTTTTACAAGTATCTGTAAAATGTGCAACCAGTTAAAAAACAAAACGGTATGTTCTTTTTCATGCACAGTCTAAATATACCGCCATAGTTGTTTACTATACGTAGTAATACGCAGCAGTCACACTGCATCAAACTCCCTATACACAATGCACTCATTACCTACAATCAATACTTCTGAGCTAGTCATTTACTCATTTTCTGCAAATCGTTAACAGTGCTTACAAATAAATCTATAGTTATCCCTATCACAATAACTAATAATCTTGTCATAAGTCATTTACGTTTGATTCCTGGATGTTGCACTATGCAACCCCCATTAACTATGGCAACACCAAAACCAAACCTGACAGTGGACATTAATAGATGTTCCACATGTGATCATTAGTCACATTAGCCACATCCTGTACTGCATGGGTAGAATCTGTCGGCACCGTGACATCTCATAGCTTGGTATAGAGACAATTATTCACTCCATTTAGGTTTACTGCTTTGTGTGTATTGGGGTGGGGGGGATAGGGAGGGTACTGTTGCTTCTATATCAAAGTGATTGATGTTAACGATAACAATTAACAAGAATATAAATTTGTCTTCCCCGATTACAGTCCTGTACTAGGTTTGAGAATAAATCATGCTGAAATTACTGTATGTAGTGCAGTTGTATTAGACACTAGTACTCATCGGAATGATCTCCAGTGATGCCTTGGCCAAGCAAGACACTTTCTCCTGTAACTTTGCCCCTTATTGGGAGAAGCAAAAATAAAATTCCAAGTATTGCTCAGAGACTTCATGATTTTACACTCTTCACACCAAGTCCCACCTGCACAATCATATTATTCTGAATTGATCTGCTCTTGCTTTTCACTTAAAGCACTACTTTATTTTATTTCACCACTGTAGTGGTGCTTTAAAGGGGACCTCCGAAGAGAGAAAACATTTCAGTACAGTTCCTGCCCTGCTACATGATGAAGATCTATAGATCTCTTATAAATTGAAAAAAATCATACCTGCTCCTCAGCTCTGACCCCTCCCTCATGGGATAGAGAATTTCAGCCTGTCAGTTTCATGCAGAAGCAGAAAGCAGGTGGTGTGTCAGGGGATCCTGGGAGCTGCAGGATCACAGGATCATCCTACATTCCAGCTCCTTCACATTGCATAGGGATGGGGCGTGGGTGCCGCCCCAGGGTCATAATACAACCCAACCCCAGATATACCATCCTATGTGACAGGGGTCAAAGCTTGAAATAGGAATCATGCTACCAAGCAGAAAGCAGAATGCAAAAATAAATATGCAAGAGTTGACATACTGAAGATCTGAAAAAATGCTTTGTAGGTTCATATCTGCAAGGAAAAATAAGCAGCAGCCTTACCATGACATTTTAGGGATCTCAATCACTTTCCTGGTATTATGAACTGCAGCATTTTTGCATTTTTTTAGGCTGCAAAACTGCATGGATAAGCTGCCACAAATTGAATTTTGTGAACATGCATATTTGTAGTGCATGTTGCAATTCTTTACACACATGGACCTGAGGTGTCACATAAGCCTAAAACTGCCTGGGTACAAGACCGAAACACAAACAGAATGTAGCTTCACATGGATTGATAAACAGAATAAACCATAATACTGTATGTATGAATATATATATATATATATATATATATATATATACTTAGACTTAGATTGATATCATATAAGACAATCTATAATTGGGAACTTTAAAATAGCGCTTTTTTACGTGATAACAAAAGGTGTGTACTATAACGTGTGACAGATTAACAGATGAAGCAGACTCTGGATGCCTTGCTGTTCCTGTCACTAAGGAGTGATGGTGATGATGCTGATGATCCATGGAAAGTTTCAGAGGACAGGAAGCAACCATGTTCCTATAAGGAAGGGGAGACCATGCAGAGCTGAATTGATCAGTGTAGTGCTTTGCCTGTGCTCTCAGCCTGTGCTCTCAGCCTCACAATAACAGTACACATTATGCATCATCATACAACAGAGGATTACAGCTTGCATTTTTATCTACTTGGTGACATGATTGCTATTTCAAGCCTGGACCTGTCACATAGGATGGTATATCAGGGGCTGGATTACATTATGACCTTGGGGCGATACCAATGCCCCCTGCCATGCCCTGTCCCTATACAGAAGTGTGAGGGGGCTGGAATGTAGGATGATCATGCAGCTCCCAGCATCCACACCCCCAACACACCTCCTGCATGAAGTTGACATGCTGAAATTCTCTGTCCCATGAGGGGGGGGGTCAGAGCTGAGGACCAGATATGATTTTACTGATTTATAAGTGATCTATAGATCTTAGAACTGCAGTGTACAGCTCTGCTTCATAATGTAGGAGGGCAGGAACTGTACTAAAATGTTTCTTCTCCCTGGAGTTCCCCATTAAATCTAAGTTTCTGACCCTACTCTTGTACTCACCATTTGGTATCTTCCAGTGGTTTTCAGCGCTGCTCCCGTCAATCTTCTGCAGTTTGTGACCTTCCGGCTGCTCCAGTGTTTCATGGAGCACAATAAAGGTCACTTTTCAATACAAGTCTATGGAAGCTTCATTCTGGCTCTCATATACTAGTGCATCTCAATGAATTAGAATATCATCAAAAAGTTAATTTCAGTAATTCAGTACATAAAGTGAAAGCATACAGTATTTAGAGTCATTATAGAGTGATCCATTTCAATAGTTAAATTCTGTAAATGATGATCACTGGGGAACACAATTTTTTAGGAGTTAGGTCAGACAACTGTTCTTGATTAATTTTTGGATGCTGAATCCAGAAATGATCTCAGTTTTTCTCTATCACGTCAAGTTTTTGAACTGTAGGATTTTTGTCTTCTCAAAAATATGTAAACTACTGTACCTAAAAAGTGTTTTTTTTTTTTTAATAGTACAAATATGAACAAAAAATGAAATATATAAGAAATAGGCATGACAAATATGTTTTTTAACACTATCATGTTTTTTTACAAAGGATATATATATATATATATATATATATATATTTATATACTAGCTGGGTGCCCGATGCACATGCATCGGGATTCTAGCAGAGCGAGTCTCTGACTCGCAATGGCCGCTTCGCGGCCAATGCTTCGCGCTGCTAAGGCGACTCGCCATGCCCGCTGTGCGGGCATAGCGAGTCGCCTTAGAACTGCTCGCAATGGCCGCTGCGCGGCCAATGCTTCGGGCGTATCCACATGACGACATTGACTCGCAGCATGAGCGGACTCAAAAGGGGCAAAAAACCCATTCGTGATTATATAATAGATATATATATATTGTAATCAGATAACAAGTCTTATTGCAGATATCAGTGCAATTGTGCATCTCTGGCAGGTAAGTTGTGGAGGAAAAACTTGACGTGCTAGAAAAAAACTGACTACATTTTTGGAATCAGCATGCCAATTTTAGTATAAATCAGCTCAAAAACCTAACTCAACAGAAATTTTTTTTCAAATTGTTCCCCAGTGTTATGGCTTACAGCCAATGAAAATCCAAAAGTAATTCGCTCAGAAAATTCAAGTAGGGAGGATGAAGGGTTAAAAACCGTGCTGCCGTATTCTACAAGACATCAAGGGGGGAATATTGATTTATTAGTCAACATGTTTCAGGGCTCCCAGAAACGCCCTGAAACATGGCAATAAGACATTGATTTTTGATAACATTCTAATTCATTGAGATGCACTAGTACTTATATTGAGACCTTGTGTCATATTTTCAGGACAACAGTGACACCGAAATAAAACACAAAAACCCTGGAGGGCGTTTATAAGACTGGAAGCAGGGGACTATGGTTTAAAGCACCACTCCGGGCTGCAAATCCCCCACACTGGATTGGGGCTTTAACAAGGAATTACTGATTTGTTATAAAAATCAGTTAATAGCAATTGTTAGTAATCTACTTATATAATCCGCAGTTGGGAATTCGGGCGCTGTCGCCGAATCCCAACATGCTTTGCGGGACTGCGAGTGATGACGCGCAGCGTCATCAAGAGCCGCAGACCCGCACTACTGTAAAAAAAAAAAAGTTAGTGCTCACCTCTCCCCGAGCCCCCGCCGTCTCCTGCCGTCTTCCTCCAGGCTTCCTCCAGGCTTCCGGTGGCTGCCGCAGGCTCTGAGTGTCTGCAGAGCTCTTCTACTGCAGTCAAGGACCTGTGGTGATGTCACAGTCACGTGACACCAGGTTACTGCATGGTAACCTGGTGTCACGTGACTGTGACATCACCGCAGGTCTTCAACTGCACTAGACGAGCTCTGCAGACACTCAGAGCCTGCAGCAGCCACCAGAAGCCTGGAGGAAGCCTGGAGGAAGACGGCAGGAGACGGCGGGGGCTCGGGGAGAGGTGAGCATTAACTTTTATTTTTTTTTAACCCCTGCCTTCCTGTTTGGAGACCTTTTACTGTACTGAGCATGCTCAGTACAGTAAATCTCTCCTCCACCCTCACAGCCTCCCCATCCTCACTGCCTCCTCCAGCCTCACATTCTCCTCCAGCCTCACAGCCTCCCCATCCTCACAGCCTCCTACAGCCTCACAGCCTCCCCATCCTCACAGCCTCCTACAGCCTCCCCATCCTCACAGCCTCCTACAGCCTCACACCCTCCCCCAGCCTCACAGCCTCCCCATCCTCACAGCCTCCTCCAGCCTCACATCCTCCTCCAGCCTCATAGCCTCCTGCAGCCTCACTGTCTCCTCCAGCCTCACAGCCTCCCCATCCTCACTGCCTCCTCCAGCCTCACAGTCTCCTCCAGCCTCACAGTCTCCTCCAGCCTCACTGCCTCCCCATCCTCACAGCCTCCTCCAGCCTCCTCCAGCCTCACAGCCTCCCCATCCTCACAGCCTCCTAAAGCCTCACACCCTCCTCCAGCCTCACAGCCTCCCCATCCTCACAGCCTCCTCCAGCCTCACATCCTCCTCCAGCCTCACAGCCTCCTCCAGCCTCACAGCCTCCTCCAGCCTCACAGCCTCACAGCCTCCTCCAGCCTCACAGCCTCCTCCAGCCTCACAGCCTCCCCATCCTCACTGCCTCCTCCAGCCTCACAGCCTCCTCCAGCCTCACAGCCTCCCCATCCTCACAGCCTTTTACAGCCTCACAGCCTCCTCCAGCCTCACAGCCTCCCCATCCTCACAGCCTCCTCCAGCCTCACATCCTCCTTCAGCCTCACATCCTCCTCCAGCCTCACATCCTCCTCCAGCCTCACAGCCTCCTACAGCCTCACAGCCTCCTCCAGCCTCACAGCCTCCCCATCCTCACAGCCTCCTCCAGCCTCACAGCCTCCTCCAGCCTCACATCCTCCTCCAGACTCAGCCTCCCCATCCTCACAGCCTCCTCCAGCCTCACAGCCTCCCCATCCTCACAGCCTCCTCCAGCCTCACAGCCTCCTCCAGCCTCACAGCCTCCCCATCCTCACAGCCTCCTACAGCCTCACAGCCTCCTCCAGCCTCACATCCTCCTCCAGCCTCACAGCCTCCTCCATCCTCACAGCCTCCTCCAGCCTCACAGCCTCCTCCATCCTCACAGCCTCCTCCATCCTCACATCCTCCTCCAGCCTCACAGCCTCCCCATCCTCACAGCCTCCTCCAGCCTCACATCCTCCTCCAGCCTCACATTTTTCTCCAGCCTCACATCCTCCTCCAGCCTCACAGCCTCCTCCAGCCTCACAGCCTCCTCCAGCCTCACAGCCTCCCCATCCTCACAGCCTCCTCCAGCCTCACAGCCTCCCCATCCTCACAGCCTCCTCCAGCCTCACAGCCTCCCCATCCTCACAGCCTCCTCCAGCCTCACAGCCTCCTCCAGCCTCACAGCCTCCCCATCCTCACATCCTCCTCCAGCCTCACATCCTCCTCCAGCCTCACATCCTCCTCCAGCCTCACATCCTCCTCCAGCCTCACAGCCTCCTCCAGCCTCACAGCCTCCCCATCCTCACAGCCTCCTCCAGCCTCACAGCCTCCTCCAGCCTCACAGCCTCCTCCAGCCTCACCATCCTCACAGCCTCCTACAGCCTCACAGCCTCCTCCAGCCTCACATCCTCCTCCAGCCTCACAGCCTCCTCCATCCTCACAGCCTCCTCCAGCCTCACAGCCTCCTCCATCCTCACAGCCTCCTCCAGTCTCACAGCCTCCCCATCCTCACAGCCTCCTCCAGCCTCACATCCTCCTCCAGCCTCACATTCTCCTCCAGCCTCACATCCTCCTCCAGCCTCACAGCCTCCTCCAGCCTCACAGCCTCCCCATCCTCACAGCCTCCTCCAGCCTCACAGCCTCCCCATCCTCACAGCCTCCTCCAGCCTCACAGCCTCCCCATCCTCACAGCCTCCTCCAGCCTCACAGCCTCCTCCAGCCTCACAGCCTCCCCATCCTCACATCCTCCTCCAGCCTCACATCCTCCTCCAGCCTCACAGCCTCCTCCAGCCTCACAGCCTCCCCATCCTCACAGCCTCCTCCAGCCTCACAGCCTCCTCCAGCCTCACATCCTCCTCCAGCCTCAGCCTCCCCAGCCTCACAGCCTCCTCCAGCCTCACAGCCTCCCCATCCTCACAGCCTCCTCCAGCCTCACAGCCTCCTCCAGCCTCACAGCCTCCTCCAGCCTCACAGCCTCCCCATCCTCACAGCCTCCTACAGCCTCACAGCCTCCTCCAGCCTCACATCCTCCTCCAGCCTCACAGCCTCCTCCATCCTCACAGCCTCCTCCAGCCTCACAGCCTCCTCCATCCTCACAGCCTCCTCCATCCTCACATCCTCCTCCAGCCTCACAGCCTCCCCATCCTCACAGCCTCCTCCAGCCTCACATCCTCCTCCAGCCTCACAGCCTCCTCCAGCCTCACAGCCTCCTCCAGCCTCACAGCCTCCCCATCCTCACAGCCTCCTCCAGCCTCACATCCTCCTCCAGCCTCAGCCTTACCATCCTCACAGCCTCCTCCAGCCTCACAGCCTCCCCATCCTCACAGCCTCCTCCAGCCTCACAGCCTCCCCATCCTCACAGCCTCCTCCAGCCTCACAGCCTCCTCCAGCCTCACAGCCTCCCCATCCTCACATCCTCCTCCAGCCTCACATCCTCCTCCAGCCTCAGCCTCCCCATCCTCACAGCCTCCTCCAGCCTCACAGCCTCCCCATTCTCACAGCCTCCTCCAGCCTCACAGCCTCCTCCAGCCTCACAGCCTCCCCATCCTCACAGCCTCCTCCAGCCTCACATCCTCCTCCAGCCTCAGCCTCCCCATCCTCACAGCCTCCTCCAGCCTCACAGCCTCCCCATTCTCACAGCCTCCTCCAGCCTCACAGCCTCCTCCAGCCTCACAGCCTCCCCATCCTCACAGCCTCCTCCAGCCTCACAGCCTCCTCCAGCCTCACATCCTCCTCCAGCCTCAGCCTCCCCATCCTCACAGCCTCCTCCAGCCTCACAGCCTCCTCCAGCCTCACAGCCTCCCCATCCTCACAGCCTCCTCCAGCCTCACAGCCTCCTCCATCATCACATCCTCCTCCAGCCTCACAGCCTCCTCCAGCCTCACAGCCCCCATCCTCACAGCCTCCTCCAGCCTCTCAGCCTCCTCCATCCTCAGCCGCACTACCTGACACCGCTGCCATCCTGCCAACCGTCGGCCCCGCTCCATCGCCACCGCCCTTGCGCCCTCCGCGAGGTCCATGCTGCCCGGATGCCGCCGGAGACTTCCGCCCCTCGCCGCTCTCTCACCACTGGGCTCTCAATGTCGCCATGCTGGTGGAGTAGCGGTCTACGGGCTGTGGCCGGGTGCCGGGAGCCAGGGACGTCGTCCTGTGGCCGGCAACAGCCAATGGGAGTGAGCGGACCGTGTCAGCCTGCAAAGCCTGACACGCCCCGCTCACTCCCATTGCCTGCCCCCGCCGCCCCTGCAAGCGGATTGGGCGCTGTGTTGTACACACAGGACGCCCATCCCATTGCCCAGGACTTGGCGTCCTAGACCAATCGGATGACCGTCCTGTCTTTACCACACACCGCCCAATCCACTCCTTCCGCTCAGGTGACCTGAGGGCAAGAACTGATCCCTCTCTGCATCACCCAACCCGCCGCAGAGGACAATGCCGTGTGACTGGGGCTCTGATCAGCCCCAGCACGCAGCCACGTCCTGCCGCCGAGCGGTGATGTCACCCCTCCAATCGCATCTCTCCTCACTCCTCCAGCCAGACCTCTCCTCACCACTCCAGCCTCTGCTCTCCTCACCCCTCCAGCCTCTGCTCCCCTCACTCCTCCAGCCTCCCGCCACATCATACTCTGCTATCCACAGAGCCCCCTCTATACTCTGACACCCACAGAGCCGCCTGTATACTCTCCTACCCACACAGCCGCCTGTATACTCTGCTACCCACAGAGCTGCCTCTATACTCTGCTACCCACAGAGCTGCCTCTATACTCTGCTACCCACAGAGCCGCCTCTATACTCTGCTACCCACAGAGCCACCTGTATACTCTCCTACCCACAGACCCGCCTGTATTTTCTGCTACCCACAGAGCCGTTTCTATATTCTGCTACCCACAGAGCCGCCTCTGTACTCTGCTACCCACAGAGCCTTCTCTATACGCTGCTACACACAGAGCCGCCTGTATAATCTGCTAACCACAAACCCGCCTGTATACTCTGCTACCCACAGAGCCGCCTGTATACTTTTCTACCCAGAGAGCTGCCTGTATAATCTGCTACCCTCAGAGCAGTCTGTATACTCTGCTACCCACAGACCCGCCTGTATAGTCTGCTACCCACAGAGCCCCATGTATACTCTGCTAGCCACTCACCCGCCTGTATACACACAATTCATTTCACCGCACTCCCGATGCAATTGCATCGGGCCTTTTTACTAGTCTAATATATAAAGCCGAGTGCATGTATATTCACTAAACGAATCTGCACCGTCGCATTTACAATCACATTTTGCACAGCCACCTCTTTTGAATATCATCAAAAAGTTAATGTATTTCAGTAATTCAGTATAAAAAGTTAAATGTATATATTATATAGAGTCATTACACACAGAGTGATCTATTTCAAGTGTTTATTTCTGTAAATGTTGACGATTATGTCTTACAGCTAGTGAAAACCCAAAGGTCATTATTTCCAAAAATTAAAGTAGGGAGGATGAAGGGTTAAAAACTGTGCTGCCATATTCCACAAGACATCAAAGGGTGAATATGATATTAATAATTAGTCTACGTGTTTCAGGGCTCCCAGAAACGTCCTGAAACATGACATTGATTTTTGATGATATTCTAATTCAGGGGTAGGGAATTCCAGGCCTCAAGAGCCGCCAGCAGGTCATTTTTTCAGGAATTCTTTAGTATTGCACAGGTGTTGGAATCATCATCAGTATAGGTGATTCAATTATAACCTGTGTAATACTAAGGAAATCCTGAAAACATGACCTATTGGCGGCTCTTGAGGCCTGGAGTTCCCCACCCCTGTTCTAAATCATTGAGATGCATTAGTACCATGTTTTGAGGAGAAATTTTAACTCTGTATTTTACAATCATTCACCAAAAAAAAAAACACACGGGGGCAGAGAAAACAAACAGGGGGCAGTTACATAATTACACTGTCCCATAGGTCACGTCCGGCATCCAAATGTCCTGCTATCACATGCCTCCCCATATTTGCACACCCAAGTGATGGGTGTGCAAATATATCACCCACTGGCGGAACTGGCACGTTGCGAAGAACTATCAGTGGTGCTGTAGCCGCCTGCAAATGCTGCCACTCAATCAGTCACATCCCTGCCTAAATGCGCTTGTGTATACCCGATGCGCATGCGCACTTACTCAGGCACCCATCTTTGGACACATAATTATACAAAAAAAAGACTGTGGTGTGACCAGATGCGTGCATGCGCACTTACGCTGCCACCATCTTTGAACACCACAGGGAGCAGAGAGCACAAAGTGGAGAGACAAAACACAGGGGAGCAGCATGAGTGCACAGGGGGACAGGGAGAATGCATTGGGGCAGAGAGACTGCACAGGGGGTCAGATAGCACACCGGGGGAGAGGTTAGGACATGTGGGGAGAGAGCATGCACAGAGGAAAAAAAAAAAAAAAAGACCACACTGGGGGAGGGGCAAGAGCGCGCATGGGGGGAGAGAGAGACAACACACAGGTGGAGACAGCTCAAGGGAGAGAGCACAGAGGGGAGAAGACAGCACAAGAAAGACAGCATACAGGGGGTGATTGCATAAGGTGAAGATAGCTAAAAGGAGAGAGCATATGAGGGGAGAAGACAGCACAGGGGGAGAGAGACCATGCAGAAGGAGAGAGCGGACAGGGAAGAGAGCATGAGGAGAGACAACCGCCACCCCAGCATCACAGAGCCTTCCCCCATCCTGATATCACCGCCCTCCTGATGTTATAGCATTGGGCCCCCATCCAGTATAAATATATTTTCGTATATAGTGGCATTTCCTCAACGCCTCCATTGGTCTCTTATTTTGTTTTTCCTACCTGCAGGTCTCTGTTAAGTCTCAGAGTTTGCCTCATTCACATAATCTTTTCAAAATACAGTAAATTCTAGGAAGGAGATGGGAGGGTGCAGCTGCAGAAGTATCTCTCTCCCAGTGTTTAAGTGAGACTCTTGTAGTGAAAGGATGAGGATCAGTATCATCATCATTAATACCAATTGTCCCAAATCTCTATTCCATTTGTTCTACACCCAATAAATGGAATGAAAAATGACAGATAAGTCAAGAAACACAGGTTCATTAACACGTCGGTGATGCCCCAGGTGAACCCACTTCAGGTAAACACCAATGGCTTCCCATTGTTTTTTGCAGTGACTTTCACTTTATGCTTCTAAGTACAGAGAAAAGGCGGCTTCCCAGTTGTGGCTGCACGAAAAATGAGCATGTTACTTTTAATAGATTCAAAGTTTCCTAATGCTGAAGATTAAAAGACAGATTATTTTTACATTGCTTTGCACTTTCTACATATGGTATGTTTATGTGCCCAGGACTCACCTGAAAAAAATGCTGTGTGCACATACTCTTAGAGGTACTTCTGAGAACAATATATGGTATTATATTACTTAATAAAAGAAAATCTGTCACCTGGCTTTGTCACCTAATTTGAGACTAGCATTATGTATAAATGTAGACCCTGATTCCACTTACTAAAGTGCTGTAGTTTTGATAAAATCACTGTTTTATTAGCAGTAGATTATCAGTAGTGGACTAGTAAACTTGCCACCATGTGGTCCTCCATATCCATCAGCTCTAATTGGCAGCTTTCTGTGTACACTGTGTATAGGCAGAAAGCTGCAAATTAATGGTACACATCCCCTAACAGAAGTTATGTCACTTATCCATGTAATGTAAACAAAAGCTTATAACCTGACGTTAAATTCATCCATTGGTTGTATAAATTACTTCTTTGAAAGCTGAAACCCTCCGAAATGTGATTTAGGTTAAGAAAATAAATTGCCCTCAATGCTGAAATATTGATCATTTAATGAACACAGAATGGTCAGATTTTGGCAAGACAAAAGTTTTGTCGCCTGGTCATATAATGCACCCAATCCTAATTTACATCCTCACCTGTTCTCAGTAAATGATTGGTTAATTAGTGGGTGTGTCTAAAAAGAAACCCAGCACCCCAGACCTTCACTTGAACTGCAACTTAAGCTCTGACAACATGCCAAAAATCTACCCTGCGACCAAAGCCTTGATTATCAAGAGGCTGAAGACCAGATCCACTGCAGAGGTGGCTGGCACCTTTAATGTCTCAGCGCCAAGTACAAAGAATTAAAAAAAAGATTTGAAGAGACTGGAGATGTGTTTGACAAGCCAAGGTCCGGCAGACCCCACAAGACAACTGCTCAGGAAAAACGTTTGTTGGTTAGAAAATCCAAAGCAAGCCCCTCTTCCATTGCAGCTGAGCTCCAACAGGCCAGGTCACCTCAAGTCCCTGTGTCAACTAGAACAATTTGTAGGATTCTCTCTCGAAATGGCCTCCATGGTCGAATCAATACCCTGAAGCCAGCACTAAGCAAACGTCAAATGAAAAACTGTGTGGTATTTGTAAAGTCCCACACTTCTGTCAGGGAGTGTACATCTGAAGCAGATAAAACAGTGATTTTAGCAAAACTAGAGCCATCAGTATAGAAAGTGATATCACTGCAATCAGGGCCTATATCCTTACATTATGCTAATTTGTTTCATTGGTTATTTAGCAAAAGAACTAAAATGAACAACACATGATATATCTGTATTTTTCTTGTTATTATGTCATACAATTGGATGCGCAAGTGAAAATAAGCTTAAAATACTGTCTACAAATAAAGAACAAGTGTATGTAGAAGAGGAATCTTGAAAGAAGAGTTTCATAAAGGAGAATTTAGATGGGTCTTGAAAGTGCTCATTCCCTATTATAGTTTCTTTTAAATATGTCACAAAAAGACAGCCATATTTGGCAACACCAGGATGCAACCCTTCAATGACAGAGACAATTTTGACCTTAATGACCAGGCCAAATTTCCTCAATTCTGACCAGTATCACTTAATGTGGCAATAACTGAGATTCTGAGATTGCTCTTTCGAGACACATTGTTCTTTGACAGTGGTAAATTTAGGTCAATGTATTTTGCAATTGTGAAAATATCAGAATTTTGGGGAAAATTTTGAAAAACCTTAGTTCTCAAACTTTCAATTTAAATATTACTAAACCAATTAGTTGGAATGAATAAATAACATTTTCCATATGTCTACTTTACATCTGCATCATTTTTCATATGTAATTTTAATTTGTTAGGAAGTTAGAAGTGTTAGCAATTTATGCTAAATTTGTAATTTTTCCAAGAAATTACAAAACCAATTTCTTTAGGGATCTAGGTAAACAATACTTATACCGTGTTAGCCAGTAGATAGAAAAATATATTGCAATCTGAGAGTCTTCAGTGGTTGATACCTTTTAATGGTTAACTGAAAAGATGGTAAACATAGTGTGCTGCATCCGTTTATCTATTGACTTTCAGCCATACATGGAGATTTGTAATGTTATGCATTAATTGTATCATCTATTGCATTCGCTATCCTTTGCTGCTATCTACTGGTCATTGTTGCATTATGTTGTAATATTATGTTATTGTACTTTCCCACAATACCTTTCTGTCTGTAATTCCTCCTTCGGGATTTTTCTCTTCCTGCTTTGACTTTCATCGCCATTTTTGGAACCTCATGCTTCCGGACTGGAGAAAGGATTCTCTTGTTACCTTTAATCTGGTGCATCTATAATAGCTCTAATCTATAGTGCTAACTCCTACCTCATCTTCATCCTTTCATCTTCCCTGGCATCTCATCTCTTCAAAGTATTGTAAATAAAGACTGTTGACTTATCACTGCATCATCCTTCCGGACATCCGAGTAGCTGATAAGACCTAGGAGCGCCAATTAGTGAGTAACGCTATCCGTCATTGTTTATATAAAGATCAATGATCACATCCTTCAGACACATCTCACCCACATATATAGGCGGCAGAATAGTAACAAGAGACGTAAGCCTTCAGCGTCTGTATGCATATACAATGTCTGCTACGGTAGGAAGTCTTCACCGCCTGCCATCTCAGCTAAAGCATGTCCACAAAAAGCACCGCGGACCCATCGGCAAGTGAAGCGCATCATAATGCTGCAGGAGCAGAGTCAACCCTTACCGCAGAGCAGGACGTACAACCCAAACGTGTAACCAAGCCGACACAAAAGGTCAGAGAGAACTTTGAAACTACTAGAGACGAGCTCCATGATAACCTAGAACATTTATGGAGCAAAGTCGATCACTATTTAGCAGCTCTTCCACACTCTTACAGTGACGCCGCAGAGTTAACCGCCACATTGAATCATTTATCTACCGCCTATGATCGCTACCAGAGAATGTCTGCAAAGTACGTCACGTTCTTGAGTACTTATGACATGGAAAATTTCCCAGCAGAAAAAGATGAAAGTGAAGCTCTCCTCCAAGAAAGGGCCTCATTAGTGCGAGACGCTCAGGATAAGGCAGAGCTCCGCATCGCTCACCTCCAAGAGGCTAGGTCATAACGTACAACGTCGACCAAAATCACGTCTCGGTCTTCCAGATCATCTCACTCCAGGAAGTCGATATTGTCTGACAAGTTACTGGAGAACCGTGTGGCTGCAGAGAAAGCTAGAGTAAAAAGCTCCTTTGCTAAGAAGGAGGCTGAAGTGGAAGTAGAAGCCCAAATGGATGCTCAGAGAAACAAGATGGAAACTCAAAGGAAATTAAAAATACTCCAAGCAGAAAAGCAAGAAGCAACACAGCTCTTGCTAAACTGAAGGTCCTTGAACAAGCACTGGGACAAGATCATAATTCAGACTGTCTTATTCCAGGAGAAATGGAGGCTCAGTTGAATGCACTACTGACTACTTGCTAAGACATTTAACATCTGCACCAGCACCACTTCCGTTTTCTAACACGGATGCACCGACAAGCCAAGAGATGTCGCCACCTGCTGCTGACAAGGTAGCTTCCGGCACTAACTCACAATTTAGGCCGCAGCCAGTGGGCCCAATAGAGACTAAACTGCAGCTTAACCCTTATGTCGCATCATTTCGTCCTGATTTATTGCAGCCATATAAACCAGAGAACTTACATCCCCCACGGATATCACAAGTTCATCCTGCAGCAATGGCCGGGAGATCGGACATGTCTGACTTCGCCAGATACATGATTCACCGGGAGTTAATAAATATCAGTCTCTCAAAGTTTGATGATTGTGCTGAGAACTATAGAGCTTGGAAATCGACCTTTCAAGCAGTGATCCAAGATCTTAAACTCACTGGCAAGGAACAACTGGATTTGCGTATTAACTGGTTGAGCCCGGAATCAGCAGAGCGCATCAAGACAATAAGGGCAGTTCATGTCGAGTATTCAGATGCAGGCCTTATTGCAGCCTGGGAGAGAGACTGGAAGAAACCTACGGCAGCTCAGAAGTCATAGAATGTGCCTTATTTAGGAGACTGCAAACCTTCCCAAGGATAACAAACAAGGACAATAGAAAACTTCAAGATCTGAGCGACCTGCTACAGGAAATAGAATTGGCAAAATTAGACCCACGTCTTTCAGGACTGAGCTACCTAGATACTGCTCATTGTGTTAATCCAATAGTGTCCAAGTTACCACACGGCATGAAAGATAAATGGGCAGACCCTGGCTCATGGTATAAAAGGCAGCATATTGTGTCTTTCCCCCCTTTTCGCATTTTTCCAGGTTCATCAGTGACCAAGCTCGGAAGAACGACCCCAGCTTTGACTTCACTGAACCTACTCCACCAGCATCATCATCTTCTACAAGGTATGACAACATTGCCAAACGAAGAGAGTCAAGGAACACAGTGTCCATGAGAAAGACCGACGTTCCACCTATTGATCCAGCCTTCACTAAAACAAATTATGTTACTCCTACAGTTATGGACAATAACCATATGTGCCCTATCCACAAAAAGCCTCACCCACTAAAGGAATGCCGTGGATTCAGGGCAAGGACTTTGCAGAAGCGTAAAGATACCCTCAAGGAGCTTGGGATTTGCTATAAGTGTTGCGCCTCCTCAGACCACCTCGCTAAGGACTGCAAGGCCGTCATTAAGGGCACTGAATGCAGTAGTGACAAACACGTTGCATCTATGCATCCCACGCCAACTCCACACAACTCACAACCTTCTGCATCCAATCCTGCTCAAAAGCATGGTGGGGAGCCACAGGTTCCTAACCCAACTGCAACTGCCATTACCTCCTCATGCATTGAGGTTTGTGGAAAAGGGACTGGACCTAAATGCTGTGCCAAGGTATGTTTGGTTAAGGTCTATCCAGAAGAACAACCCGACAAGGCCTTCAAAATGTATGTCATAATAGATGAACAAAGTAACCGGTCTCTAGCAAGGCCCAAACTCTTTGAGATTTTCAACATAAAGGGACAAACAACCCCATATACCCTCAACACCTGCTCTGGTCATGTTGAGACTTCTGGTAGGAGAGGCTCTGGGTACACAGTCTCCTCAGCCAAAGGAAACGTGCATATACCCTTGCCAACCCTAATTGAATATGACCAGATACCTGATAACAGGGAGGAGATTCACACTCTGTAAGCCGCCCTTAATCATCGCCACTTAAAGCATCTAGCTAATGAAATTTCTCCTTTGGACACAAATGCTGAAATCCTAATCCTACTCGGGAGGGACATTCTGAAGGTCCACAAGGGGTGCCAACAATGCAACAGCCCAGATGATGCTCCATGCGCCTAAAGACTCGATCTAGGCTGGGTAATTGTGAGCGACGTATGTCTGGAAAGAAGTCACGAGGCATCCGAAGTCAACGTATGCAAAAAGTATGTGCTCCAAAATGGTCACGCAACTCACTTTAAGCCATGTCCTCATCACTATGAAGTAAAAGAAAGGTTCTCAGCAGATTGCATCCAGGAACCTGACATCATTCCCACCCCCTACGGCGATAGCTTAGGGAGGACAGTGTAGCTGATAAGACCTAGGAGCACCAATTAGTGAGTAACGCTATCCGCCATTGTTTATATAGAGATCGTTGATCACATCCCTCAGACACATCTCATCCACATATATCGGTGGCAGAATACATAGAAAGCTTTCGGGATACTGTGGCCCCTTCGAAAAAGGGGCCACAGTGTCCCAAAAGGTTGCTATGTTTACCATCTTTTCAGTTAGCCATTACAAGGTATCAACCACTGAGAACTCTCATGGCCCCTTTACACGCAGCTACAGGTGACAGGTTTTCCACAGGTAACTTACTGGTTGCAGTGAAATCATGGAGACATGGTTCTATCTTGGTGCTGTGTACAAATGGAACTATGTCTCCATGATTTCACTGCAACCAGTAAGTTACCTGTGGAAAACCTGTCACCTGTAGCTACGTGTAAAGGGGCCATCAGATTGCAATATATTTTTTTAGGGATCTATTCAGATTTAAAAACTTTTAAAAGACTTTGAGGGGCCTATATATTAGAAACTCCCCCAAAGTAATACCATTTTAAAAACATTACCCCTCATATACTTCAAAACTTCAAAAGTTTCACTGTTCAAGTGGTACATAGGAATTAAAGCAAAAAGTTTTTTTTTTTACTCTAAAATGTTAATTTAGCCCCTATTTTCTTACTTTTACAAGGGATAGCATGACAAAATGAACTGAATAATCTGTTACCCAGTTTCTTCTCAGCACACTGATACCCCATATGTGGTCAGAAACCTTTGTTTTGACAAACAACAGGGCTCAGAAGGGAAGGACCGCTATTTGAAGTTTGGAACAAACTTGGTTGAAATACAGTCATGGCCAAAAATGATGGCACCCTTGAAATTGATGCAGAAAATGAAGTATTTACCCCAGAAAATTATTACATTTACACGTTTTCTCATACATGTTTGTTTCCTTTGTGTGTATTGGAAAAACACAAAAAATGTAAAAAAAAAAAAGCAATTTCGACATAATTTCACACAAAACTCCAAAAATGAGCCAGACAAAAATGTCACATTTCCAAAATTGTGGGAACAACTTTCTTTCAGGAATATGAAGCTCATTGAAACTCACCTGTGTTAAGTAACATGTGTGGGGAATGTGAGGAAAAAAACAAAACAAACTGGACACAATTTGCAAAAACGGGACAGACAAAATTGATGGTACCCTTAATATTTGGTTGCACACCGTTTGGAATAAATAATTGTAATCATTCACTTCCAATAACCATCAACAAGCTTTTTAGGCTAGTTTCACACTGCAGTTTTTTCCCTGATCAGGTTCCATCCAGTTTGTGTGTCAAAACCAAAAGTGTCTCCAAAACTAAGAACAGGTATCAATCTTTCAATTATAGTTGTTCTCTGTAAGTTCCTCTCCTGGTTTTGGCACACAAACTGGATGGAACCTGATCAGGTAAAAAACTGCAGTGTTAAACCAGCCTTACATCTCTCAACTGGAAGTTTGGACCACTCTTCATCTGCAAACTGCTCCAGGTCTCTAATACTTGCCTTCTCCCAAAAACTATATTAAAATCTCTCCACAGGTGTTCAATGGGATTTAGATCTTGACTCATTGCTGGACACGTCCGAACTCTCCAGCACTTTCCATCAATTTCTGGGTGTTTCTTGAAGTATGTTTGGGGTCATTGTTCGGCTGGAAGATCCAAAACCAATAACCTAGGATGCCAACCCAGCTTTTTGACACTGGGCACTATATTGTGACCCAAAACCGTTTGGTAATCTTCAGATTTCATGATGTATTTAACACAGTCAAAGCACCCAGTGTCAGAGGGAGTAAAACAACCCCAAAACAGCTTGGAAACTCTACCATATTTTACTGTAGGTATTGTGTTCATTTCTTTGTAGGCCTCATTCCATTATCGGTAAACAGCAGGATGATGTGCTTTACGTAAAAGCTCTATTTTGGTCTTATCTGTCTATGAAATGCTTTGTCAGAAGGATTTTGGCTTGTTCACATACATTTTGTCAACTGCAGCCTAGCTTTTTAATGTATCCACCTGGGTTTCCTGTTATAGCTTTTCCTTTCATTCAAAATTTGTCAGATAATTTGCACGGACACTGATGCATCCTAAACATGCAAGACAATTCTTTGGAAATTGATTGGGACTGCTAATCCACCATCTAGACTATCCTGCTTTGCAACCTTTCATCAATTTTTTTTTTGCCTTTCCACATCCAGGGAGACACCATGGATTGTAAACTTCTTGATTATGTTAGCCACTGTGGAGAAAAGATCTCCAATATCTCTGGAAATAGAACTTGAGAACCAAAATTGTTGAACAATATAAACAATCTCAAGGTTACAAGTCTAATGGTACCTTCACACGCTGCAATATCGGCTGGGAATCCTAAAGGCAATATGTCGCCCTGGAGCAATCGCCATGAAATTGCCTCACAGGTGCGGCGTGTGATTGGGGAATTTCGCGGTGATAAATCGCCTGTCGCCTGGTTCCGGAGCACTGCTCTGAAATCAGCCTCAATCATGAAGGCGATATTTCCTTGTTGTGGTGTGTGAACGGGCGATAGTGATGGAAACAGCGTTGCCTAGGATTTCCCGTAGGCGTGCCTCAACCGTTCTGTAGTCTAAGCCCCGTCTGCGATGATTGGTGTTGGCGTCTCTGTTCCCATTGGCTGACAGTTGACAGGGCACCATATTTGGAGAGCTGTCCGTTCAGCAACACACGTCTTCAATTGCGTCATGTGTTAGCCAGTCTTCCAGAGCAGGCTGACAAATCATAACGCTGTTGCGTTGTCCAATGAGCGCGTATGGGGCGCATGGTAAACCACTGTGGCATGCCTATCTCCTCGCACCGCTAAACATGTACGCCCACATTGCCTTTGGAAATGCGGCGTGTGAAGCGGCGATGGAACGATGCAAGATTTGTTCCGCTGTATGTGAGGCGATTTCCGGAGCGACACATCCCCTTACTTTCAGGGCGAGATTGCGACGTGTAATGCCACCATCGGCAATCTGAGGCAAGCATGAAAAACGTGCACGCGCACGTTAGATCGCCTCATATCGCCACCCAATATTGCGGCGTGTGAAGGTACCATAAGACAGTTCTCTTCTTGTTCCTCATGCTTAGTGTGGCACAGACACACAATGCAAAGTTTGAGCCATCATCTCCCCCATATCTGGTTTCAGGTGTTATTTTTATATTGGCCACACAGCAGAGAATAAAATTGAACTGAGGATTATTCAGATTTTTGGAAGGTAAAATGAACAAATTAACAGCAGTACAAATATAGTTCCCATCGTTATTTGTGCATGGTTTACCGTGTGGTACTAGTGATCTGACTGTTTTAAAGGGGACCTCCAGGGGGATAGAATTTTTTTATACAGTCCCTGCCATTCTAGATGAAGCTGAACTGATTATTACAGTTCTAGGATGTTTAGATCCCTTATAAGTCAATAAAATCATATCTGCTCCTCAGAATTTACTTCCTCAGGGAACAATAGGTGACAGAGCAAATTCAGCCTCATGCTGCTACAAAGAGCAGGGGTGTGTGGTGGGGGCATGTCAGCTGGGGGCTCCATGATCATCATACATTCCAGCCCCTTCATAATTCCGTACAAACAAGGGCCATGTACACCGAGAGCTCCATGGCCAACCTACATTCCAGCCCCCTAATAATTCTGTATGAAAAGGGGGCGTGGCCGCTGGCTCCATGTTTTCACTATATGTCAGCTGTATGTCTCGGACAACTCTCTTGACCTCAGAGGACAGTGTGTTTGTGCAGCTGTCACTGTTTGCTCAGTAGAGTCCTGCAATACATACAGCAGGCATATACAGTGGGAACTGGCATGTAGTGAGAGCATGTGGCTGGCGGCCACACTCCCTGTTCATTACACTAGCTAGAAGCATGAGAGGGCTGGCATAGAGTGGGGGCTGACATATAGTGTGAACGTCAGAGCTGGTGGCCACACTCCATGTGCTCACTACACACCAATTACCACTCTATATGCCTACTGTATGTATTGTATGACTTTCATGAGCATGGGGCTGGCGACCATGCCCACTGTTCTTTACACTATCTAGAAGTAAGAGGGAACTGGAATAT
Organism: Allobates femoralis; assembly: GCA_033576535.1. Taxonomy (NCBI): domain Eukaryota; kingdom Metazoa; phylum Chordata; class Amphibia; order Anura; family Aromobatidae; genus Allobates; species Allobates femoralis. The sequence goes on from JARQOC010000001.1 coordinate 290,789,032, forward strand.
ATTGAGAGCATGTGGTCAGCGGCCACACCCCGTTCATATAGAAGGTTGAGGGGGCTAGAAAGTAGGATGATCATGGAGCACCCGGCGGACACGCCGTCATCACATCCCCTGCTTTCTGCATTGGCATGAAGCTTTCTCTGCTCTGTGACCTATTGTCCCCTGAGGGAGGGGAGAGAGCTGAGGGGCAGATATGATTTTATTGTTTTATAAGCAATTCAAACATCCTAGAACTGCAGTGGACAGCTCAGCTTTATTGTGTAGGAGGACATGGAAAAATTTCTCCCCCGAAGTTCCTCCTTGATTCTTTGTTGCGATCACAGCGATACCAGATTTATGTTTTTATATTCTGCTATCATCAGACACTAAAAATGCTTTTTTAAAAATAGTTCTTGTCATCATATTCTGAAGGCTGTACCATTTTTTTTAAATTTTTTTGATGTGTAAGGATTTGTTATGCACAACGAGTAAGATTTTTTTGGTACTATTTTGGTGTATATACCATTTTTGTTATTTTTTATTCTGATTTATCAGACACAAAAAGAAAACAACAATTCACTTATTTAAATATTTTTTTTGTGCGGTTCACCATGCGATAAAAGTGATCATATCGATTTATTCATTGAGCGAGTCCATTTTTTTATGCTTTTCTAGTTTTACACATTAAAAATAATATTTTACAGAAATTAATTTGTTTATGCCAAATGAACCATATTAGAGGTTGTGGGACAGTGTGGCGTTTTCATTTGAACCATTTTTTAAATAAATTTTATAAATTTTTAAAGTTCAGGTCGTCATGCGAATCTTTGTTAATTATTGGTTTAACGCAGTGACAAAACAGGTGTTTACTACCCTAAATAAGAAAAGCCAGGGACTACCGTTAATCACACTTATTAGAGACCACCGAACACTACTGTGTTCATCCTAGAGATGTTCTGCTTATACCTCCAGGTACAATTTCTTATTCATTATGTGATCACTTTATTAGTCATAATTCATTTAATTTATAAAAAACGTTAAAATAATTACATAAAAAAGTACCCAATTAACTACAAATAATATGTGAGTATAGTATAGTATGTGAGATAAGAGGGGACAACTATAGTTAAAGCACGGAGGTGGTGCTTTGCACATGTAACCTGAGTCAAGGGGTTGCTAGCACACATGTGCACAGTGCATAGTATGAGTATTAGAGCCACAGGATTATATATAAAAAAAAGCGTGCAGTCACTTAGTGACAATTAAATAGTGTCCCTCTATTACCTGGTATTACTGGCTATTATATTAAATGATGAATATTGTATAAATGTTTACATAATAATCTTAGTCCTGGACCTGGTTATGAATTATTTGTAGTTAATTGGGTACTTTTTTATGTAATTATTTTAACGTTTTTTATAAATTAAATGAATTATGACTAATAAAGTGATCACTTAATGAATAAGAAATTGTACTCATCATTCATCTAAGATCCCTTCTTAGAGGGAAGTCTGGGTGGTTTTGAAATGGTGATTGTGTAAAGGTGAGACACAATAATTGGTGGACTATTGAGGTAATTATACCTCCAGGTGCATACTCATAAGTACAGTCTGAATTAACCCGTTAGAGCACTACTGTGAAGCATGAAACAGTCGTTGTGCATCTCCCATCCTCCCTCCTGTCTCCATGTCTGAATGCTTAGCCTCATGAAATAAAGAAATGTTGCCAGCTATCCGGTGAGTACTACTCGTTTTCTATTTGTTTGGGTGAAACGGGTTTTTGTGCATTTTTTTTCTTTTTTATAAATTGTATTACACTTTTCCACTTAGTCCTACTGTGGTGGAGCCATCACAGCGGAAGACACCACTGAGTACACTTGCCTTAGCTTCCAGTCAGTCTGGATCCCAGTTCATGTAACTGATAAAATATTTCGGTCATCCCTGACCTTTATTACACTGGAAACAACTTTTTTGAATAAAATATAATTTCTTCACCTGAATGGAGAACCTTCTTTATCTTAGAATTGCTACAACCGTTTGGAACCCTACCTGAGCATCCCAGTGTATCTTGTCAGTAGTGCCTAATTTTTTCCTTGAATTAGTCCCACTGTGGGACATGAATATTTTTTCATTTGATCACTGGACTCATGAATTGCAGGACTCATATCCTGCAGTAACTTCTAGCAGGATCTAACATGCCTCCGTATCCAGCGGTTATGAGATGACCTCTGTGTAAGATGGCAATAATCAGCAACTGCGAATGTTATCGAGGGAGGTCGATTTTGGAAAGAGGGCCTTTTAAACCCCTTTTAACCTCTTAGATACTGCGGTTGCAATTGACAGCAGTATTTAAGAGTTTACTCGCCCCCTATTGGTTCTATGTACTGTGTAATGGCTGTATCTGACATAGTCTGATCATATCACATCTTATGGGCCAGGGAGACACTAAAAGAGTGTACAAACATTACAGCACAGGACTGCAAATTATACTTTCTTTGAAATAAAATATTTCTTAAAAATAGGCAGTAAAATGCTTTAAAGGGAACCTGTCACCAGATTTTTGCCATCCCATCTGAGAACAGCATAATGAAGAAGTAGAAACTCTGATTCCAGCGATGTGTCATTTACTGAGCTGCTTGCTGTCATTTTGATAACATTAGTTTTTTCTCTGTTGCAGATTTAGCAGTCTGTGAATATGCCAGACTACTTGGCAGTAGGCCAAGTAGACTGCTAATGATAATCTCCAGCTGATTAAACAGTGATTTTATCAAAACTACACTGAAGAGCCCAGTAAGTGACACATCGCTGGGATCAGGATCTCCGGGTCCTAGATTATGCTATTCTCAGATTACGTTGCAAAAACCTGGTGACAGGTTCTCTTTAAGTCACAAAAACAATCAGCTGCGATGCCGTGCTGTAATGTTTGTATATTCTTTTGTGTCCTCCCATGCTCAGTAGATGTGGTATAATCAGACCATGTCCCTGTACAATCAGACATGGCCATTAGACAGTACATTGCAAGGGAACATTTATAAGAATATCTTTCTCAGTACAGAAACATTTTACATAACATATCCAATTGTGAAAATTATTATTATTCCAAGATCTATCAATTAAAATCAACCTGAAAACTAACTTTGTTTGCAGGAAATTCTTTAAATCATGGGGGTGTTTGGAAAGTCATTAAAAATAGAGTAAAAGTAACAGATGAGTTTCCAGCTTTCATTTAGACACATATATTGGTGTGATACGTTTGGTTAATATACTTCACCCAGATAAGTTTTCACAAAGCTCCTTCAATGCGTGTTCGTATATATGAAAAGATCTTGTACAAAATTATATAAAATTCATGAATGACCAAGAAAAAGTTATTACCTTTACTACTGCTAATAGCTCCTAATAAGGGTCAGTGCACATAATCATTGTGATCAGTGTTTTGCAGGGTTTTTTCACGGAGACCAAAATACTGCGTTGTACAGTACAAACACAGTTGATGAAAAATTGAGAAACCTCGTGTTCACTGTGCTTCTTTTTAATGTGGCGTAAACTGACATGTGGCGCGGTTTCCGAGCTACATTTCTGCGAAGACGCTAGTGTTCTCAGCAGGACAACACAGCAAAAATACATTGTGCTAGTACTCCTGATCATGGGCACAGGCAGCCCGCTTTCCCGCAGAGGTTGCTAGGGTCTCCGCAAGAGAGAACATGCTGCGTACAGAACACTGGCACTCCTGTTTGTGGGCCCAGACAGTAGGTTCTACCACACAAGGTCGCTAGAGTCTCCGCAAGAGAAATCACGCTGCGTCCAAAATGCTGGCACTCCTGATCATGCGCACGTACCCCAAGGCTTCAAGGGACTCTGGCTGGAAAACAACCTCTTCCGGTTATGACCGCCATGTGATTACTGCAGCCAGGCACTGAAAATAGTAACAACTTGTTGCTAAAGGCCAGTGATAGGCTGCAGTGTTACACAAGAGTAGTAACGGAAATACACAGTACACAATAAAATCATTGAACAATTGTTAAAAAAAAAAAAATCCTTTTTCTTGTATTGATTTAATTGCTGGCGGACTCCATAATTACGTATTAAGTTTTATAAACCACAGTAACATCCCATATTATACAGAATAGTACAGAAATAGGTTCATTATGAAGAAAATTAATGTTTAGCTTTTGAAGGTTTATGTAAATGTTTCTTAGCATTTTAATGAAGCTTTATTTCAGTATTGATCACATCACATATCATTTCATTTATTTTAAGGATCTCTGTTTTCAGAGGAATAAATAAAACACATTAACCCTACTAAATAAGTAGATCTGTATAGATCAGTATATCGGCCCTGGAGACCTTAAATAAGTGGTTTTCAATATAAAGGTGCATTTGAAAAACAAGGCAAAAATAGAACAAATTTATCTAAAAAAAAGCCACTTAAAAGAACAAAATAGTCTCTTTAAGCATAAAATTGTTTTCTATTCATTTTGTAAAGTAGCTCTCGACAAGCAAATCTATAGAATACAAGATGATAGCTGGAACAGCTGGAGTTAAAAAAAAAAAAAAAAAAAAAAAAAAAAAAGGAAGAACGGTAAATATCAAAATGTAGAAGGAAATAAATATAAGAGCTGTATTTACTGAGTAAAACTCTTTTTGATGGACACATTTGGATATCTGGAGGTAAGTTCCTGAACTATTCGGCTGTCAATCTGTGAACAAAAGGAAACATCCAGTAGGACAAGCTCCTTACAGCACTCCAGCAACTTCTGTAAAGATGGCGGACTCACCAGTCTGGTACCTAGAACAAAAAGACACAATTACAGGAGGATGTCATCTATGAACACAAGTCAGGTTGGACATGTAAGCAAAATTAAAGCTTTAAATTGTCTACACGGCGGTCTGCTGTGTGTGTGTCTTGAACGTGACAACAGGCTAGACACCTATAAACTTATCACATGAATGCATTTGTCACCAGGTGTTTGCTACCATATCTGAAAGCAGTAGAATATACAGACAGAGACCCTGATGCCAGTGATGTGTCACTTATTGGGCTGCTTGATGTAATTTTGATAAAATAAATTACTTTGTCTGCTGCAGATGTAGCAGTTATCTAAATGCTGAGCTCTGTATAACCCTGCTCACAACACTGATTTTGTCACTGAGGCTCCCCTTCATTGTCCACCTAGATCAAGGGCTGAGAGGTGCGGGACAACATTATTAGATCTTTTCTCCTTGTGGAGAGGGCTAAGGTGTGGAAGTCCCCTCTATGTCTGCTATCAATCGACGTGGAAAAGGCCTTTGACAGGGTCCACTGGGGTTTTATGTGGGAGGCACTGAGGAACATTGCACTGGGCGGTAAATTCATGAATGGGATCTCCTCGCTATATTGCCATCCATCCGCAAGGGTGCAAATTAATGGGGGCTTGACAAAGACATTTCTTGTTAGGAATGAGACGAGACAAGGCTGCCCTGTTCTACATCATTGTCATGGAGCATTTGGCACAGGCCATAAGGGACAATAACAATATCCACGGGATTGTACTGGGAGATACCCATCATAAGGCTGCGTTGTTCGCGGACGTTCTTTTGTACGTCACTTGCCCGACAGAGACCTTCCCTGCCTTGCTACGAGAGTTTGAGATGTTTGGAGGCCTCAGTAATTTTAAAGTTAATTATTCAAAGACCGAGGCGTTTAATTTCTCCTTGTCTTCCGCTGAGGTGTCTTCCCTATCTAGAGACTTCTCCTTTCGCTGGAAACCAGGTCACATGTCGTATCTGGGAATAAATCTCCCTGCTGATCTGTCCAGTGCCTTCCGCTTGAACGATCAAGCTATATTGGACAGGGTGGGGGCCATGCTGGAGTCTTACAGACCCTTGAGGTTATCCAGGCTGGGGAGGAATCATGTGGTGGTGATGGATATACTGCCGAGGTTTTTATATATTTTTCAGGCCTTGCCTATCTGGTCATGCAGTATTTTCCTTCCACACCCTTCGTTCTCTGATTTCTAGATTTATATGGGACGGCATGAAGCCAAGAGTAAGCATTAAGGTCTTGACGGCACCTAAAGAGAAGGGGGCAATGGGATTACCGGACCTACGACGATACTGCCTGGCTGCTATTTTGGTACGATTAATCAACTGGAACTTCAAAGCCGCGACTAAGCAAAGGGTGCAGATTGAGCAGGCGGGTGTGAAGATACCCCTTTGTTACCTCCAGTGGATTCCATTGGGGGCCTTGGCCTCCTTGGATCAATCTGCTTTTCTTACTGCTGAAACGCTGAGGACGTGGTGAGTGGCATGGGGGAAATCGACAGAAATGAAGCTGGCTAGCTTCTCTGACCCTGCTATTCCACAACCCGGCTTTTCGTCCGGGAATGACAAATCAGACCCTTGTGGGACACGTTTTGAGTACTGGTGAGTTTTCCTCTTACAGTGCCCTACAGACTGCTTCACCTGATGTGAGATTGAAATGGTGGGAATATCTTCAGCTGAGGTCCTCTTTGAGTTCCCCCACCTTCCAGGGAGGCCCGAATATTACTTTAATCCCTTTGGAGGAGGTCTTTGTGGTTCATGAGGCGCCCCCAAGAGGGATTTCGGCCTTATACTATATTTTGTCTAAGGCGGCGTGTACGACATCCCATGACTATTGGAGGGCTTGGGAAACAGAACTTGGTAGGAAGATTTCAGTAATGGACTGGGAGAAGTGTTTTCTAATGGCTCGAAGATCGTCTGGTTCATGTGAGGTACCGGAAAAGTGCTACAAGATACGCATTAGGTGGTATCTCATCCCAGACAGGATACACCGGTTTTCTTCCACCACCTCACCCCTATGTTGGAGATGTGGTATTGAGGTTGGCACTAGGCTTCATATCTGGTGGGGCTGCCCCCTGATCAGAGAGTTCTGGATGAAACTACAATTTAGTTACAGGTAAGCGTCTTGAGGGGTCCCCCGAGATGGCCTTGCTCTCTCTGCTCCCTGGGTCTTGGAAGACCCAGAAGAAGGATATTCTCCGATTTTGCCTCAGTGCGGCTCGGAATGTGATCACCCGACACTGGAGAGAACAGACGATTCCTTCTATTTTGGAATGGAATTCCGAAATGGAGAAGATACGTAGATGTGAGATTTCTGCTGAACTCTCCCAGACTCAACACGAGTATACAACTACATGGTTTGAATGAATCTTATTTAGAGATGCTCCTAATTTCAGAGACCTGTTTACCAGAGGGAGTAAGCATTGGTTTGATTTCCACTTCCTGCCAAACTCCTTTAGAAGCCTAGCGGTACCACGGGTATTTTGTATTAGCTTTTGTCTTCTCTTCCTCTTCTTCTTTCTCGTTCTCTACCTGATACACGGCCATTGGGCCTTAATAATGTAATTGAGATTTTATGTGGATATCTGTTTGTTATCCGTGATCCCTGTTAGGACCAGATGCTCCTTTTAGTTTTCTAGCCTTAAGAGGAGGATATTATTTAAAGCTTGGATGAAAGGCTTGAGGACATTGGCGCAGACTCGTGGATTGAGACAGGCGCCATAAGCCTTATAATCGCTTTAATGTCTAGCCTATTCCTCATGAATGAATATCGAACATATTCTTAATGAACGATGCGATGTTTACTATGTTTAAAACTTTAATAAAGATATATTTAACAAAAAGAAAAGAAAACACTGATTTTACGTTTTCTTTCCATGTATAGGGTGAACCATTTATATGGATACACCTAAATAAAGTTGGATCCAAAATGTCCGCCATGATCACCACCCATCTGGAAAAGTTTTCCCCCTCCCATATACAATTATGCCACAAACCTTAAGTTGATATCTCCTACTGTTCCCATTTTATTTAGGTGTATTCATATAAATGGCCCACCCTGTAGAGTGTACAAAGAAAGTTTTTCTTTAGTGGTGAGGGTAATTCTGAGCTCATGAATATGCTTGACTACCTGGCAACAGGCCAAGTAGTCCTCTTATAATAATCTGCAAATGAAACAGTGATATTATCAAAACTACACTAAGTAGCCCAGTAAACGATACATCGCTGGCATAAGGGTCTGTGGCACAGCATCATGCTGCTCTAAGATTATGTAGCAAAAAAACCTGATGACAGATTCCTTAAAGTTAATATTGTAATTTGTTTGGTTATCTGAAACATTTAAGTGTGACAAACATGCAAAAGAATAGGGAAGGGGGCAAACACTTTTTCACACCACTCTATATGCAGACACATACAGTATATATATATATATATATATATATATATATATATATATACATACATACACATAGGTCAATTTACACATGCTACTTAGACAGTAATATAGATGTATAAAAAAATCTATATATAATGTTTTATCTGGGTCAGCAGGATATCCTTTTTCCTTTATCTATCATCTACGTTATATGCATGGCATATGTAAAATGTTAATCTACATCTGCACAATTGGCATCACATAGCAATACTTGCCTAATATATCGAGGTATTGAAGATGTTGACAATTTGCTGCTAATTCTTCTATATCAGAGTCGCATACAGAGCGGTTAGCAGTAAGAAAGAGCTTTCTCAGACGTGGGAGTTTACGGGCAAGGTTTGTAAAGCATCCAGTACCGCTATGAAGTGTGGGACACCAACCAAGGTCAAGCTCTTCAAGAAGAGGACAACCAGAAGCCAGGTCAGTTATACCCTTTTCTGTAATGTTCTTGCATCTCCACAAGTCTAAAGCACGTAACCTTTTGCACTTGGCGCCTATAACTCCAGCAATTAGATCATAGTCTTCAATCTGGAAAAATAAAAATATACTCAGTCGTTAACATCTCATATAAAATCACAACATGAATAAGACTCATGTATAAGAGGATTGTCTGAAATGTTTTCTTTTTCTTTTCACAAACCGTTTTCTTCTGCAGTTTAGCCCCATACACTTTACATGTAAGGGCATGCCCCAATTTTCCTCAGAGCAGATTTCACTTTGAAGAAGGATCAAACATGGTGGACTATAACATGCCTGATCAGTTTATTCCCTTTTACACACTGAAACCAGGTGTAACATTCTGAGGAGTAGTAGAGTACTTGAGCCATGGGAAAAAAAACTCTAAATAGCTGACATAGAAGAGGGTGACAATTGTGTCGGAGACTCCACAAGGAGTCTTTGTCACAATATTTGCCATTATACTTGACAGTCAAAGTGCATCATAATGCATTTTTTTCTTGCTAAAAAAGCAAACATCCGAACAGACCCCAGTATTGTTAATGGCATAGATTGGTCACCATTTGTCAGTTATAGGATGGATACTCTTTTGCAAAACTTCTCTTTTTGGTCCAATAACACAACAAAAAAATGGAAGTCCCAATGGCAGTGTAAATCAACTCAACCATTCAAATATACAAATACAAAATACAACTAAAAATAATATAACATATATGATGAGAATAGCTGATAACACTGAGCTATGAGTACTTACCAGGACACAGCTGCCAAGGTTAAGGTGCTGCAGTTCTGGACAGAAGTTCAGAATGCTAAGCAGAGCGGTTTGCTGCCGTTGGAATCATGTCAAAAGACGATTTGAGAGGAGGAAAAAAAAAAAGAGAAAAGGGGTCAATTGGGTCATCACCTGCCTTGCTTAAAATTCAGCTTTAGGCTTCCTATACACACATTACAAATGCCATTTAATGAGTCCCTAGGTATCTGAAACATTGATTAGTTTATAGTCTAAAAATCATTACAGGCCTAAATGTCTGTCACTTTGGATGTGATTTCTTATCCTCTGGAGAGATCTATTCTTTAACTTTGGCAGGCATTCTCCCAAAGGATTTCTGTTTGAAAGAATTGTTAAGTTCAAGATGTAGGGAAGCACACAGACCTAAGAGAATCCTATAAAGGTGGGCAATACAATCTCTGACATCTCCATCCAGATGGATATAAATGCCAATAGAGCTGAAGAGAATCAGCATTGAATTTCTGACCTCTGTGTCACAGGATTCGCTCAGCTGACAAGTCTACTACCAAAATCTATCCTGTTGCACAAATCCACCAGAAGGCAACATCGCTCGAAGCACAGAGTAATCCAGATTTTACTATAGAAGCATGTGTTGAAGAAAAGACAACAAAGATAATAATATTATTAGTATGTATACACACGTCATACACTTGTCATATAGCATTCATCTTTATGTCCATACTAGCTGTAGTCCCCGATAATACCTGGGTATAGTAACTGTTTTTAGCTATAAGAACATAGAATGGGTTAAAGTCTTGCTTCTCTCTGCTGAGATATACAGGCTGCAAGTGTAATACATGGGCTATGTGTGGACTCCTGGTATAATATAGGGGATGTGCGAGGGCAGGGACTGTAATACAGGGTCTACATGTGGGTAGAGGCTGTAATACAAGGGTTATGTGGGACACAGGCTCTAATGCAGGGGGCTGAGTGTGGCCTCTTCTGTATACTGGGGTCTGGCCTCCTGCTGTATATTGGGGGCTGCATGTGGTCTCCTGCTGTATACTGGGGGCTCTGTGTGACCTCCTGCTGTATACTGGGGGCTGTGTGTGGCCTCCTGCTATATACTTGGGACTGTGTGTGGCCCCCTGCTGTATACTGGGGGCTGCGTGTGACGACCTGCTGTATAGAGGGTTTGTATGTGGTCTCCTACTGTATACTGGGGCTGTATGTGGAGGTTGTAAGAAGAATAGCAAAGAGGTGTTAGTCTTAGTTGATTTGTGTGGCTGGTGCTTCACTGAGGGTCATGTCCCAGTGTGCATCATTTCCATGTCTTTGGCAAGCTTCTCTAAATGTTTTACAGACATGTATAAGCTGTGTTATAGTAAGAATGTCCTTCGTTGCCTAAAGCAACCAATCAGAAGCTGAGCTGTGATTAGTTGCTATAGGCCACCTAATATCGAGGAAAACTGTCAAAACAGGCACGGCAGTATTTACTACCATTTACCTCACAGGTAAAAACAGTAAATAGACCTTTTATTTTGTAATGCGCTGGGTTAAATTTTCCCTCAAAACATAGGCTTATGACATTCCCTGAGTCAAATGAAGTGACCATGCAAAATTTAGTGTTTGTAAATGTGACTGTGTGGATTCCTTTAGAGGACATACGTGCGCAAATGAATGCACAAATTTATATATTAATTTCTAATACATAGTAGCATTCAGGTAAATTATTCCACACACAACTACTCGCTGTGACAATCTTAATGATACCTGACGCAAACTAAAGCCACATATCAGAAGTCAATCTGACTCTTAACATCACATCTAATGCCACTGTTGAAGACATGTTGGGATTGTGCCCTGATGTATTCCCCCACAGTAGCCTCTGACATAAGATTACAGTGGTATACATTAACCTTTGACTAACACAAAACAGCCTCTTTGATGAGTATTCTGTAAATTGTCCCTTTTCATAGGAGAGTATTGTTGTCTACATTCTTCTATATAGTGAAATAGAAGGCATATCAAGAAGAGAATCTTTTCGTACATGCTTGGTACATGGGGGTCTATGTGTACAAGTTGCATGTGGGTGCTTTGTGAACAGAGTATGAAAATGAAAATCTGACTCGGCTGACAAGTCCAAGGTCTTCAAGACCTCGCACATCAAAAAAAAACCTGAAAAAATAAAACTACCTGAAAAAATAGTAAAAACCTAAAACTGGCCAAAGAGGAAATTCTGAATTAAAGAGGTTTATCACCTATCCATTTGGACATCAAACTGTTGTTTCCGGCAGTCCCAAGGACAGTACACTGCTGCTACATTCACACAGAGGACTGCGATACCCCCAGTGAAGATACATTTATCACATTCTATGCATAGGCAATAACGATTCATGGAAAAACCCTCTAAACACTATGCATCTTAAGAAGATTGCTTTTGTATTGTTTTTACAGCGCTCACTATGGGGTATAAATCACGAGATGACTTTTTTCTGTGGTTACAATCAGAGTGAAGACAAAATTCATAAAGCTATTTGTTTTGAATTACTAATGTTACACAACACACTTACAAAAATTTGCTTCTGTGTCACCCACTGTATGTCAAGACTATAACACTTTTCCATTCTGTTGCAGGAGCTGTGATCATTTGCTTTATTTAAGAGACAACCTGTAGTTACCATTGGTACCTTTTGGGGTGTTTATGAATATCTGATCACTATTTTTTTTGTTAAGGGGTGTTATTCTAGGATCAACAACCTTCCAAATGTTGCAGAGGAATGTCAGTTGTCTTGACATCACCATGTTATCCTGACGTATCATTAGGTTTGTAAGTATTAACAGCCTTCTACATATGACATACAAAGTGAAGCAGATAAGGATTAGAGTAATAAATAAACAATATTCAATACTGGTCAAAAAAAGAGCAAATAGCTGAACAAATCAAACAGCATTTGTAATCAGCTATACTTCAAGTCTTGGTATTTACCAGGCAAGAAACAAAAAGCTGAACAAAGAAAAGCAGTACGGCCAATTCAATATCCAGGTTACTTGCACAACTGAACTCATTACTGAACATTGTGGACATGTATTTGACTTCCAAGCTAGAAATGAACAATTCAACAGAATGTGCTATAAAAGAAGATCACATCTGATTTATATACTGGAAGGTAAATCCTATCCAGGGAATGTACCGATGATCACACAACACACACAGGGGTGCATTGAGCCTATCTGCCGCCTGAGCATATGTGAGGAGTGGGGTGGGGTGCCAGTGGTAGCAGCGGCCACAGGTGAAGAGCGGGGGGAGGGCCGGGAGTATAAATCACAACAATTATACCTTGGATTACTGCAGACAGCCGCCGCACAAAAAACAGGGAGCTGCTATGTGCAGGCGCTGCCCCTTTCAGCATTGACGCTCCCCCCTGCCTCCTTGCCGCCTGAGCCTAAAGGCTCAGATTGTCCTATGGACGGTGAGGCCCTGAACACACAACACTGCTTGTCAAAATAAAAAAAGGATAAAACTAAAGATGTGACCAAAATTATGGTATATTAATAAGAATTCATAAAACTAGTATTGTATATCTAGCATGTATCATCATGTATATATTATTTATATCAGCTTTTTAACCCTTTAAAAGGGACAAGGATTTTTTCATTTTTTGCTCATCTTTCAAGAGTCAAAAGCTTTGTATTTTTCTGTCAACAGACGTATGTTTTTTTGTGAAAATAGTTGGCAACATTTATTTTAACATACAATAAACTGGAGCGAAGGTAAGAAACATTCCAAATATGATGAAACAGTGAATTAATAATGCCAATCCAATAATATTTTAGTACTTGTCTCTATGGCATTGTATGGTAACAAGTCTAATCCAACTAATGTGTAAAAAGGAAAGATACAGAAAATCGTTTGTTCCGACAGCTGTGGGGATGTTTAACAAATGTATAAGTGTAAAGCGTCCCAAGACTATGTGAAGTTCTATGTGTATGGGGGGAATAGGGGAGGTACATGTACCAGTCTACCCACATCTGCTGTCCATGTAGACTTATTTTGTAAAGTGTGAAATGTTCTTGATTTTTGTTCTGCTGCTGTAATACTGTAATTTCCTCCGGGATCAATAAAGTTTATCTTATCTTATCTTATAACTGTCCGATCTACGGTGATGCCAGACATACATAGCTTTCTTTCTGTTTAACCAGTGAAATAAAAAAATGCATATATATCTATACAGTCATATGAAAAAGTTTGGGCACCCCTCTTAATCTTACTCATTTTTTGGGGTTTAAAATTGTTTTTTGCAACAGCTATTTCAGTGTGATATATGTAATAACTGATGGACATAGTAATATTTCAGGATTGAAATGAGGTTTACTGCACTAACCAAAAATGTGAAATATGCATTATTTCAAAATTTGACAGGTGCAAAAAGTATGGGCACCCTTCTGATTTTCATGATTTGAATACTCCTACTTTTTACTGACTTACTGAAGCACTAAATTGGTTTGGTAACCTCATTGAGCTTTGTACTTCATAGCCCGGAGTATCCAATCATGAGAAAAGCTATTTCAGGTGTCCACTTGCAAGTTGCTCTCCTATTTGCATTTTCTCTGAGGAGTGGCATCATGGGCTCCTCAAAACAGCTCTCAAATGATCTGAAAAAAAAGATTGTTCAACATAGTTGTTCAGGGGAAGGATACAAAAAGTTGTCTCAGAGATTTAACCTGTCAGTTTCCACTGTGAGGAACATAGTAAGGAAATGGAAGACCACAGGGACAGTTCTTGTAAAGGCCAGAAGTGGCAGGCCAACAAAAATATCAGAAAGGCAGAGAAGAAGAAGGGTGAGAACAGTCGAGAACAATCCACAGACCACCTCCAAAGACCTGCAGCATCATCTTGCTGCAGATGGTGTCACTGTGTATCGGTCAACAATACAGTGCACACTGCACAAGGGGAAGCAGTATGGGAGAGTGATGTGAAAGAAGCCGTTTCTGCATGCATGCCACAAACAGAGTCGCCTGAGGTATGCAAAAGCACATTTGGACAAGCCAGTTTCATTTTGGAAGAAGGTCCTGTGGACTGATGAAACAAAGATTGAGTTGTTTGGTCATACAACAAGGCGTTATGCATGGCGCCACAAAAACACAGCATTCCAAGAAAAACACTTGCTACCCGCTGTCAAATTTGGGGAGCGTCCATCATGCTTTGGGGCTGTGTGGCCAATGACGGCACCGGGAATCTTGTTAAAGTTGAGGGTCACATGGATTCCACTCAGTATTAGCAGACTCTTGAGAATAATGAATCAGTGTCAAAGTTGAAGTTATGCTGGGGATGGATCTTTCAGCAAGACAATGATCCAAAACACTGCTCCAAATCTACTCAGGCATTCATGCAGAGGAACAATTACAATGTTCTGGAATGGCCATCCCAGTCCCCAGACCTGAATATCATTGAACATCTGTGGGGTTTTGAAGCGGGGGTGTCCATACTCGGCGACCATCAAACTTAACTGAACTGGAATTGTTTTGTAAAGAGGAATGGTCAAAAATACCTTCATCCAGGATCCAGGAACTCATTAACAGCTACAGGAAGCGACTAGAGGCTGTTCTTTTTGCAAAAGGTGGATCTACTAAATATTAATGTTACTTTTCTGTTGAGGTGCCCATACTTTTGCACCTGTCAAATGTTGAAATAATGCATATTTCACATTTTCGGTTAGTTCAATAAACCTCATTTCAATCCTGAAATATTACTGTGTCCATCAGTTATTACATAGATCACACTGAAATAGCTGTTGCAAAAACCCAATTTTAAACAAAAAAAATGCGTAAGATTAAGAGGGGTGCCCAAACTTTTTCATATGATTGTATATTTAGAAATATATGCATATACACTAATATATATATATATTAAGGAATATTTATACAGTGTTAGCCAGTAGATAGATAAATATATTGCAATCTGAGTGTCCTCAATGGTTGATATCTTTTAATGGCTAACTGAAAAGACGGTAAACATAGCAAGCTTTCGGGACACTGAGTTCCCTTCTTCAGGTTGGTAATGACACATTTTCTGAAGACACATACATTGATACATATGCAATAGAAAGAAAAAAAAAAAAGAAAAAAGGAAAGAAGAGAAAAAATAAAAAAAAAGGCAAAACAGTGTTATATGCTCTGGTGAGTATGACAGGTGACGCAAAGCAGAGTGGAGTTAGGGGGGGTGGAGGAGCAGGGACAGAGAAACCAGATTTCTAAGATAAGCGGAACCAATTGTATTAGGTACAGTAAATGGTCAGCAAACCATGGAGACCAGAAAATACTTAGTTAAGTTGTGGAGAGCAGAGTTCTAAGTGACAGAGTTCACAGAAGTGTCAAGAGTTCATAGTCCTATAATTTCAGTGTGTTGCAAGCTGTCTCCAAATGCACTTTCATTTTATATAAAAAAAATGTATGAATCTGCTATCCCCAAATGTCCGTTCATTTTACATAAAATCCCATAAATCCATGTGAAATATTTAACCCTGTTTTGAATGTGTCAAATGTTATCAATGTGTATTCCCAAATTCTTCTCTCTCTGAGATTTGAAGTTACTTTTTAAAATGAGCAGCTTCATATCGGATTCAGTGTTGTGCTCAGAGCTGTAAAAATGGTTCGTTACAGGTAGGTCCATACGCTTTTCTTTTATTGAGTGGCGATGAGAATTCATTCTTGTTCTGAATTGTAATCCGGTCTCCCCTATGTACATGCTGCCTGTTGGGCATTTGGTACATATAATTAAATACACCACATTGCTTGTGGTGCAACGGAAGCTACCTGGGATCTTGTAGTCCTGATCTGTCCCAGGAATCCTTATATTGTCCGTTGTCCATTATGGGATTTTATGTAAAATGAACGGACATTTGGGGATAGCAGATTCATGCATTTTTTATATAAAATGAAAGTGCATTTGGAGACAGCTTGCAAGACACTGAAATTATAGGACTATGAACTCTTGACACTTCTGTGAACTGCCTCATTTAGAACTCTGCTCTCCACAACTTAACTAAGCATTTTCAGGTCTCCTTGGTTCAGATTATTTTAGAAATCTGGTTTCTCTGTCCCTGGTCCTCCACCCCTCCCTAAACCCACTCTGCTTTGCATCACCTGTCACATCCATCAGAACATATAACACTGTTTTGCCTTTTTTTTTTCTTTCTATTACTTATGTACAGTGTTGGCCAAAAGTATTGACACCCCTGCAATTCTGTTAGATAATACTCAGTTTCTTCCTGAAAATGATTGCAATCACAAATTCTTTAGTATTATTATCTTCATTTAATTTGTCTTCAATGAAAAAAAAACACAAAAAGAATTGTCCTAAAGCCAAGTGCAAAATAACTGCCCATGAATTGAAAAAAAATCAAGCGTGAAGCTGCCAAGATGCCATTTGCCACCAGTTTTGCAATATTTCAGAGCTGCAACGTTACTGAAGTATCAAAAAGCACAAGGTGTGCCATACTCAGGGACATGCTCAAGGTAAGAAAGGCGGAAAAAACGACCACCTTTGAACAAGAAACAAGATAAAACATCAAGACTGGGACAAGTAATATCTTAAGACTGATTTTTCAAAGGTTTTATGGACTGATGAAATGAGAGTGACTCTTGATGGGCCAGATGGATGGATGGGCCAGAGGCTGAATCAGTCAAGGGCAGAGAGCTCCACTATGACTCAGACGCCAGCAAAGTGGAGGTGGGGTACTGGTATGGGCTGGTATCATCAAAGATGACTTGTGGGACCTTTTCGGGTTGAGGATGGAGTGAAGCTCAACTCCCAGACCTACTGCCAGTTCTGGAAGACAACTTCTTCAAGCAGTGTGTGAGGCATGCTATGGCACGTGGTCGACATGACTCACATGGGCCCTGAGCCATACACACAGGGTTAAGTGGTAGTTAGCTCTGTAGTAACAGCTAAAGGGGTTGATGAGACCAATAAGCAGCCTCTAAAAGAGCAGTGTGTGCTAATGGCTAAGAGTGGCAAAGTGTGGGTGTGTCAGGCGAGATAATAGCTGCCCAGAGCTGTGAGATTGGGAGATTCAGTCTGTGTGAGACAGAGAGCAGAACAGAGACTCTGATGGAGGGGAGTCCATGTCCTGTGGAGATGAGTGGAGCCATGAGACCAGAAGACAGAGGGTTTTTGCAGCACCTGTAGTTGGGAAGACTGGCTGACCCTGGAGGGGCTAGCGATGGTGTGTTTGGTGCAGCTGCTTGCCTGGAGGTCTGGGCCTGTGATAGCAGACTTGGAAGTGGCTGGCGATCTGGAGACACGTGCTGAGGAATCCTTTGGGATGCCTGGCTTGCCCTGGAGCTCAGGTAGCTAAACCCGGGTCTGGGCCTGGTTTTGACCGGTATCCTATACCAATGCCGGTGTGTGTCCCAGAATGTGTGTGGGTACAGTATAGAGCAGCAGGAGTTCTGTGTAGTGGCTGTGAGCACCTTAGCAGCCTGTATGCATGGACTGAACTCATCCAAGGGGAACTAGGCCAAGGAAGAGCCTGGCCATGGGTCAGAGACATAAGTATGAACAGGGGTGTACCGGCTGTGCCCAGATCCCTGTGGGACTGTGAATGACCCGTATGCTCTATGTGGGCAATTACAGCCCTTGGGACTGAATATAAGGTTATAAAGGTCTCGTTGACAACTATATGATAACATGTTCCGTATTATGTGTGAATAAGGCTAGGCAGCCATAACCGTCATACGGAGCTATGATTAGTGCTCATGGTGTTCGATGGAGCTGTAATCAGTGCTCCCGGGTATATCAGCCTTTTTAAAAGGGTATATGGGCAATGCAATGTACTGTTGTATGTAATGTTATGTTGATTATGCTGTTATATGAGTGTATTGTGCATTTTATGTGATGAGCAGTTTATAGGCACTAAATAAACTGCTGTATAATGTTTTACAGTTAAAAACATGTTTTGGTGTCATTTTACGCTGCCAAGTGAGCCCCTACGCGAGCGCTACCTCACACGTGGTACAGGAAGAAGTCAGTATTAAAGGAAAACATGATTTTCATGCAGGACAATGCTCCATCACATGCATCCAACTACTCCACAGTGCGGCTGGCCAGTAAAGGTCTAAAAGAAGAAAAAATAATGACATGGCCACCTTGTTTATCTGATCGGAACCCTATAGAGAACCTGTGGTCCATCATAAAATATGAGATCTACAAGGAGGGAAACCAGTACACCTCTCGCAACAGTGTCTGGGAGGCTGTGGTGGCTGCTGAACGCAATCTTGATCATAAACAGATCAAGCAACTGACAATCTATTGATGGAAGGCTGTTGAGAGTCATCATAAAGAAAGGTTAATAATTCTGCACAGTAATAGTTAGTTACCTGCCCAAACAGATATCCTCCTAAGAAAACCAAATCTATAAAAAAAAAAAAAAAACACTCCAACTTCCAAAAATATTAAGCTTTGATATTTGAGTCTTTTGGGTTGATTGAGAACATAGTTGTTGATCAATAATACAAATAATCCTCTACAATACAACTTGCCTAATTATTCTGCACACAGTGTATTAGGCTCTGTTGGGTACAAATGGTTCTGGAAGAGACACAGAAATAAGGGGCTAATGGATTGAGAAATTGAAGGAACTGTTAAGTTTGATGGAGAAAGCTTAATGCTATTGGGTTGTTCCACAGCCAAAGGCGATGGATACTTGATCAGGATCGATGGTGGTCTCAATGCTGAGCTACATATGAGCATCCTACAAGTTGAGTTAATTTGTACACTCAAATACTATGGGTATGAAAAGGACAACATAGCATTTCAGCAGGGCAACGACCTAAAGCATATGTCCAGATTGGCGAAGAAATGGTTCAATGACTATGAAGTAAAAGTGCTGGATTGGCTCTCACAATCCTCAGACCTCAACTCAATTGAACACTTGTGGGTAGAGTTGATGAAAAAGTTGTGTACATATGGGAGTCTACTAGTATGCACCAACATTGCAAACAAGTAGAAGAGACCTGGGACTAAATTTCGGTTGAGACATGCTTGAGTCTGATTGAAAGCATGCCCAGAAGGATTCAGGCAGTGTTGAAAGCCAAAGGCGGGTTAATAAAACTAACAAAATAATATTTTAAATGTACATTTTAGGAGAAAAACAGCAACAATACAGTGACATGACTAGAATCTTATTAACTAATAATATGCTAAATATTTCCAAGTCAAATTTATGTATGATAGTCAAGATGGTTGTCTATAAAATGAAGGTAGTCTCATGCACAAAGCTGCAGTGAATTGTGAGATTTGGCGCCTGTAAGTCAAAAGTTAAAATTACCATTTTACTTGTCAGTGTATATATACATCTCTGTATGAATATATAGCTAGATACAGATACATCTATCTCTACAGAATTACTATTTATAGCCAGGGCCATATTTGGAGTTCCTGCTGCCCTAGGTACTTTCAGTGGACGTGTCCTCCCCCTCACTGAACAGTCAGACTAAGCGTATGCGCACAGACACAGCATTTTATTGTTCAGGCAGATCTGCAAATAAATACTAAAAAGAATGAACTCGTGCACAGCAATATAAAAATGACTTGCTGTTCATTTGATCAGTCTTTTGAGTTTTTTCTCTTTAAGGCTGCTTTAACATCAGTTTTTTTCAATCATGGCAGACCCAGCATCACCACAAACATCAATTAAACACGAGTACAGTACCAAATCCATTATCAGTACATGATATTACAAGAACAATCAGTACAAGAATGCTTCACCAGAACCACAGTCAGTACATGACATGACCATAACAATCATCAGTACAGTAATACAGCACCACAACCACTGTCAATACATGAATACATCACCAAGCAGTTATAACAGCTATCACTTTCAGTGTTGGGTTAACCCATACCTTATAAACTTGTATTGCATGAAACTGCAACTCCAGCATTTTTTTAACAATGTTTAGTGCCAAAATCTAAATTACTTTCTAATATACTTGCATTAATAAGTCCCTATGCTTCTCTAACTGCACTAGCTAACCGTAATTCTTTTTTTTTTATATACTTGTTTTTGATGACTCTTAGTTTGAAAACCGCAGTGAATGCTGGAATACTAAAGCAAGATGTCATCGAGGCAGAGGCTGCAGTCACTGCCGCAGCCTTGATCCCTCCCTGAAGTGAAGCGTCATAAATGACACTCATCACAGTGGCTGGGCTTGTCCCTACGCGATGTGCACTGTCTGGATTTGCACTACGACAACACATATTTTGCCAGCTTACATCAGCAGTAACAAGCTGGCACCAGAGCAGTGTAAGAATCACAAGTGTGCAGAGACCAGCCCCATGAGTGATGACATTGGTCTCCATATGCCGGGCACTGTGACACCGCTCTGGTGTCGGGCTTGTTGCTGCTGATCAGAGCCGGCATTGGAGAGTGTGCTGCCATTGGATGCATCGCACATCGCGCAGAGACTAGTTGCGCTCCTGAAAGGAGTGTCACTGATGATGCTTCATGTCAGGCAGGGGCAGAGGCTGCAGCAGTAACCACAGCCTCTGCCCCCTAATGACTCTTCGTATGAGTGTTCCAGCATGCACCATGCACTGGGATTCTCAAACAAAGCATCATCAAAAAAGAAAGAGGGGAAAAAATAGAACAGCAATTAGCGTGGTTAGGGAATGATAGGGAATTTTTAATGCAAATATACTAGAAAAAAAAAATTAGATTATGGCAATTAATAGAGATTTAGAATGAAATTTACTTTGCCTTAAGGCCACCCCTTTAACTTTTAGGAGATATCTATCTTTTTTTTTTTTAGGTCCATTAATTCCCATGATATGCTGCCCCTCGCCCATACTTGATGCCATCTTATTCTGCCCCCTTTCCTTTACTGATCCCATGTTATGCTGCCCCCTTTCCCGTACTGATTTCATATCATGCTGCCCCCTTTCCCATACTGATCCCATATCATGCTGCCCCTCTCCCATACTGATCCCATGTTATGCTGCCCCCTCTCCCATACTGATCCCATGTTATGCTGCTCCCTCTCCCATACTGATCCCATGTTATGTTGCCCCCTCTCCCATGTGGATCCCAGCCGCCCCCTGTGAAGATCCCAACCACCGCATGTCCCCCGTAAAGATCCCAACCACCGCATGTCCCCCGTAAAGATCCCAACCACCGCATGTCCCCCGTAAAGATCCAACCACCGCATGTCCCCCGTGAAGATCTCAACCACCGCATGTCCCCCGTGAAGATCCCAACACCACATGTCCCCCGTGAAGATCCCAACCACCACATGTCCCCCGTGAAGATCCCAACCACCACATGTCCCCCGTGAAGATCCCAACCACCACATGTCCCCCGTGAAGATCCCAACCACCACATGTCCCCCGTGAAGATCCCAACCACCACATGTCCCCCGTGAAGATCCCAACCACCACATGTCCCCCGTGAAGATCCCAACCACCACATGTCCCCCGTGAAGATCCCAACCACCACGTCCCCCGTGAAGATCCCAACCACCACATGTCCCCCGTGAAGATGCCAGCCGCCCCGTCTCCCGTGCGGATCCCAGCTGCCCCGTCTCCCATGTGGATCCCAGCCGCCTCGTCACCCCTGTAGATCCCAGCTGCCCACCTCCCTGTCCCCCATGCGGATCCCACCCGCCCCAGTGCCGCAAGCGTATCCAAGCCGCCCCCAGTGCCACATGCGTATCCCAGCCACCCCCAGTGCCGCAGCATATCCCAGCCGCTCCTGTGCATATCCCAGCCGCCTCCTGTGCATATCCCAGCCGCCTCCTGTGCATATCCCAGCCGCCTCCTGTGCAGATCCCAGCGCCTCTGTGCAGATCCAGCGCCTCCTGTGCAGATCCAGCCGCCTCTGTGAGATCCCAGCCGCCTCCTGTGCAGATCCCAGCCGCCTCCTGTGCAGATCCAGCGCCTCCTGTGCAGATCCCAGCCGCCTCCTGTGCAGATCCCAGCCGCCTCCTGTGCAGATCCCAGCCGCCTCTTGTGCAGATCCCAGCCGCCTCCTGTGCAGATCCCAGCCGCTCCATGTGCTGCATGTGGATCCCAGCCGCCCCCAGTGCCACGTGCATATCCCAGCCGCCCACTGTGCCGCGTGCGGATCCCAGCCGCCCACTGTGCTGATCCCAGCCGCTCCATGTGCCGCATGTGGATCCCAGCCGCCCCCAGTGCCGCGTGCGTATCCCAGCCGCCCACTATGCCGCGTGCGGATCCAAGCCACCCACTGTGCTGATCCCAGCCGCCCCCAGTGACGTGTGCGGGTCCCAGCCGCCCCCAGTGCCGGTCCCAGCCGCCCACAGTGCTGGTCCCAGCCGCCCACAGTGCTATGAGCAGATCCCAGCCGCCCATTGTGCCACGTGCGGATCCCAGCCGCCCACTGCGTGGATCCCAGCCGCCTTCTGCGTAGATCCCAGCCGCCCACTGTGCAGATCCCAGCCATCCCCTGTACCTGGTGCAGATCCCAGCCACCCCATGTGCAGATCCCAGGCACCCCACGCCGCGTGCAGATCCAGCGCCCACTGTGCTACGAGCGGATCCCAGCCCCATTGTGCCACATGCGGATCCCAGCCGCCCATTGTGCCACATGCGGATCCCAGCCGCCCACTGCGCAGATCCCAGCCATCCCCTGTACCTGGTGCGGATCCCAGCTACCCCATGTGCAGATCCCAGGCACCCCATGGCGCGTGCGGATCCCAGCCACCCCCTGTACCGCATGCAGATTCAAGCCACCTACCGTGTGGATCCCAGTCGCCCTCTGTACTGAGTGCGGATCCCAGCCGCCCCATGTGAGGATCCCAGCCACCTCATGTGCCGCATATGGATTCCAGCTGCCCACTGTGCCGATCCCAGCTACCCACTGTGCCCGATGCGCATCCCAACCACCCCCTATACCGCGTGCAGATACCAGCCACCCCCTGTGTGGATCCCTGCCACCCACTGTGCTTCATGCGGATCCTAGCTGCCCCATGTGCCCGGTGAGGATCCCAGTCCCCGTCCCGTGCCGCATGCGGATCCCAGCTCGCCCCCCTGTGCAGATCCCAACCCGCTCCCTGCACCTCCTGCAGGTCCCAGCCCACCCCCTGTGCCCCATGCGGGTCCCAGCCTGCCCCAGTATCTTCGCCTGTGTAGCACCTACCTTAGCTATGTCGGCCTCTCTCCTTCTCTGCGGCACTCTGCATGGATGCCGGCAGTGAAGGGGTAAACTGCAGTGACTGCCTGGAGCTCCCTGAACCTGGAAGTAAAGGGCAAGGAGCATCATTCATCAGTGTGATATAGACACTGATGAATGAGCACAGGACGGACCCCTGCTGCCTCCACCACTGCTGACACCCCCCCTCCCTCACAAAGACTCTGGTTTTCCTATAGAGTCTGGGGGAGAAGAGAGAGCAGAAAAAAAAAATTATTTTGAACTCCCATCCCTGGTGCCGCCCCCCCCTGCAGCCCGGTGCCCCTAGGCACGTGCCCTCCAGTGCCTTGTTAGAAATACGGCCCTGTTTATAGCTGTATCCAACACATGCCAGGCCACCAAACCTTCAGGAAAAACCCTACACTGAAACACCTTCCCATCTAGTCATTTTTATTTTTATCAGACTATTTTCACTTGTGCTCAATTCATGCAGCAAAGAACTTTACACACATAAAATCAAAACATCAGGATGTCCTCCTCACCTCAATTTTTGTGCGATAGAGAACAAGGCGTTTCAATCCACAGAGTTTAGAAATATGGCTGAATGTTTGAGGTGGCAGTTTATCACAAGAGGAGAGATTTAATTCCTGTAGGTTTGGACACATCTTCGCTATGACTTCCAGACACGCTTCATTTAAGAAATGGCCACAGGCCAGCTCAAGTCGTACTAGCTCAGGGCCACACACTTTCAAGAGCCTGGAAATGGAAAACAAAAAAAAAATGAGAGCCTGAAGACAGTAATGTTTTGCAGATTTGACATTACAAAAATGAAGCAGCTGTATATATATTCTATGTACCGTATTTTCCGCTTTTTAAGACGCACTTTTGCCTCCCCCAAACTGGGGGGGTAAAAGGGGGTGCGTCTTAAAAAGCGGATGTGAAAAAATAATCAATAAAAAAAAAATGAAATATTACCAGGGGGAGGGGGGTGCGCCTGCCGAGTGGGGGTGCCGGACGCAGGTTTCGTAGGGTGAGGGGCACAGATTCCATACCGGAGCTGCAGGGGATGACCGGTGGTAGCGAGCGGTGGGCGCCGCAATCTTCTCTCTACCCGGCTGCATTCACTAAGCAGTGTGCAGCCGGCCGGTAGAGGTGCAGACTCCAGAATGGCCGCGGGTCTCCGTTATGGCCGCGGCCATTTTGTTGAAGTCTTTCCTGACTGGCTGCACAGTTAGTAATACTACTGAATGCAGCCAGCCAAAAGAAACATGGCGGCGCCCACCGCTTGCTGCCACCTCTCATCCCCCGGTACTCCGCTCCTGCCCCCGTGCCCCCACTGCGTCGGCCCTGCTACTGTGCCTCTCACCCTTCTGAACCTGCCTCCGGACCCCCGCTCAGCAGCCGCATGTCAGTAAGCCATTGGGGTCCTGGGGGGGTGGGGGGGATAGGGAAGAGGCATATACACAAAAGGGGCAATACACAGGATGGGGACATATATACAAGATGGGGGGGGTGATAGTTTCAGGATGGGGGGACATATATAAAGGATGGGGGGCGTAGTTTCAGGATGGGGCATATATACAGGTTGGGGGACATTTATACAGGATGGGGGACATATATACAGGTTGGGGGGCATATACACAGGATGGGAGACATATATACAGGATGGGGGGCATATATACAGGATGGGGGGGCATATATACAGGATGGGGGCATATATACAGGATGGGGGCATATAGATAAGATGGGGGAATATATATGCCAGAATGGGGTATATATACAGGATGGGGGGCCGTATTTACAGCATTGGGACATATATACCAGGATGAGGGACATGTATACCAGAATGGAGGGGACATATATACCGGAATACCAGGATAGTGGGGTTTATGTACAGGATGAGGGACATATATACTGATTTGTAAGACGGACACTGGCATTATAAGACGGACCCCATTTAACATTAAAAATAATTTATTTTCTCTTTTCCTTCACCAAATTTGGGGGTGCGTCTTATAATCAGGTGCGTCTTATAAAGCGAAAAATACGGTATACGTCTAAACTCTAGCAGAGTGAACCCATGTGACAGAAGAGAGGAGGCTCACTGTAATATTTTTATCATTTGTCCTTTTTTTTCTTTGGAGCCTGCCACTCAGGCTTGGACTGGGTCAGAAGGGAATAGATGAATTCTCCAGTGGGCCCATGTGCAGGATAAGTCACATACTCTCCAACATGAGCAGTAATTGGCCCAATACATTTGATTTGCTATGTAAAGACAAAACCAGCATCTTATCCTTCAAACAAACTAATAAGTGTGTTCATATATAAAAAGCAGAGGTACATTTGTTAAGGATGGTCGGGTAATATTTGCATGTAGCTTAATTGTGTACCCAAGAGTCAATGTTATTAATGGGGCCTTGTCACTCCAGTAAGACACTGCAGGTTCAACGTGTGTTACATTAGTCATATATATTGGATAAAAGGAGACAGTTTTATAAGAAATTAGTTATAGACAATCTGACACCAGGTTAAAGAGCATCAATTGGACATTTTTAATCCTTTTTTGTTAACTCTCACTTAAAGGGTTTGTCCCACCAACTGTTTGATTTAAACTTAATAAGGAACATGAAAAGAAATCTATGTGCAATGCACATTAATAAAAAGTGTGCCGTTTTGTATGTACATTATAATTTTGGCTGTGGCAGGTCATCCTGCTCTTTCTACAGTGGATGGAATATAGCTCTTCCATCTCCTCTGATCAGTCGTGAACAGACATGTTCAGTAGATTCCCTGTTCTGACTTTTGTCTTCATGCTGGGATGCGATCTAAGACTACTTTCACAGCAGCGTTTCTCGGCAATCGCAGCAGACCCGGCAGGTTTGCCACATCTGCCGCATAACGGATCACTTGCGGCAAGACTGCGTTCTGCCTAATGCATTCCCTATGGGACTTGTGGACATGTGTGGCATTTGTGGTTTGGCCCCGATCCACCAAATCCGGCACTTGCGGCAAAGGAAAAAATGCTGCTATTAGCGCTTCTTACTCGTCACATGTGCAAAACTGCAAGTGCCACACATGTCCGCAAGTCCCATAGGGAATGCATTAGGTTAAATGGAGTCTTGCAGCAAGAGCTCCGTGGTGGCAAATGCGGCAAAACTGCCGGATGTGCCGAGAAATGCTGATGTGAAAGCAGCCCAACATTGAAGACGTCAATATCACATGGTATTGGGTATAAAAATGCAACTTTAAGTTAGAGTTAATAAAGGAGGATGAAAGGGAGGAAAAGATGAGAGGGAAGAAAGCAAAGATAGACAGATGTATCATATTTTTGCAGGTCCAGTGTATCGGAGAGGGGAGGAGAAGCTGATTAGAAGAGACTCCTGGGAGAATCTGCCTCTACCTGGTCAAAACGGACATGCTGGTTCCCATTTACAGAAAGTCAATCATCCAAAACTGCAGAGCAATGAGTCAACAGGGTAGTTGAAAACTTGCACTAGATGTGCTCTGATGTGGTTAAAATAAGGATGTGCAAAACTCCACAGATCTTTCTTTTTTCAATTCACAGGCTAACCCCTTTATCACCTCAGTGTCTGAACGGGCCTTAATGACCATCAGTTTTTTGTTTTTTCTTTTTTTTGTAACACTTACCCAAAACGGCGATAAAATCACTACTGGTCCTTTATAAAAGAAGCCTCCTATAACCAAAAAATATACAACCCCTTTTCCCAAGAAGTTGGATTTTTCTGTAAAATGTAAATGCAATGATGAGGACATCTTGGGTAATTTACTGGCTGCCTTCATTTCAGAACTTTCACTAAAAGAAAATATTTGGCAATTATGAAACAAAAATTCCAGTAAAAAATATCCAGGAGTGATGAGCTGCTAGAACCTTACATCAGACAAGAATAGGACAACATTCCTCTCCAAAAACTCCAGCAATTTTCCTCCTGTCCCAACTTATTAAATATGTTACTGCAATTTCTAAATACCGTATATACTCGCGTATAAGCCGAGTTTTTCAGCCCAAAAATTGGGCTGAAAAGTTTCCCCCTCGGCTTATACGCGAGTCACTCGGTTTTTGCTGTGGGGAAGGGGGCTGTGACCAGTGGCTGGAGGAGGCAGGAGGGGGCCGCAGTGACCGCGGGCGGTCACGTGGGGCCGCCTCATTAGTGTAATGAATATGCACGGCATCCCCCCTGTCCATCAGCAGCGGGGGGATGCCGTGCATATTGCACTACACTGGCCCCCAGCAGTGGTACACAGCCCCCCCTCCTTATTATGTGTCCCCCAGGCTGCGGCACCTGTTAAAATAACAAACCTTTCCTACATCCCCTTTCCGGCGCCGCTCCTCCGGTCCCGGCTTCTTCCTGCTTAATTCCAGCACTCAAGGGGTTTCACAGATGTCAGTGCTCGTAGCCTTCAGATAGTGGTGAAGAGACCTCCATGCACATGAGACTAACGTTAGCTAAACCTGCGATGACCGTCTAATGTGTATGGGGGCTCTAACTGATGATTGGTCAAGGGAAATAATGATCCAGCATGTCCGATTACAGGCTGTAGATCCTTTTTGCCACTAATGGTACCTTTACATGCCGCAACAGGATGGTGGCAACAACCGGGTACATGAGAGAAATGTATCTTGCACCGCCAAATCAACCCGCTGTTGCGGTTGTTGCCACCCATCACTTGAGGCACCTGTTTCAGAGCAGAGCCCTAAAACAGGTGGTTTTCAAGGCGATGGTTGCGGGTTGTATCGGGCTGTATCGGCGTGTAAATATGGTAGGGTAAGGTTCATTCGTCACCTAAATAACTCCCCGGGGCGTGATACAGCCTCCGTGAAACCACCCCCCTTCAGCGGTCATTGGAGGAAGCTCCTGCGTTACGATTGGTAGTCGCTGCGTAGGGCGGCATATTTAAGGAGCTGACCACTCACACTACACAATTGCTCGAGCGTCATGTATTAGTCTGCCTCCTGTGCTGGCTGGCCAATCATGATGTTATTGCTTTGTCGGCGTACGGAATTCTCATAATCCACAATTGTGGCACGCCTATGTGTTGTCCCTGCTGCCTTTGTTCCGCCCATATTACCTTGTTATTGCGGCGTGTTAATGTGGTAAGGTAAGCTACAGAAGGTAACTTGTGGCACCCAGCGGTGTATCCAGAGATAGATGTAACCTACCGTAGCGCACCTTGTTGCGGCGTGTAAAGGTGGTGCGATTACCATTTGCAACCGTTTGTGCGTGCTCGTGCACGTGAAGCACCCGGTTGTGGCCACCATCCTGTTGCGGCGTGTAAAGGTACCATAAGTGATAAGCTGCAGCCAGAAACGTCTAACAGCATCTTCCATACAGTATACAGGAACACTGGGAAGAATGAATGCTCCAGTATAATGGAGAGCCAATCAAGCTCGATGAAGGCCAAGTGACCAGACACCTATGTATAGTGCATGGGGGCTTTAGTCAATTGTTTGGCTGACATTTAGCTGTATTTTTAGTCAAGCACACTTGCCCTATAATGTTTTAGGATCAAGTCTGTTAAGTTAAAGATTACAACATCCACGTGACTACATCACCAGAACCACTGGCAATACAATTACACATCACTAGAACCCCTGTCAGTGTATCACCAGAACCACTATAAATACAATAATACCTCACCAAAACCAATGTCAATACAGTAATACATCACCGAAACCAGCCAATATATCACCAGAACCCCCATCAATACAATAATACATCACTATAACCCCTGTCAGTACATCACCAGAACCACCAGCAATACAATAATACATAATCAGAACCACTGTCAATATATCACCAGAACGGTACACCCTCCTTCCACATTTCCCATACTGCTCATCCTCCTCCCACGTTCCATACTGTTCACCCCCATATGTCCCATGCAGCTCATCCTCCATCCATATGTTTCATGTAGCTCATCCTCACCCCCATTCCCCTGAATCCCATGTTGCTCATCCCCCCCCCCCATACATGTCATGCAGCTCATCCATTCCCTATTCCCCTCCTATGTTTCACGCAGCCTCTCCCATCCGACGTTCCACGCAGCCTCTCCCCCATCCCTCATCCATGTACAGTGCCTTGTAAAAGTATTTGGCCCCCTTGAACATTTCAACCTTTTGCCACATTTCAGGCTTCAAACAAAGATATAAATTCTAATTTTTTTTTGTGAAGAATCAACAACAAGTGAGACACAATCATGAAGTGGAACGAAATTTATTGCATATTTTAAAATTTTTTAACAAATAAAAAACTAAAAAGTGGGGCATGCAATATTATTTGATCCCTGTACTTTCAGTGCAGCAAACTCACTCCAGAAGTTCAGTGAGAATCTCTGAGTGATCCAATGTTGTCCCAAATGACTGGTAATGATAAATAGAATCCACCTGTGTGTAATCAAGTATCCGTATAAAAGCACCTGCTCTGTAAGAGTCTCAGGGTTTTGTTTCAAGTGCAGAGAGAATCATGAAAACCAAGGAACACACAAGGCAGGTTCGAGATACTGTTGTGGCAAAGTTGAAAGCTGGATTTGGTTACAAAAAGATTTCCCAAGTTTTAAACAGCTCAAGGAGCACTGTGCAAGCGATCATATTGAAATGGAAGGAGTATCAGACCACCTACCATCTACATGACAGAGATACAGTTGAAACTAGACGTTTAACATACACTATACAAAAAGACACATATGCATATTTTTATCACTATCTGACATGAAATCAGAATAAACCTTTCCTATTTTAAGTCCATTAGGATTACCATAATTATTCATATTTGCCAAATGCCAAAATAATGAGAGAATATTTTAAGACATTATTATTACTTTCTGTAAAGTCAAAACGATACATTTCATTAGTGTTTGGTACCATTGCCCTTAATCTGTACAACTTGGGTCAAACGATTTGGATATCGTTCTCACAATAGTTGGTAGGAATTTGGATCCATTCCTACTGACAGAACTGGTGTAACTGAACCATGTTTGTAGGTTGCCTTGCTTGCACCTGCCTTTTCGGTTTGCCCATAAATTTTCAATAGAACG
This sequence comes from Allobates femoralis, assembly GCA_033576535.1. Taxonomy (NCBI): domain Eukaryota; kingdom Metazoa; phylum Chordata; class Amphibia; order Anura; family Aromobatidae; genus Allobates; species Allobates femoralis. The sequence goes on from JARQOC010000001.1 coordinate 290,819,635, forward strand.
GAGATCAGGACTTTCTGATGGCCACTCAAAAACATTGATTGTTACCCTTAAGCCACTTTAACTAGTTTGTCAGTATGCTTCAGGTCATTGTCGATTTGGAAGAGCCATTTCTGCCCAAGCTTCAACTTCCTGGCTGCTGACTAGAGATGTTTGCTTCAGTATTGCCACATAATCTTATTTCCCTATGATGCCATCTATTTTGGAAAGTGCACCAGTCCCTCCTGCAGCAAAACAACCCCACAACATGATGCTGCCACCCATGTGTTTCACAGCTTGGATGGTGTTCTTGGGCTTCCAAACTTCTCCATTTTTCTTTCAAATGTAATGATGGTCATTATGGCTAAACAGTTCAATTTTAGTTTTGTCAGACCACAGGATATGTCTTCAAAAATGAAGGTCTTTGTTCCTGTGTGCATTTGCAATTAATCTGGCTTTTTTAAGGTTTCCTTTGGAACAATGGCTTTTTCCTGGCAGAGTGGCCTTTTAGCCCATGTTGATACAGTACTCATTTCATTGTGGATAATGATACAATCAGCTTCTGCCATCATCTTCACAAGGTCTTTTGCTTTTGTTCTTGGGTTGATATACACACATTGGAGCAAAGCATATTCATCTCTGGGACACAGAACCAGTCTACTTCCTGACTGGTATGATGGCTGCACATTCCCATCATCTTTATACTTGAATATAATTGTACAGATGAACGACGCACCTTCAGGTATCTGGAAATTTAACCCAAGAATGAACCAGACTTGTGCAAGTACACAATTCTCTTCCTGATACCTTGGCTGATTTCTTTAGTTTCCCAGGATGCTACACAAAGCAGCAGCAAGTTTCAGGTGTGCATTAAAACATATCTACAGCTGAATCTTTAACTGTGATTAGGCAAATAAACCTATTAGAAGCATCCAAACACATGGCATCATATGGGCTACCCCAAATTGTTTAAAGGCATAGTAATCTTAGTGTATGTAAACTTGTGACTTTGCGTAAAGTAAAAAAAATGGCTTAAAACATTCTCTTTTTCATTATGCTGGCATTTGGTAAATATAAAGAATTATGTTAATCCTAATTAACCTAAAATGAAAGGTTTATTCTGATTTCATGTCAGATAGTGAAAAAAAACATGCATGTGTGTCTTTTAATATAGTGTATGTAAACAACTGGTTTCAAGTGTATATATTTATATTCCAACACGCTGCTTGAAACAGGTCCACTTTTTAGAAGGATGAGAAAGACATCGGTGTCTGTAGGAGACCTAACTTTAGCCAAATCAGATGAATAGTGGAGAATGCTAACTGAGAATTAAATATGTGTAGACTAGGCGCAGGTGTATTGAAATGTATACAATGTGTGCAGAATTATTAGGCAAATGAGTATTCTGATCACGATACTTTTTATACATGATGTCCTACTCCAAGCTGTATAGGCTTGAGAGCTAACTACCAATTAAGTAAATCAGGTGATGTGCATCTCTCTAATGAGGAGGGGTGTGGTCTAATGACCTCAATACCCTATATAAGGTGTGCTTAATTATTAGGCAACTTCCTTTTCTTTGGCAAAATGGGTCATAAGAGAGATTTGACGGGCTCTGAAAAGTCCAAAATTGTGAGATGTCTTGCAGAGGGATGCAGCAGTCTTGAAATTGCAAAACTTTTGAAGCGTGATCACCGAACAATCAAGCGTTTCATGGCAAATAGCCAACAGGGTCGCAAGAAGCAGTTTTGCCATATTACAGAGCTGCAATGTTACTGGAGTATCAAAAAGCACAAGGTATGCTATACTCAGGGACATGGCCAAGGTAAGGAAGGCTGAAAAACGACCACCTTTGAACAAGAAACATAAGATAAAACGTCAAGACTGGGACACGAAATATCTTAAGACTGATTTTTCAAAGGTTTTATGGACTGATGAAATGAGAGTGACTCTTGATGGGCCAGATGGATGGGCCGGAGGCTGGAGCAGTAAAAAGCACAGAGCTCCACTCCGACTCAGACGCCAGCAAGGTGGAGTTGGGGTAATAGTATGGGCTGGTATCATCAAAGATGAACTTGTGGGACCTTTTCAGGTTGAGGATGGAGTGAAGCTAAACTCCCAGACCCACTGCCAGTTTCTGGAAGACAACTTCTTCAAGCAGTGGTACAGGAAGAAGTCGGTATTGTTCAAGAAAAACATGATTTTCATGGAGGACAATGCTCCATCACATGTATCCAACTACTCCACATCGTGGCTCGCCAGTAAAGGTCTAAAAGAAGAAAAAATAATGACATGGCCCCCTTGTTCACCTGATCTGAACCCAATAGAGAACCCGTCGTCCCTCATAAAATGTGAGATCTACAAAGAGGGAAAACAGTACACCTCTCGGAACAGTGTCTGGGAGGCTGTGGTGGCTGCTGCACACAATGTTGATAAAAAAATGGTGGGGGAACAAGAGGCGCAATAGTGCCCTATCAAAAGTGACACTAATCAGTATGGGTGGTGTATATAGATTCCACTCACCTATTTCAGTTGTGTAACCCACAACTGGTTTGAAGGCATGAAAGTAATATCAGCTGCTGCAGGACCTCCACCGACCACTCGCACGTGGAAAACTGTCACAAAATTTTGGGAAGCAAGGTGTGTAACAGTCCGCGCTGCTGAGTCCACAGGAAACACAAGGAATGCAAGATATATCTTGTAGCAGTATTCTTCCTTATTTCCTATGCGTTTCGGTGCAGTTCCATACTCCTTCCTCAGGGAGAAACAGTACACCTCTCGGAACAGTGTCTGGGAGGCTGTGGTGGCTGCTGCACACAATGTTCATTGTAAACAGATCAAGCAAATGATAGAGTCTATGGATGGAAGGCTGTTGAGTGTCATCATAAAGAAAGTTGGCTATATCGGTCACTAATTTTTTGGGGTTTTGTTTTTGCATGCCAGAAATGTTTATTTCTAATTTTTGTGCAGTTATATTGGTTTACCTGGTGAAAATAAACAAGTGAGATGGGAATATATTTGTTTTTTATTAAGTTGCCTAATAATTCTGCAAAGTAATAGTTACCTGCACAAACAGATATCCTCCTAAGATAGCCAAATCTAAAAAAGAACCCACTCCAACTTCCAAAAATATTAAGCTATGATATTTGAGTCTTTTTGGTTGATTGAGAACATAGTTGTTGATCAATAATAAAAATAATCCTCTACAATACAACTTGCCTAATAATTCTGCACACAGTGTAGTTTAGTTAAATGTACACCACAATTAATGTACCTGTCCTCTAGTGCAAGAAAAAAAAAAAAAAAGAAAAAAATAGCATAATATATTACCGTATGTTCTATGCCAGTAAAAAGAGGTGTGAAGCCTCTATTGTAAAAGTAAGGACAGAAGCTTACATATCGCACATTGATGATTTGTGAAAAGGAACAGTCATTTACTGTGGGGTCAATAGGTAAATGTGGAAATATATGGACTAGTAAATCATTGCTACAAGCCAACATCTTATGCAGGAGACGAACCTGTGAAAGAATTAATTAGGGAAGGTGTAATGCTTACCTACCCTGGCTCCTGACACGAGACACTCATGGTGCGATAGCACCTTCCCGACCTTCTGCTTTCCTACACCAACCTGACAATTGCACATTTTCAGTGTGCTTCCTAAATACAGTTTTGACTTGCAAAGCACAGCACAGCTTGGTGTTGGAAATGACAGTACTGGTGGCTCTCTATGCTGATACATTCAAATAATGATATTTTTCTGCAGGAATAATAGAAAACGGTATCGGCTTGAGGTGATATTTTGCTCTAGGGATACTATTCCGCTAACACGTCATGCTATTCTGGGATGGCATAAGATCCCGTTTCCTACAACAGAAAACATCCTGACTTTACATTTACATTTGTTTGCCTAGTCAGCTATCTTAGCATATCTGGGGTGTCAAATTTAAGGACTTGTCACCAATATATATTATTCAAGCCCAGAGCATTTACTTTACACAGGCTATATATGCAAAAAAATAAATATTTAACAAAATGTATTTTAGCACTATGTACCAAACATGTATATGCCCTTCAGTGCCAGAAAGGCACTCCACACTCAGAAGACTGGTAGATGAGGTAGCAGCTTTGCCTTTGCAGAATCAGGGGTAAATCCAGAAATAAAAATGCATATGGTGATTGAAATGCATTGTCAACAAGATACTTCTAAAGGAATAAATAATCAGGTGAATTGAGCTCAGCAGCTTCTTTGCCTTGTTTGAGTCATCCGAGGAGTAAAGTGGCATTGAAACTGGTTGAATCAGAAGCTTACAGCATGCTCCACTTACCAGGCCATCTCTAGAGCAGTGCTTACAAGCTCAATAAAAAAAGAGCTTGTAAGTGCTGGCATATGTTCAGCCTCTAATGCTAGAATGCAGTCGTGGTGGCCAACCTATGCAATGAGCAGTCAGTAAGCAAAAAGATCACTGGGGGAGGGAATGAACTTTAATAAATAGTATTGCATACATTAGAGTAAGTCAACCCGAATATAAACCGAGGCACCCAATTTTACCACAAAAAACAATTGGCAAAACTTACTGACTCAAGTATAAGCCTAAGGTTGGAAGCGCAGCAGTTACTGGTAAATTTCAAAAATAAAAATAGATGCCAATAAAATTACATTAACTTAGGTATCAGTAGGTTAAATATTTTTGATCCCCCATCCAAATACATGATCCCCCCATTCCTAGTACATGGAACCCCATCCTGATATATGCCCCCTCGTCTTGGTATACATGATCTCCCAATCCTGGTACATGGACCCCCCTTCTTGGTTCATGATCCCACATCACTTAAGAAAAAAAATAAATGATTATTCTCACCTCCCAACACTCCCACTTGCACCAGCAATGTCTTCCTGTTTTCTCAAGCCGAAAGCTTATCACTGTGTGAGCAGTGCGGACAGCAATAAAGTCACTGTCCTGTGCCCTGATCCATGCAATGATCAGTGTTCAGTAATCGGCATAAGACAGGAAGATGTCGCTGCTGCAGATGGGAACGATGGGAGGTATGATCGTCCAGGATTTTCACAGTTCCCACAATGATGCATGGGAAGCAGTGGATATCCAGACACACAATTGCCCGCAGCAGCAGTAACAGCTGATCAGGGCAGGGCCGCCACCAGGGGGGTACTGCTCTGCCTGGAGTCAGGGGCCCTAGGCCTGATTACAGGGGGTAGGTCTATTGGATCAGGGGCAGGGGGCCCCATACGTGACTGCAGGGGGTGTGGCCATTGGATCAGGGGGGCCTGGCTGTGACTGCAGAGGCCGTGGCCATTTGGAGCAGGGAGACCCGCCACCAGGAGCCCCCCCTGCACTAAGTGGCCCCCAGCGTGTCGCTGATAAACTGCAGTGATCATACAGATCTTGTACTGTAGGACTTTTTGTGACTCACCTAAGGCCCTTCTCATTGTGCAGGGCGTGGAGATTCTGCCTCTCGCCCCGAGTCCTAGGACTAAGGCAGAAGAAAGGAGAGAAGAAGCTCCTCAGCCCCGACACAGACAGACTGTCATCACACTGACAGAGGCTGCAGAGAAGAGGATGCAGCAGGCAGAGGTGAGAGCTCCAGCAGGGGAGACAGAGAAAATAGCTGAACTTTTTAACCCTGAGTGCAGGATCAGTATTTCATTGAATTAATGTAACCATGAAGAGTCTGGTTAATCTCTGTGCACGAGGTGAGCATATACAATGGTGTCTTTTCTACAGCAGTCAGCATTGACACCGAGTTTGGAGCAGTAATAGTGAATCTGGAGTCTAATGTACAATGGCTGGCTTCACACTAGCGTTCCCCTCCGCAGCGTTCTGCGGAGGGGTCCGCAATGTGTGCGCAGCGGCCGCCAGCTCCTATCTTTATAATGGGAGCGCACGGTGCTGCGCTTCACAGCGCAAGACCGTGCGCACCCATTCACTGCCATATGTGATCTGTGCGCAGGCGGATGCCTGTGCACAGATCACACAGTCTTGTCCGCACCAGGGACGCAACATGTTGCGTCCCTGGTGCGGGCGGGAGTGTGTGATTTGTGCGCAGGCATCCGCCTGCGCACAGATTACTCATGGCGGGCAATGGGAGCGCACGGCGGTCTGCAAGCATCTGCAGACACCGTGCGCTCCATTATAAAGATAGGGGCTGCGGTTTGCATGCAGAGACTTGCAGATGCCTCCGCAGAATGCTGCGGAGGCATCTGCAAATGTGAAGGCAGCCTTACACTGATGGAGAATATAAACCTGTGCTGTACTTGTGGTGGAGACATTGTCCTGATATATTCCAGTCTCCGCTGCCAATCAGTCTCCAGCTGGAAGTGTGGAGTGAGTTCTGTATTCATCATATTGGAATACATCTTTAATTTACAGCTGATAAGAATCAGCACTACCTCTGATCATGAGCCATGTCTGATATTACAGTATAGCTGCATTCTAGTGACTGTGAATGAGCTGTAGTACCAGACACAGCCTGTGAATAAGAGCAGCACTGCTGTTTCTGAAATATAAATAGCCCCAAAATGTTAAAGCAGATTTTATAACTCAAGCATATCACACTTTTAAAACAAAACTATGGCATTATACTACATTGGCAGTATATATTACTTGACAAGAAATGACAGGCAATCACTATACAGAGCAATGGACCATAGGACAGGAATGTAAACGTTTGGGACTTATTTTAGATTCAATATACTGTTAACCCCTTCATGAATGGGCCATTGTTCATTTTTATACTCTACTTATTTCCTCCAATACTTCTAAGAACTCTAGCTTTTTATTTATTTACTAGCTGTACTACCCGGCTATGCCCGGGTTAATAAATAACAAAATAGAATTTGAATATGTCATATTAATGACCTGTAGGAAAATAGAAGCTGAGCTGTGATTGGTTGCTATAGGAAGCCTGATAAATCTCCAGCTAACAGTAAACCCTCCCCCCGGCCGGGCAGTATATGTTACCTCACACATACACATAATAGACAGCTCACGTGACTGACATCTGCCTTAACTCCCTATATGGCACGTGTTGCACACTGGCTGTTTTTAATCAGATGTTTATTTTTGGAAATTAAAGATTGCACACGTATGAGGCGAGTTGTGTGAGGCGATTTTTGCACATCTCTGTCTGTCTGTGTGGTGTGTGTGTCCCTGTGGGGTGGGTGCATGTGTCCCTATTAGGTGTGTGTGTCCCTGTGGGGGTGTGTGGGTCTCTGTGTTGTGTGTGTCTCTTTGTGGTGTGTGTGTGTGTTCGGGTGTGTGGCGAGTATCCAATGTTGGGGCTGCACCTTAGCGACGTTACACTTGCTGTTACTCTTTGTGTGCATGGGGTGTGTATACATGTCCCCGTGCATGGTGAATATCCCATGTTGGGGCCCCACCTTAGTGACTATATGCTGGTATATGCTGTTAGTCTTTGGCGCTGTCATTAAGCCCCTCTCATTCATAACTGTCAACTGGTAACAGTCACTTTTTCCCCATATGTAGATAGGGGCAAAATTGTTTGGTGAACTGGAACGCGCAGGGTTAAAATTTCGCCTCACAACATAGCCTATGATGCTCTCGGGGTCCAGATGTGTGAATGTGCAAAATTTTGTGGCTGTAGTTGCGACGGTGTAGATGCCAATCCTGGATATACATACACACATACATACACACATTCAGCTTTATATATTAGATTAACATAACTGTACAAGAATCACCCCGCTCATTTTACCACACCGTGTACTGAAAAACAGGAAAATCCAGTTGGGGTGAAACAGTTATTAATAGTTTTAAAAACATTTTTATAAATTTTTACTTGTAAAATAAATTAAGATGAGGGGGTCATGGTGGTGGAGGATTGAGGTTACCTTACAAGGGTTATTAAGGGGCAAGGGGGAAATTTATGATAGGACAATATGGAGTACCGTAAATTGGGACATTATGGAGCAATTAGAGAGGGGATTGTGGAAGGGGGCATACTATAATGAGGAGCAAGGATCTTTATGCAGAGATGTAGTATGGGGCAGATATTATAGAAAGGGGAAGTTTTGGGGGACATTATGAAATGGACAGGGGAAATTTTGGAGAAGGGCAGTGTATGGGGGGATAATTATAGAGGAGAAGTGTTTGGGGATAATTATAGAGGGGCAGTGTGTGGGGCGCTATTTATAGAGGAGCAGTGTGTGGGGGGATAATTATAGAGGAGCAGTGTGTGGGGGGCCATTTATAGAGGAGCAGTGTGTGTGGGGATATTTATAGGAGGAACCCACATCCCTTACTCATCCCAATTGGAAGGCCCCTGCTATTAATTCCAGACAGCCCCGTGTGCGGCGCTTGTGAAAAGGGCCCCCACCTCTGTACAAGGTAATGAACAATACCACCAGTATTATTTTGCCTCATGTGGCATTTACTGTATTGTTCACATCCCTCTTCAGCTCACATAAAGAATAATGTATAGAAAGAGATTTTATCACAGTCTTATTTTCATATAGAGATTCTGTATCAAAGCATGGCTTATAGCAGATTTAAATACAACGGGAGAAGGGGGGAGGGGGCACCCAGTAACCTCAGGTGCTCAGCTGGGATAATGCAACAGTGGTCGGACTGGATGTTGTCTGTTCTGGGTTTTTTCCCACCTTTCATTTGCTTTAATCACAAAGACTAGAGGAGCATGACATAAAAAAAAAAAGAGAGTAGAGTAGGGCCCTGCCAAAAGAGTCTACCTTGTCGTGGAGTCAGGCTTAAAAAAATATTTGGCCAAACAAAATATGATGGCTATGATAGTATGTGACCTGGTGTTTGATGGGAACTGTTAACATGTGATTGGTGTATTGCAGAAGTGGAGTTTTTCCAAAGCAGGCGGTAAACTATGGAAGGTTTGAGGGGTGGGGGCAGAGCTTTGATGGGGCGGAGCTTGGGTTGGCAGAGGCACAGGGGGGACTCCAAAATTTGTCCAGTCAGGTGCCCTGAAATTTCTAGTGGCAGCCATGGATCAGGTTTCTGTCTATTTAAGTGAATTTAATATTCATCTCTCCCCCGACCCACCTCTCAGCACCGGTTTCAGTGCTGAGAGGAGATAGGCGGGGAGAGTACAGTGAATTAGATTAAAGAGCAGTCCCACAGCAGCCTGATCCAGCCTCCGGTTACTGCTCCAAAGCAGCCTCCTGCTACAGCATAGCACTCTCGTAGGACCCTCACTCGAGTATAAGCCAACAAGGGCTTTTTCTGCATAAAAAATATGCTGAAAAAGTCGGCTTGTACTAGAGTACAAATAGTAAACTGGAGAGATGCTCAGTTTCACAAGCACTATCCAATTATGCAGATCAATAAAAATGTGAATAAAGGCCCCTTCACACACAGACTTTCCAACGATCCCACCAGCGATCCCGACCTGGCCAGGATCGGTGGAAAGTCTCTTTGGAGTTGCTGGTGAGCTGTCAAACAGGTAGGTCTATCCAACGACGCAGCAGCGATACGGACCTACCGAACAACCTCGTAGGCCGTTGGAGATGTGTCAGACAGCAGCGATTGACGACTCCACACCTATTATTAGGGTGTGGTGTTTTGGCGCTGAACACACCTAGGTGTTCTTTAACATGCCCCCTCAGCTCTGACTGGTGATTGCTAGTGCGTTGTGATTGGCGACCCCAAGCTTGAAAAGATGTCCAAAAGTACAACTTGTGTCCCTTTGTTCCTGAGCTTGTGACCTGGCGGATCTTTGTACAGCTCTCTGTGCAGTGACTTCACACTGCTCTTTATAGTATCACAGCCTGGAGAACTCTAGGATTCACAAACCAGCATGCTGAGGAACATAGTAGCTTTGAAACAAAGGACGCAAGCACTAGTAAGTTGCCCTTTTTCAGCGAAAGCCGCCAATCAGAACGCAGCAGCGAACACCAATCGGAGCTAAGGGGGTGGGAAAGGGAACGCAAAAGCACGCCTAGGTGTCATGGTTTGGAGTTGCTAACAAAGTCGTTGCTACAGTGTCAAACACAACAATCCATGCTGACCAGTGGGAGACAAAGGACCAGAAAATGGTCCTGATCGACGTGTAGTGAACAGCGACTTCACAGCGGGAGCCAGGGCACTGGTGCGTGTCACACACTGTAACGTCGCTGAAGAGGTCGCTGTTACGTCACAAAACCAGTGACATTGCAACGACATCGTTAGCGATGTTGTAGTGTGTGAAGGGGCCTTAACCATTTAAGGCAGAACAAAAATCATAAGAAACCAGCCACTGTATATACATCTTGTTACCAAGAAGCAGCCATCCCACACCACCAAAAGAAAAAAAAATTAAAGTGAGAACAACAGAAACACTTTTCACATTCTTATGCTCTAGGTGCACATAAAAAAGGGAAAGAAGAAAACAAAGACAACTGGATTATCCAACATCTATTCACAATCTTTTACAATTCGGATGGATTAAATAGCCCTGGACAGGAAAAAAATAAAAATTAAACAAGTACATTTATTTAAAAAAAAAAAAAAAAAAAGGACTCATCACCAAAAGCTATAAGATGTATTTTCCTTATGTTAACTAGGGGGCTGAAAGATGTGATATAGTGCAGGATGTGCACAAAAATCTGCAGTGACTACAAACTTGCGAATCCTCACAACGCGCACGGTGCGCACTGTAAGGATTTTCAAGTGTCAACTGTCATTTGACTGAAAAGATGCAATATGCATACTTCTGACCAGATCCCAACTAGCTGTGTGCTGCCTGAAACGGGCACTGAGATACAATCAATAAATCATCTAAATATGTACTTCTGAAATAGGTATAAATAAATACTAGCCCTCGAGTGATGTTAAATAGAAGAGCCAACTAGCATCTGGAATGGCTAACCGTTTAATGGAATGCACTCTGGTGTTGACATGTCCCGGCTCCCATTACTGACATGATAGTGCGACAGTGATGTTTTATCACTATAGCCATACCAGTTTAGGTTATGTGAGCATGCTGAGTGTTTGGTGCAGAAATTTTCTGCACCAAATCTGCATCTTCTGACAGAAAAGTGCACCAAAAAATAGCTGCGTTTTTAATAATGAAGTCAATGGGTGGAAAGGCTGAAAACCGCAGGCACATCTGAACCAAGAATTGACATGCTGCTGATTTTTTCGCCAACCAAATTTGCACCAAATCTGCAAGGAAAAAATAAGCAACATGTGCACAATACTTCAGAATTCCCAGTGACTTAATAAGGAATAAGAATAGGCAGCAAGATTTGTGACAAAACTGCACCAAAAACACACTTCAAAAAATGCACACAAAAACACAATGTGTACACAGCCTAAGTCTTTCTCTGAAACTTTGCTATAAGCCGACTCCAAACAATTAGATTGGTAAACCCCACAAACAGAAAAAAAATACAAATACCAGGAGTACATTTTTTTTTCAGTCACCACTCCTCATAAAAAAAAAAGTAATAAAACAATTCGGAACCCTCTACGTAACTACTCTATTCCACATTGGTATAATTAAAGCCATTGGTCTATTGGGGTGATTGATTTAATTCTAGGCTTGGCCATGGCCAGGGTGTACTTAACTATGCTTGGCAGTGGCGTAACTTGAAGCTCATGGGCCCCGATGCGAAAGCTCCAACGGGGCCCCCAATTATTACAAATCTTTAACAGCAATAGTCATTTCTATAGGCCAAGAGGACTTTTGGGGCCCCATAGGCGCCGGGGCACAGGTGCAATCACAACCCCTGCACCAGTTGTAGTTATGCCCCTGATGCATGATTTTACAGTCACTTTCTGTTGACAGACCTCCTTTGACTTCTTCCCTCCTTTTTCTTCTTGCCATGGCCTTTTTGCGTTTTCGTTTTTTACTCCCCTTCTTCCAAGAGCACTAACTTTTTTTTCTTTTTCAGTCACTATAGCCGTATCCAAGTGCAGAGAAAGTGCAAATAAAAAGAGCTATTTATCTATTTTTTTCTTTCTCTGTTCATTATATGGTAAAACAAACTGGCGAGTTTGATCCTTCAGGTCAGTATGAATAAGTAATTACCAAAAATGTATAGGTTTTCTTTCATTTAAATAGTGGAAAAAAAATTCTGAAATTTGTAAAAGAAAAATGTTTTCACTTTTGACGCCATTTTCTGAGAACCGTAATGCTTTTTGTAAAGGAAATATGTATTAGTCATCAATGACTAAGACTTTCTAGCTGAAACGCGTAGGATTGGGTCCTGTGTTCTGCTTTGGGGCTCACTAATGCTGCACTGGACTTTTAATCAAGAAAAATAAAACTGTGTTTTAAAAAAATTCCTGGCTCCTGCTGTTGCTGGACTGCAACTATTTGTCAGTATGTACATGGTGACTTGCTAAATACCGTATATACTCGTGTATAAGCCGAGTTTTTCAGCCCAAAAATTGGGCTGAAGAGTCACCCCCTCGGCTTATACACGGGTCAATACGGTAATCCTATGGTGGGGAGGCTGGAGGAGGCGGGAGGAGGCTGATGACTGAGCGGCCCATCACGTGATGCCGCTCATTAGATATGCACGGCTCCCCCCCCCCATCACAGCAGCAGGGGGAGCCGTGCATACAGCCCCCCAGTGTATACAGGCAGCCCCCCAGTGGCACTAGCCCCCCCATCATGTGAAGAGCCTCCCACACTGTGCAGAGCCCCCCGCTGCATTATCTTACCATCCAGGGTCTTCTTCACCGTGGGTCCTGCAGTCATCATCGCGAGCTGTGTTCAGGTCTCACGTGACCCGGCGCGATGACGTCATTCCACTGCGACCGCCGGGTCACATGAGACCGGGAACACAGCGCACAAGGATGGACTGGAGGACCCGCGGTGAAGAAGACCCTGGATGGTAAGATAATGCAGCGGGGGGCTCTGCAAAGTGTGGGGGGCTCTTCACATGATGGGGGGGTGAGTGCCACTGGGGCCTGCTTATACCCCTGGGGGCCTGCTGTATACCCCTGGGGGCCTGCTGTATACCCCTGGGGGCCTGCTGTATACCATACTGCTGAGGCCTGTATACCACTGGGGGGGGCCTGTATACAATACTGCTGGGGGCTGTATACCACTGGGGGGACCTGTATACCTTACTGCTGGGGGCTGTATACCTGTCCTGGTGGCTGTATACCATACTACTGGGGCCTGTATACCACTGGGAGGGCCTGTATACCACACTGCTGGGGGCTGTATACCTGTGCTGGGGTCCCACCCTCGGCTTATACGCGAGTCAATAAGTTTTCCCAGTTTTTGGGGGCAAAAGTAGGGGGGTCGGCTTATACACGGGTCGGCTTATACACGAGTATATACGGTAAGTCCTTCCAAGTTTCTGTTGGTCTGAGGATGATAGGGACTGGCTACAAGCTGCTGCACTTGTATTTTCTTGTAGAGACTTTCCCTCAGATTGGACATAAATTGGGTTCCCCGATCAATTAAAATCTCCCTGAGGAAAATGAGAAAACACAGTCAGTAGTACTTCAGCCACTTTAGCAGCTCATATGGAAGACAGTGCCACTGCTTCTGAATTTCGCATACCATAGTGGACAACTGTTTGAATGAAGAGTTTGCAAGAGCCACTAGGTATTGTGAGTGGCCCAATAATATCCACATCCACTTGTTGGAAAGGTTCAATCACTGGCAGTGGTATCAGTGGGGCTTTTTGCATGTTCCCAGTTTTTCCAACTCTTTGACAAATTGTGCAGGATCGACAGTAATTGGCAATTTCCGTCCCCCATACTGGGTCAGACGAGCTTTAGCCTTTTGTAAAGCAAAGTATACAGCCAGAGGCATTTCATAAGCGATCCTTAATAACTGTTCCCTGAATTGATAAGGAATGACCAGACGCTTCTCACAGTCCCAATACTCTGTTGTACCAGTGGGGAAAATAGAATTATTCTTACCGTTAATTCGGTTTCTAGGAACATTCCATGACAGCATAGGAGGTTACCTCTCCATGTCCTAATAGGGATAGAAAGCACAAGAGAGGTTAAAAGGACCCTCCCACCTCCCACTAGCCAGTGTCTTACAAAGAACTATAGCATTGAAGGGACAGTAACAGTAACACATTCCAGGATAAACATGAGGAAAATAGGCAGGGAATTAAGTGATGTTGTGGAAGGTTCCAAGAAACCGAATTAACGGTAAGAATAATTCTATTTTCTTTAGTCACCTTCCACGACAGCATAGGAGGAATATCAACTAATTTAAAAAGTCAAATCCCTGTTGGAGCCCAGGTCCATACAATAGTGCTTTGTGAAAGTATGTAATGAGGACCATGTAGCAGCCTAGCAGATCTGCTCCGGAAAAGCCCCTGCCCTTTCCGCTCAGGAAACTGAGGAAGATCTGGTGGAATGAGCAGTAAACCCAGAAATCCTAGAAGGTGCTGGAAGCTGATGGTTAAGGTAGGATTCTGTAATGGCTCATTTGATCCAGTTGGCTATAGTACTCTTAGCCACTTTCTTGCCCTTATGTTGACTGAAGGGTTGGATAAAAGAGGTTGTGATCCACATGCCAGGGAGCCGTCACCTCAAGGTAATGTAGCACCGTCCTACAGACATCCAATCAATGGAATTCTTCTTTCTTTGGAGTACGAGGATGTTGACAAAAGGAAGAACTATCGACTGGGAGCGATGGAAATCTGAAACCACCTTGGGAAGGAATGAAGGGTCCAGCTGAAGGACAATGCTGTCATCCTGGACTGTTAAGTACGGTTCCCGGATGGATAAAGCATGAAGCTCCCCAACCCGTCGAGCAGAAATAAATGCCACAAGAAAAGCCGTTTGGTGAAACAATAACCAGATATTACAAGATGACAGTCGTTCATAGGGAGAGCGTGAAAGTCCAGTCAGGACTACATTGAGGTCCCAAGAGGGTAAAAGGACCTTGGTTGGTGGACAAACCCTGGCAGCAGACACCATAAATCGACGACTCCAGCGATGATTCGCTCAATCAGCATCAAACACGGAACTGAGAGTAGAAACTTCAATGTACTGGGTTTAAGAACTAGGTCCAAACCATTCGGAGAAAGTCAAAAATTTGCAATATATTTAGGTGGAGTGGGTCAGGAGGATGAGAACCACACCAGGAGGAAAATCACTTCAAAATCTTATTATAAAATTGCATTAGTGACCGGCTTACGGTTTTGTTGCAAGGTAGCCACCACTTTCTCAGATAGGCCCTGAGCCCTCAGCACCTGGGCCTCAGAAACCATGCAGCTAAACTGAGCTTCTGCGGAGCCAGATGGAACAGTGGACCCTGGGACAGTAAGCTGGGGTGTGGACTCAAGATGACTGGTCCGTCGACTTTGAGTGCCACTATCAGGTTGCACCAACTCGTCCTTCGCCATAAAGGAGCTAGCAAGATAGTAGGAACTCCTTCGTCCCTGACCTTCCTCAGTGTTCTTGCTAAAAGGGGGATAGGAGGGAAGGCATAGGCGAGCTGAAAGCCCCATGTCTGGGAGAATGCATCCACCCCTATTGCCCTTGTCTCTTGGATCCAGGGAGAAAAATGTTGCAACCTTTCAATTTGAGCTGGAGGCAAACACGTCGATTTCCGGGGTACCCCACCTCGCTACCACTTGGTCCAGGCTCCACTCTCCTAAGTGGACATCATGGCGACTCAGGACGTCCGCCTAAAGGTTTAGTGGCCCCCTCAGGTGGATGGCTGAAAGTGACAACAGGAATTGCTCGGTCCAGAGGAAGATTCGAGAGGATACGGACTTCAGGGTACTGGACCTCGTACAGCCCTGGGGACGGAGGTGTGCCACCATGGCGACATTGTCCGAATACACCAGAATGTGAGATTCCCTGACTTGAACCTGAGCAGCCAGGAGGGCTTCTTCGACCGCCCTCAGTTCCCGGTAATTGGAGGATCTGAAGGAGCGATGAGAAGGAAGTCGTCCAGATATGGCACCAGACAGACGCCACGACCCCATAGCAAGGCAACTACTTCCACGATTATCTTTGAGAAAATTCTGGGCGCTGAGGAGATCCCAAAGGAAAGGACACTGAAATGAAAGTGGAGGACTTCCCCTCTGTACAGAATTGAGAATTTTAGGAACTTCCTGTGCGAGGATGAATGGGCACATGAAAGTACGCATCTTTCAAGTCGATTGTTGCCATCTGGTGGTGCAGCCCTATAAACAGAATCGCAGACCTGATTGACTCCATCTTGAAATGACGGTATCGGACATGAAGGTTGAGGCGTTTCAAGTTTATGATGACCCGGGAGTCCCCAGATGGCTTTCTGACTAAGAAGAGGCAGGAGTAGAGACCCATCTCCTCTACCTGGCTGGGAACAGACGAGATGGCATTCGTCCAAAGGAATTCTTGCACTTTGGCGTACAAGATATCTTGAGCCCCCTGCAAGGGCCGGGCAGTGACCCGGAGACCTAGTGGAGCAGGCAACTCAAACTCGATGAGGAGACCCTCTGAAATGACCTCTAGCACCTACTGGTATTTGGTGATACGCTGCCACTGGGGAAGAAAGGCCGAGAGTCGCCCCCCCCCCACCAGGATTGAGCCACTGTTTGCCAGGTGCTGCTGCTGAGAAGGGACGAGGATATTTTTTCTTCTACTCTTTTGGTAACTCCACCGGCCCGATTTCCCCTTCCCCTTGGGCTGGGGGGCCTGAGGCACCAAGGGACAATAGGACTGTTTCCTGCAGGGGGTTTTGCTCTGGAAGAGCCTTGCGGTCAGTCGCCTTATCCAGAATGTCATCAAGGGCATGCTCAAAGACTAAGTCCCTTTTAAAGGGGAGAGAGCAAAGCCTCATCTTGGAAGTGGAATCCCCACTCCACATTTTCAGCCACAAAGCCTGTCTGGCGGAGTTGGACAATACTGAAGTCCTGGCTGACAGACTGATTCATCAGAAGCAAAACTGGCAGATTCTCAGAGAAAGGGAAGGGAATCGAGTATCTCTTCCCTCGGGGTGCCCTGTGAAATATGAGATTCCAACTGATCAAGACATTTGAGCAGGGACTTGGAAACACAAGTGGAGGCGATATTCACCTGAATAGTAGACGAGGAAGCCTCCCAAGATCTCTTCATAAAGCTCTCAATCTTTCGGTCCATTTGGCCCTAAGTTGGGAGGTATCCTCAAGCGGAAGTGCAGGTTTTTTTTTAGCCACACGAGCTACCTGCACATCCGCTTTCGGGATATCCTAGTGAAGCTCATTATCCTCTAGAGGAAATCTATGACTGGGATCACACCTGAACTTTTTCTCAGGAAATTCCCACTCCTGAGAAATTAGATTCAGGATGGTGGAATGAACCGGAAAGCCGACTTGTGTGGCAGATTTAAGGCCAGCAAACATCTCGTCTTGAACGGAAGGGAGAACCTGCTCCTCTTCTAATCCCATAGTGCTCCGAACTGCCCCAATCAGCCCCCTCATATCTTCTGAGGAGAAAAGGAATCTTCTCAGTTCAGCCTCTCTGGAGAATGGGGCTTCATCAGGTCTATCAGAATCTGAATCCGGGACTTCCTCAGAGTCTGAAGGGGCTGTCTGGAGCTTCATCTTAGGGAGGGAGGCCCAGCTGTAGGAACTGCCGGTAAGAGTGAGGCTAGGGAAGCCTGTATCTCCTGTTTCACCATGGCCCTCAATTCATCTACCAGACTAGGGTGTTCAGCCCTAACGATCTTGTCTGTGCAGCTATGGCAGAGCTTTTTGTCCCATCTTGGAGGGAACTTCTTAGTAGAAACAGGGCACTTATTAGACTTCCCAGAGGTTTTCTTGGGGGCCAAGTCTGGTCTCGCTAAAAAAAACAGAGTGCAAGGGTACTCTCAAACTGCTCCTTTAGGCAGAAATGCCCCCCCCCCATCCTACAGACTTACTGTGGTAGGGGGAACACTGGGCTCTGCAGATACAGGGGAAGACATAGCAGTACACCTCAATACAGCACCTTACTGTGGCTCAGATGTCTTCAGGACAGCCTTAATGATCAGAAGAAAGTCCTGCCTCCCAGTGTCTCCAAATCGTCTCCCCACCACCTGTAAGGGTCCTGGGCAGGGCGCAGTCAGCGGTGGCATGTCCACATGCTGTCCCCACTGGGCATGGGAACCCGGAAGCGCTACGCTCTTCGCCGGGGAAGCGCGTTACCAGAAGTCCCACCCACCGACGTCACTCACGGGGAGCGCGGGACACATACAAATGCAGGAAGAGGCCGGCGGGCTCCGGAACAGAGGAGGCCGCCGGCCAGGGAGCCACACAGCCCGCATCACCCCATTGGGGATCCAGAGGGCCAGGGCAGCGGTCCCACCATCAAGCGAGTGGGAGCAGCAAGAGGAGCAGAAGCCCGACTAACACTGCCCGGCTGGAGAACAAACAAAAAAAGATATACTGCAGCTTGCCGGTCACCACAGCATAGGAGAAAGAAACAACCTCTCCTTGCCCCATGGGCACAGGGAAGACACTGGCTAGTGGGAGGTGGGAAGGTCCTTTTAACCTTTATTGTGCTTCCTGTCCCTATTAGGGCGTGGAGAAGCAACCTCCTATGTGGAAGGTGACTAGAGAAAGTCTCTTTATACAGCCCCCATAGTCCCAGTATATTCTCTCTTGGTCAGACAGCAGAGGGGTTGGTCTGCAAGACATCTTAACTTTTCCAGTATGGCATCTGTTAGCAAGGCCTTCTGGAAGCTCTGACTATCCGTGTGCAGGCCCCAGTCTTGTATGAACCCCAGCCTCTGGTCTAATGCTGAGTCTTAAAGGGAACCTGTCACCCCAAATCACCCTTGTAAGCTCTAAATACATGTCCCTGAAGCATTACAATACAGTCCTACACATCCCTTTGTGAGGTTTTAGTGAAATATGAAAGTGCAATAAAGTCGTGAAATGTGATGCCGTGACGCGTCATTTCCGGGCGGCCGGGGCGCTGTTGTCTGACGCGCACCGGCCGACTTCAGCATGCGATCTGCGCATGCGCTGAAATTGGCCAGTGCGCGTTCACAGAGAGAGGCAGGTGCGCGTCAGAGAACAGCGCCCCGACTGCCCGGAAATGACGCGTCACGGCATCACATGACCGTGACGTCGCGGGCGCGAGAATCTGAATCGTGCCCGCGCTAGAAAGTTTGAAAAAACGCCCATTAGGGCGTAATACAGCGGCACAGGGGAACCGCCTAGCAGACAAGGAGGCTTGGGAACGCCCCACTGCCATGGATTTAGTAAGTTTACAAACGACTTTATTGCACTTTCATATTTCACTAAAACCTCACAAAGGGATGTGTAGGACTGTATTGTAATGCTTCAGGGACATGTATTTAGAGCTTACAAGGGTGATTTGGGGTGACAGGTTCCCTTTAAGAGTCAGTTATTGGGGACCTCAGTGGGTCTGCCATGTGAGGAGGATCCTAGAGTCTTACGAGTGTCGTCCATTTTTTGATCAGTGTGACTTCCGTGTGTAATCTGTTTTTTCTCTCAGCAGCTATTTACTGTATAATCATTTACCAGAACAATTTTTACATTGGTCTGAGCTACAGAATGATAATGTATCACTAAAAAATCGGATCCCTCTGGGATGGTCTGTGTGCGGTCCGACAGCGGTCCTTGAGTTTTGTCGGACCCATAGACTTGCATTGGCGAGTCTCGAGGGCGAATCGTATACTGTCGCAGCATGTTGCGACTGCTTTCTCGGACGAGAAAAAAAACGCCCGACACTAGCAAATGTATTCTTGGACATTGATTAACATTGGTCTGACTGCAATGCGAGAAAAACACGGATTGCAGTCGTCCGGCTTTCACGCCAGTGTGTCCGTACCCTAATACCTCGGGTTGAGTCTCAGCAGCAGCCTGACTGTGGTAAAGCATCAGCGTGCAACAACAAAAGAATGTCTGATCCCCGGGACCTCAGAAATAGTAGATTTAGACAGGCCAGGGGGATCGACTGGCAGAGGGAGGGGGAACAAGGAAAAAGGAGACAAAATGCTTGCAATGTCACTGAATGTTTCTAGAGAAACAGTAACAAGGATACGTCACAAATTTATTTTTTAAAGAATACAGTGTACACTACCCTCTGGGCACGAAAAACCTGCGCTAGAAACAAAATGAGCATAAACTGTGCAGTAAGTAAATTGTAATAGTACATATATAAATAAGGCCCCTTTTACATCAGCGTTATTTTTAAATTGCAGCAGATCCGGCAGATTTACTGTATCTGTCGCCTAACGGCCGACTTGCAGCACACCCCATGCATGGTCAATGGGGCTTGTGTTCAGGTGCGGCAAGTGAGGTTCAGCCGGATGCAGCAAATCCGGCACTTACGGTGGCAAAAAAAACCCGCTAACTGCGTTCTTTTTGCAGCCGCAACTGCCGAATTTAATGGATCGCAGCAAAACTGCAATTGCCGCAAGCCCCAGAATGAATGGGGGCTTGCCGCAAGCATAGCGCAAGTGGGCCGTTAGGCGACAGATACGGTAAATCTGCCGGATCCGGACAGAACCTCTGATGTCAAAGGGGCCTAACATAGGGTACTCTGTAAACACTGTTTTTGATCAAAAAAAGTGTAAAAGCCATGCCAGTGCCGTTGGTTGACAAGATGAATACAAGTGGATACGACTGTCCTGATGGGGGTATGATTTTTTGAGTTCGGTTTGTTTTGTTTTGTTTGCTTTTTTTTCCAAAAACAGTGTACCCTATGTTATTTATATGAGCTCTTACTATTTAGTTACTTATGCTCATTTTGTTTCTATCTTAGCTTTTGCCTGTTAAATTGCCACAGTGTGAACAGGCACAGGCTCCTCCTACAGGTTGCATATATACTAACTTATGCCCTGACTCATTTCTCTCATTTTTTTGGTTTTACTACCTGGACATGACAGTAGAAAAAAGCCATAACCAGCAGGCACCAGATTCCTGAGGAGGCAGGGGATCAAAACCCCTCAAATGACGGCAATAGTCCTGGAGCAAACTTTGGTGACAGCATGCACTAAAGTTTCAATTTGCATAGTAAGACACATATTAAATGCTAATTGTCTTCAAGCCCTACACCTCCACTGACCCCTCAAAATAAGAAAAGACTGCTTAAAGGGTTATTCACTCTATGACTGCAGACTTATGAATCTATACATTGCACGCACTGTTCGATGTGATGATTCACAGGTTTCAGAGCTGGAAATGGTAGTCACGTGGTTGAGAGTATGCGATATGCATACTCCTGGCTACATTCCGACTAGAAGGTCGCTGCCTTTCTCAAAGTAAGTGTATTAAGAGAGGCCGCCACTCTCTAATCAGAATGTGGGTGGAAGTATGCATATCGTATATTTGTCACCGCCGTTCCCAGCTCTAATAGCGAATGCTGACTTTGCACAGTGCGTGCGATGTGAGGATTCACAAATCTGCAGTCATATGGAGTGACTCATGAGTGACTGCAGACTTATGGATTTAAACTGGACAACCCCTTTAGCCTATCAATAAATTACAGAAATTTCAGAATTTTCTTCTGCCCCTTTGGTGTTCGGTTATCTTTGATCAATTTGACGGGTCAGATGTACCCATGCCCTGTAAGCTCTTATCTGAGCAGTGTTGCCTGAAATGTTGTGGAACAAAAGGTGAAAGAATGTTGCACAACACTGGCATAAACACTGAGAAATTGGGGCATGAATGCCTCTTTTTTCCGTAAGCTACATATTTAACCACATTATATTAGTAAGGTGTTTTCACTCCAGCTATTCTGAACTAACTTGTGGCCAGAAATCTCCCCAAAAATTGAGCTCAGCTCTGTATAATGCAGAAGGCCAATTTTCCTTTATTTGATTACAGTTCTCTGCCTGGTGTTAGGACCATGCTACCCAAATGGCAAATTGGCAATGCAGGGTCTGTGCAAATAACGAGCCAGTAAAGGATGCTGCGAGACTGAAGCCTTGAATTAACATGTGGAGCTTAGCAACAGTACAAGGTGAATATCTCCTCAAATACAGGGCATTACCATACTGTATAGTAGATTTAGATTAAATAATGGGGTTTAAAAGGAGAACATAGGATTTAATTGGGACTTTAGTTACTGCTTATTCTTCTATAATACTTGTTGTGAAGTGGAAGTGGCCAAGTGTTACACATGACAAATGCCATTTTAATGTTTATTAAGTTTCCAAGATAATAATGTAAATAAATAAATAATACAACCAGGCGTATATTATGCCAAATTACATATAGCTCACCAATAAATAACATCATCAATAAGTTAAATTACCTTCAGCCTTGCCTCTGGATATTTACATGCCCGAAGCAGTGTACTGTGTATGCACACTGCAAATCTAGTGGAAAAATGTATGTCAAATTATTTAGCCAGAGGATGAGGGGATTTGAAAATAGCAAGGTGGTTAAACTTTAACAAAATCTTCTAGAAAGTCTATTAAATTATAATCGCTGTTGCACATTTTGTTAAAAGAGTGATGTGATTTTTAATTATTATGTCATTGCCTCTGGCGGAGTCCAGGAGCGCTGCCAAGGATACATGCTTGGAATGATGCTGCACGCTAAACAGTCATTCAAGCAAATTCGGGGTCTGCACAAAACTATTAAAAAAAAATGGAACCGGCCTTTTTCCTCATGCAGCCCAGAGGGTTTAATTAAATAGGAATACTGATATTTCACGCATTACCTGAAAGGGTTAACAGGTTCTTTTGTGTCCAATTAGCCACTTGTTGTAATTGCACGTGTGTGATGTGGTATATAGCTATATTTAGGACTTAATAATAACAGAGGCCTGAAGAATAATGGGCCTGCTATCTAATCCAAAATGTCACAGTAACACTGATGTTTTCCTTGCTGAACTTGGAAGCCCAAGAATGGATTTTTAAAGCATTATTTATTAGTGGCAATGTCTGAACGTAGTGCTTTCTTCAGTGTTTGCTGCCTTTTACTTCAGCCCTAGATCTGTCGTGAATCATGACATATGGGAAGAGAGGCACATTTAATAAGGTCTATTGCTGAATAAGAATTCAGAACTCTCTCCATCTTCCTTTAGATCCCAAGACTATGATGTCATACGACAGATATGCTGTGGTTTTTACACTACAGATTTTTACACCGAAAAGCTGCTGCAAAATAAGACATATGAGCAAAAGGATGAGATGATAACAAATCTCATTCACACACTTTTGTAAAAATCCTGTGGTGTAGATTTAAAATGCAGAAGAGGAAATCTGCGGCAAGTTCGGTATTCTGCTTAGTAGTGGCGTAGCTGCTAGCGGCACTGAGGGTGCTGTCACCCTGTACCCCTAACCGGAGCAACCGCTACCCTTTAGTGTGTCATTGTGCATGGCAAAACGATCCAGTTTCATTGTGTGTGTGAATTATTCTTGAAACGGTAGATTTTCCAATACCAACAGTGGAAGTGATTTCTCTTACAGTCATGTATGTTCATTAAGAGTAATAATTCTAGACCTCTTCTGTGGAGTAACATCCATTTTTACAGGCACAAATCACATTGAGAGAAAAAGTACACTAAACCACTCCTCACAGAAACAAGCTCTCAACTGAAGCTGAGGGGGCAGCTAGCTGTTATTTTCTGACTAAAACCAGTCAAACCACATTTTGTTACTCAAGATTGTACATTCACACCTGTTCTAAGCAGTTAAAACTGGTTTGAATAACCCCAAGTTACGATTTTACTTAAAAAATGCTTTATCACAATTAATTTGCACAGCACGTAATATAACTGGAGATACTAGTTAATCAATTGTGGCAGCTGAGAACACCGAATTGCTCGATTCTAATTTTTCACATTTTCCAATAAACGTTTCCTCAAATACTTTTACCCACTGCACCATAAAGGTTCACACCTAGATACATTCTAACATCTAATTTTGAAGGAACTACAAACCATCACGCATATCAAGAAAATTGACAATTTATCCCCAGGAGAAAGGAAGGCTATGATCTCCCTTAAGGAGAATAAAAGCATTATCATCAAAAATCCTGATAAAGTTGGAGGAGTAGTGGATATGAACAGAGTGGTATGTAAACAAAGGAAAAAGAATCTTGGACGATCCTATCCATTGCGCAAAATTGAAAGATGATCCATCAATAACTATTTTGATAAGATACAACCAACTGATTAAAGATGCCTACACTTTTGGTATTTTAAATAAAAAAAGAGAGGAAATATTTAGATATTCTGAAATATCGAATACCATTTTTCTAATTTCTCCCCAAAATCCATAAGGATTTATCCAATCCTCTCGGCATACCAATAATATCGGGGGTTTGTTCGATTACTAGTAATTTATCACACTACATAGACTTAATCCTTCAAAAATACGTTCTTAAACTGGACTCCTACTTGAAAGATTCATCCCAATTAATAAGAAAATTAAAATAATTACCCCATCTTCAGAATTGCATATTACTAACCCTTGATGTAAAAGCTCTTTATAGCAACTTTCCACATGTAAAACCAGAAGAACTCAGTGTTCAGAGGTACATAAATAACTATGATGAAAACAATTGTTTGCAAAAGCAGAGTTGCTGTGTTTAATCAAAAAAATAGTGACACAAAATTTGCAACAAGTTACATCCAATAAGAAAAAGGAGGGTAACATGGATACAGGTAGGGATATGAGGGAGAGAACCAACACGAATAGCAAAATCACATCACAGAAAAAGTAGGGATAAAAAGTCAACAACAGTCCTGTGCAAACTGCAATGCAAAAAACCTCAATAAACATACCCAGTGTGACCACACTGCCCCCTGAGGATGGACAGAAACACGTGTCGGGGCTCCTCCCTGACACGAATAGCACTCACAGGAATCACTAGGTATGTTTATCTTTTTATCTCTCCTTTGCTAATATGCATTTGCACTTTATTGCTCGGACCCTGGGAGGGTTATATAGGAATTTATCATAGACCTTATGTGTCTTCCCCTTACGTCCCTGGGTAGTCCGATTTTTTTATCCATTGAACCCAGTGTGATATATTGAGGTTTTTTGCATTGCAGTTTGCACAGGAGTGTTGTTGACTTTTTATCCCTACTTTTTCTGTGATGTGATTTTGCTATTCGTGTTGGTTCTCTCCCTCATATCCCTACCTGTATCCATGTTACCCTCCTTTTTCTTATTGGATGTAACTTGTTGCAAATTTTGTGTCACTATTTTTTGATTAAACACAGCAACTCTGCTTTTGCAAACAATTGTTTTCATCCTAGTTATTTATGTACCTCTGAACACTGAGTTCTTCTGGTTTTATAATTGCATTGTGTTTGGTACTTTACTAATGAGGTCCGATTCCCTTGTTAATATTTTCACAACTTTCCACATGACCTTGGGCTGAATGTGGTAGATTCCTTTACGTCTGATGATGTGACGATGGTCACTGAACAAAATTTTTTTAAACTGCTATGCTCTTTATACTTACTAATAATGTCTTTACTTTTGAGAATACCACCTATCGTCAATAGAGGGGCTGTGCGATGGTGACGAGATTTGCGCCCAGCTATGCCAATTTATTTATGGGCCTTTTTGAGTCTGTCTTCATCACACAGTCCCCTCTTGCACCCGGACAGATCACTTTTTACCGGCGCTACATATATGACTTCTTTCTTTATTACTCTGCTGCATGAATAATCCAGCTCTCCTCGCTACTCCTCTGTTTCTCCCCTCTGCAAATCCCTCCATTGGCTCCCAATTCCCCAACTAATCCAATTCAAACTAACACTGACCTACAAAGCCATCCACAACCTGTCCCCTCCTTGTATCTCTAAACTAATCTCCAAATATCTTCCCTCATGTAATCTTTGATCCTCCCAAGACTTCCTCCTCTCCTCCACATTTATTTGTTCCTCACATAACTACCTCTAAGACTTAGGGTTAATAAGGGTTAATGCAAGTATGACCCTTCAGAGAGGTATCTTATGGATTTGATTTTTTTTTTCCATGACAAGAGTCTTACCCAAATATCAAGTAATGAAATGCAGGGATGTATTGCTCACCTTGAGGGGTTGTGGTGTCCACAACACAGAAACCATTTTGCATTAAAAAAGCTGCTGCACAATCCACAGACTGTGAGGTCAGGAATAACAGGATAAAAGGAAAAATATGGTTTACTCCAAGCTGAGTTGAGGATGTCATAAGTACAGACCAGAATATATGGACAGGATATGTTGTGGTTTATTTGTGGATGCGTTTTGAAGTATTCCAAATTCTTCTTCATCACAAAATCAAGTTACGAGTGTTTTGTGCTAGAGAAGTTGAAATACTTCCAAAAGCATCCACAAATAAACTGCAATATATCTTGTCCATGCATCTTGGTCCCTTATGGCAACCTCAGCAGCGTGGCATAAAGCATATTTTTCTTTTTATTCTGTTATGTTTGACAAGTTATACTCATGGATCAGAGGGACATTGTAATCATTTGTTAGGCAATTGTTTTTGTCATTTTTTTTTAGCAAAGGCTTTCACAGACTAAGGGTGTTTTATAAAGCGAATTCCAAAAAGGTCATCCAATTTGGGGGCAATTACTATGGCAGTGGTCAATCTGTCTTACTTTAAAGAGGACCTGTCACCAAACCAGGCATGGTGATCTAATTACAGCACTGGATGCAGCATGTCTGCAGCATGCAGGCAAGGGGTCACCCAGCACTTGAGCAGCCCTGTACCCAGAGATAATACTTAGAAAACTTACCTGCTCCAGCCATTAAGGAGGTGGCTAGGGGCTGCAGCCAAGGGCAGATTCACACCCCCTGCATGTTTAATCTGCCCACCGCTGCCAATCATTCTCTCTAACTTCAGCAGCATTTTAACAGAGGGTTTTTTTTTCTGAACTTGCCGTTTGGCTCCGACCCTCAGGGAGCGGGGCTAAACAGACTTTCTGGGAGAGAGAAAAAAACCTCTGTTTAAATGCTGCTGAAGAGGGAGAGAATGATTGGCAGTGGTGGGCAGACTACACATGCAGGGGGTGTGAATCTGCCCTTGGCTGCAGCCCCTAGCCACCTCCTTAATGGCTGGAGTATGTAAGTTTTCTAAGTGTATTATCTCAGGGTACAGGGCTGCTCAAGTGCTGGGTGACCCCTTGCCTGCATGCTGCAGACATGCTGCATCCAGTGCTGTAATTAGATCACCATGCCTGGTTTGGTGACAGGTCCTCTTTAAAAGCCACATTCAGCTGTTAGAGAGGGTTATGAGCCACATTTGGTTCCCTTCCCCCCTCCACCATAGAAGTGACACCCAAAGCCCACGTTTACCATGACAAGCAAACCTTCTCCACAGAAAACACCAAGGCCTTTTGCCCCCTTTCATTATAAAGAAGTATATCTACATCTTGAAGTTTCCAATAATGTATCCTGCTTCAATCACCTCTGACAGTATCATCCCCTCCCACCTTATTACGTCCAGTACATTGACATCCAGATCTGCTCGTCTGTGTGGGGTACCCACAAACGTCACCATCCGAAGACCCACTTTTCATAGCAGTTTGCTACCCCTAGGGTTAGTGTGCCAAGCTGGCAAACAGCTGCTAAACATGCATCATAGGCCACAGTTTAGGGATCCCTGGTCTAAGTGTTCAGTGACAGGGTGTGAGCGGTATATTCGATTGCTTTCATTAGCTATATCAGGATTAATGATTATTTTTTCTGTTACTTGAATACTGATAGCGATATTAATGTACACTGTTTCCCTATGAAAGTGTCAATATGTAACTGTAGGCCCTGTAGTCTGCCGAGGTAGTTTTAGAAATGTTCTATACATTTAGTCAACGAAATTGATGAACAATTTTTTTGATCTAGTTATGCCCTAAAACTAAGTACCCAATTTATTACCCACAAGTTACGTGTAAAGGGTTATGAGTGCAATGAATGACAGACAGGAAGCACGGTGTCCAGGAGCTGGCCGCAGGAGGTGGGGCTCTGAATACAGCCAATCGCAGCTGCACTACGCCATTTTAATAACTACCATAAAAAATGAATGACAGAGACTGTGTGGCACAACAAATTATGTTTCCATAACTCCCATTCACCTCCATGTGAGTTATGATAACAATGCAGCTTCTCAGGACTCGAATGCTTCAATAACCTTACTTCTTGGGGCTAGCGCTTGGCCGCTGGTATTCCAGACAGCCAACCACTTGAATAAATACTCCTTAACCGTAATCCGACTAGTTCGGGTTTATTTGGACCCCACGCATATATCCTCTTGGGCTATTGTGTTTGATGTTCTGGCGTTTTAGGAATTTGTTTACTAGACTCTTGTATGCCATGCATGTGGTTTATTTTTCCAATCAGACCATGAAGATAAGTTTGAACAAGGTTTTTTTGTCGGGAGGTGGGAGGGTCCAAAAAGATCCCAACGTGAATACTTTTTGCGGTTTCCTTTTTGACTGCATCAGACTGGCACTGTTGCAGCTTCACAATCTGTAAGGCTACCTTCACACTACGATTTTGAAGGGAGCCGATGCTGTCCGATAAATTCGGACAGCATCGGCTCCCTTCTGATGCCTGGAATCGGATGCCAAATAGGCATCTGATTCCGGCATTAAATTGTAGCCTCCGGGCAAAAAAAAAAAAAAAAGTTTATGCTCACCTCCCCCGAGCCCCCGCCGTCTCCCGCCGTCTTTCTGCAGGCTCCCGGTGTCTGCAGAGGTCTTCTTCTGCTGTTCAGGTCCTGCGGTGATGTCACAGTCACGTGACACCAGGTTACACCATGGTAACCCGCGGTCACATGACTGTGACAGCACCGCAGGTCCTATACAGCAGAAGAAGACCTCTGCTGCCACCGGGAGCCTGCGGGAGCCACCGGGAGCCTGCAGGAAGACGGTGGGAGACGGCGGGGGCTCGGGGGGAGGTGAGCATAAACTTTTTTTTTTTTTTTTTTTTTTTTTTTTAACCCTTGCGCTCCCTGTTTGGAGCAGTTTTACTGTACTGAGCATGCTCAGTACAGTAAAATCGGGTCCGAGGAGACATCAGATGTTTCCTCGGACACTTCTCCATAGGGCCCCATGTTATAGGGATCGGGTCGGATCGGATGTGCACTAAATGCCATCCGATTTAGTCCGATCCAATTCTGTCAGATTTTATTTTCGGTGCAAAAATCGGAGCAAGCTCCGATTTTTGCACCGATAAAAAAATCGGACAGAATCGGATCGGACCAAATCGGATGGCATTTAGTGCACATCCGATTCGGTCCGATGCCCATAGGGCTGCATGGGACTAAATTTGGATCCGATGCTGTCCGATTTTGATTGGACAGCATCGGATCTGAAAAATTCGTAGTGTGAAACCAGCCTAAATAGTCTGGTATATTATTTGAACATATTTAGAGATTTTTGCCCAAAAATTGTGTAGTTCATTTTATTTATTTTATAATTGCTCACTGTGCTACGAAATTCAGGGATGTGGAGTCAGAGTGGGTGTCTATTTTGCTGGAGTAGGTGAAAAATGGACTGACTCAGACTCCTAAAATATATCATAAATTGGATACAGTAGTTCAATGCAGAATGTGCTGAATAGTATTAAGTTTTATCTAAATAGCTTGGTTATTGTATCATAATAATGATTAAAAGCCTGAGGTTCACATTTTACTACAATAACTTTATCACTTAAACATGAGCCATGTATGATGGACTCAGAGTCAGGGAAATTGAGGAGTCGGAGGTTTGGCTTACCAACTCCACAGCCCTTACAAAATCTATTCTATATCACGTTGGAACCAACTTCTCCTGGTTTCCACAACTGTAAAGCAATAATTTGTATTCACAGCTTACATTGTCAATCTTATTAGCATTATTTCTGCCTGTGCATTAGGCCTATAATCAGCAGAACTTAACTGTTTGGGAGCCTTTACATTTATAATGTAGCCCAAGTAGTTATTTATTAGCTCAGTGTATAACTATTTAATCAGAATTCAGTACAGTAATTAGAAAGTCTGTCTTTCTAGTTTATATAGTTATTGATTATATACAAATAAAATTGACTAGACAAACAGCTGGACCCCAGCTGGTAAAACATGTATAGTACATATGTTGGTAGGATGACGGTTAAACAACATAAGAAGGACATTTCAATTACCTGCTAAATCCTGAGGTAGAGATAAAGCCTCTGTTTCCAGTCCAGGACAGATTCAGCCATTGGACTAGTGTGCAACGAGGCAAGAGATACTCCAAAGAAGCATCAGTCAGAGTGGCCCAGTAAGGCTGTAAACTTAAGTGGGTGTACTGAAGAGGATCACAGCAGTGCTGATACAGGAGCTTGCAAGTCTGTGCCAGCCGACACAAGTCTGGAAGTGCTAAGTGACTAATAATCAACTGGATTAGCTATAGAAAAAAAAACAAAATGTGAAAATCGTAGTTAGTAGCAGAGATGCACTTTACCTAGCAAACAGTACACTGCGTATGGTGCATGCACAAGGCACATACGTGCAACAAGTTGGCCAAATTTGATCTCCAATGTTGACCATCATTAAGCGTTGCCCAATAAACTTGGAACCTAGGAGATTTTTCGGGTCACATCCCAAAGCATCATTGAAGAAACAAAAAAAAAAAAACATTTTGTAATGTCTTATTAAAAAACACCCTCAGGTTCTACGGAAGCCTATATATAGGAATACTATTAGTTTCTACTGTCAGAGCTCCATAAATTTAGTAGAAGATTTATCAGAGTAGCTTGGGTCTCACTTGGAGAAAGAACTGAAATGCTGCAACATAGCATGTAATTTGTAGTCTGGTGCTGTACGCTATGTGGCCACGTGCCAAGGGAGACTGGTACGTGTGACAATCAGAAATATGGCTAACAAGCACCAGATGGTTGTGTAATGGTAACTTGCCACTTCTTTCTTCTAGGCAAAATATATTATATATATATACAGTTGTGGCCAAAAATATTGACACCCCTGCAATTCGGTCAGATAATACGCAGTTTCTTCCTGAAAATGATTGCAATCACAAATTCTTTGGTATTATTATCTTCATTTAATTTGTCTTCAATGAAAAAAACACAAAAAGAATTGTCCTAAAGCCAAATTGGATACAATTCCACACCAAACATAAAAAAGGGGGTGGACAAAAGTATTGGCACTGTTAGAAAAATCATGTGATGCTTCTCTAATTTGTGTAATTAACAGCACATGTAACTTACCTGTGGCACCTAACAGGTGTTGGCAATAACTAAATCACATTTGCAGCCAGTTGACATAGATTAAAGTTGACTCAACCTCTGTCCTCTGTCCTTGTGTGTACCACATTGAGCATGGAGAAAAGAAAGAAGACCAAAGAACTGTCTGAGGACTTGAGAAACCAAATTGTGAGGAAGCATGAGCAATCTCAAGGCTACAAGTCCATCTCCAAAGACCTGAATGTTCCTGTGTCTACCGTGCGCAGTGTCATCAAGAAGTTTAAAGCCCATGGCACTGTGACTAACCTCCCTAGATGTGGACGGAAAATAAAAATTGACGACAGATTTCAATTGAAGATTGTGCAGATGGTGGATAAAGAACCTCGACTAACATCCAAACAAGTTCAAGCTGCCCTGCAGTCCGAGGGTACAACAGTGTCAACCCGTACTATCCGTCGGCGTCTGAATGAAAAGGGACTGTATGGTAGGATACCCAGGAAGACCCCACTTCTTATGGCCACTTTACACGTCGCGATATCGTCGTCCAACTTCGATAAAAAGTCACGTGGTTCGTGCGTTGGCTCCGATATCGTTTGTGCGTTGTGTGGTGTGAATGTGCAATTCGATGCAAGAACTATGTCAAAATGATATCGGGGGAGAAATGAGCAGGCTCTCCAACTGGCCGATTTTGGATGGACGATCTGACCAGATCATGCTGTGTGACTGCCCAACAACGATTTGGAGCACAACTTCTCCTATTCACTCTCATGTTAAATGGTCGTTCCCTGGGTCGCTCATACGAGGGGGCGTAGACATCGCAGTTGTGTTGCCTACCGATATCTCCCTGTGTGACATCTCCTATGCGATCTTGGATTTCTGCAAAAAAATGCGCGCTCCCGTGCCGTTGTATACAGTATCGAAACGATGTTGGGATGTGTAAAGTGGCCATTACCCCGAGACATAAAAAAGTCAGGCTGGAGTTTGCCAAAACTTACCTGAGAAAGCCTAAAATGTTTTGGAAGAATGTTCTCTGGTCAAATGAGACAAAAGTAGAGCTTTTTGGGCAAAGGCATCAACATAGAGTTTACAGGAGAAAAA
The DNA here is from genome assembly GCA_033576535.1 of Allobates femoralis. NCBI lineage: Eukaryota > Metazoa > Chordata > Amphibia > Anura > Aromobatidae > Allobates > Allobates femoralis. The sequence goes on from JARQOC010000001.1 coordinate 290,851,711, forward strand.
AAAAAGATATTCAAAGAAACGAACACGGTCCCTACAGTCAAACATGGCGGAGGTTCCCTGATGTTCTGGGGTTGCTTTGCTGCCTCTAGCACTGGACTGCTTGACCGTGTGCATGGCATTATGAAGTCCTGAAGACTACCAACAAATTTTGCAGCATAATGTAGGGCCCAGTGTGAGAAAGCTGGGTCTCCCTCAGAGGTCATGGGTCTTCCAGCAGAACAATGACCCAAAATACACTTCAAAAAGCACTAGAAAATGGTTTGAGAGAAAGCACTGGAGACTTCTAAGGTGGCCAGCAATGAGTCCAGAGCTGAATCCCATAGAACAGTTGTGGAGAGATCTAAAAATGGCAGTTTGGAGAAGGCACCCTTCAAATATCAAGGACCTGGAGCAGTTTGCAAAGAAGAATGGTCTAAAATTCTCATTGATGGTTACCGGAAGCGGTTGATCGCAGTTATTTTGGCTAAAGGTTGTGCAACCAAGTATTAGGATGAGGGTGCCAATACTTTTGTCTGGCCCATTTTTGGAGTTTAGTGTGAAATGATCAATGTTTAGCTTTTTGCTTCATTCTCTTTTGTGTTTTTTCACTGAAGACAAATTAAATGAAGATAATAATACCAAAGAATTTGTGATTGCAATCATTTTCAGGAAGAAAAACTGAGTATTATTTGACAGAATTGCATGGGTGTCAATACTTTTGGCCACAACTGTATACTAGCTGTACTACCCGGCTACGCCCGGGTTAATAAATAACTGCTGATAGCTATAACAAAATAGAATTTGAATATGTCATATTAATGACCTGTAGGAAAATAGAAGCTGAGCTGTGATTGGTTGCTATAGGCAGCCTAATAAATCTCCAGCCAACAGTAAACCCTCCCCCCGGCTTGGCAGTATATGTTACCTCAAACATACACATAATAGACAGCTCATGTGACTGACATCTGCCGTAATTCCCTATATGGCACATGTGTTGCACATTGGCTGTTTTTAATCAGATGTTTATTTTTGGAAATTAAAGATACCAGACGTATGAGGCGAGTTGTGTGAGGTGATTTCTGCACATCTGTGTCTGTCTGTGTGGTGTGTGTGTCCCTAGAGTGTGTGTGTGTGTCCCAGTGGTGTTCGTGTGTCCCTGTAGTGTGTGTCCTTTTGGGGGGGAGGGGTGTCTCTGTGGTGTGTGTCCATCCCTATGGGGTCTGTGTGTTCCTGTGGGGTGTGTGTGTCTCTGTGTTCCTGTGGTGTGTGTCCCCCTGTAGGGTGAGGGCATGTGTCCCTATAGGGTGTGTATGTGTGTGTCCCTGTGGGGGGGGCGGTGTCTGTGTGGTGTGTGTCTCTGTGTGGTGTGTGTCTCTTTGTGGTGTGTGTGTTTGTGTTCGGGTGCATGGTGAGCATCCAATGTTGGGGCTCCGCCTTAGCTGTTACTCTTGTGTGCATGTGTGTGTATACATGTCCCCGTGCATGGTGAATATTCCATGTCAGGCCCCCACCTTAGTGACTATATGCTGGTATATGCTGTTAGTCTTTGGTGCTGTCATTAAGCCTCTCTCATTCACAACTGTCAACTGGAAACTGTCACTTTCTCTCCATTATGTAGATAGGGCCAAAATTGTTTGGTGAATTGGAAAGCGCGGGGTTAAAATTTCGCCTCACAACATAGCCTATGACGCTCTCGGGGTCCAGATGTGTGACTGTGCAAAATTTTGTGGCTGTCGTTGCGATGGTGTAGATGTCAATCCCGGACATACATACACACATTCAGCTTTATACATTAGATATAAATTTTACACGCATCTCAATGAAATAGAATATCACCAAAAAGTTAATTTTTTCAGTAATTCAATACAAAAAGTGAAAAATGTAAAAATTTAAATGTTTACTTCTCTAAATGTTGAGGATTAGGACTTACAGCTAATGAAAACCCAAAGGCCATTATCTCAGAAAATTAGATTACTTAAATATGAGTGTCTGAGCAAAGGGTCTGAATACGTATGACCATGTGATTTCAATTTGTCTTTTTTAATAAATTTGCAAAAGTTTCTACATTTCTGTTTTTTTTTCAAGTTAAGATGAGGTGCAGAGTGTACATTAATGAGAAAAAAATGAACTTTTTTGAATTTACCAAATGGCTGCATTGAAACAAAAAGTGAAGACTTTAAAAGAGGTCTGAATACTTTCCGTACCCACTGTAGGATGGATGGATACATAGGATGGATGGAAGGATGAATACATAGAATGGATGGATGAATACATAGGATAGATGGATGGATAGATGAATAGCTAAGATATATGATAGACAGATACACAGACAGATGATAAACAGACATGTAAGAGATAGATAATAGATATATAGGTATTTTTAAGCCCATATGTTTGGTGCACAGTATAAGGAGCAGCATAATAGTGGAACTTTGGGGTTTATAGCATATGTAACAGATGCTGCACAGACGTCTGGATGCTTTGTTGTGACGGAGGAGACAGTGAGGATCCATAGTGCTACAGTTTCAGGGGACAGGTATGTACCAAGTTGCTATTGGGGAGGGGAGACCATAGCAGTGCCAAACCCTGAGAAGCTTCAAGTGTTACCTGAAGACTCACCTATTCCGTCAAGCCTACAACCTGCCATGAGACCAGGCGACCACCCTATAACTGACATTCCCCCAGCCTACTGTATCCCATCCGCCCCTCGTAGACTGTGAGCCTTTATGGACAGGGTCCCCTCCTGTACCTATATGTCCTGATTGTCTAGAGTTATTGTAATTGTGCTTGTCTCCCCTATCTTCATGTAAAGCACCATGGAACCTAATGGCGCTATATAAATAAATAATAATAATAAGTGCTGCTCTGCTCTAGATGATACATGAATAACATTATGCACCATCATACAAAAGTCCAGCATGTTTTATACCTTGTGAATGATGCTATTGAAGCAAACAGCCCTGTTACATACATAGGATGGTATATCAGTCTGGATTTAATGCAGAAATAATGCAGTCACTCACTATTCAGTGTGAGACCAAATGTTTAACAGCATATCACAGTATCAGCTGCTGCAGACTCACGAACTCCACATGAAAACTGCAGAATAGAAAGAAAGGTGTACAGGTCGCGCTGTGAGTCACAATCACCAGGTGATTGTGGCTCGAGCCGGACGTGGTACACCTTGCTTCCCATATTTTCTGGCAGTTTTTCCATGTTGGAGTGGTCGGTGGAGGTCCTGCAGCAGCTGATACTGTGATATGCTATTAAACCAGTTGTGGGTCTCACAACTGGAATAGGTGAGTGTAACTGCATTACACCACTCACATCTGAGTGTCACTAGTGATAGGGCACTATTGCGCCTCCCGTTCCCCCACCTTTTTTGTATGGATTGTAATGTGAGCATGTTGCCGACAGCCACGCCACCTACCCATACAGAAGTGTGGGGAAAGCGGGAATGCAAGATGATCCTGGAGCCCCCAGGGTGCACGACCCTGACACACCTCCAGTCACAGCTGCAGTATAAAGCTGATTTTCTTGGACCCCTGAGGGAGGGGTGAGAGTTGAAGAGCAGATATGATTTTGTAGATTTATAAATGATCTATAGATCCTAGAACTGCAGTGTACAGCTCTGCTTCATCATGTAGGAGAGCAGGAACTGCACTAAAACATTCTCTCTCCTGAGTTCCCCTTTAACTAATTTTATATTCTGCTAACTGCTAACTTAAAGCATATACCATGCAATATCCAGAATTATAAGAAAGAGTAGCACTCAACAGGCTAGCTGGTGTTGGTGAGCAGCATGAAACAGCCATCCCCCATCCTTCCGCCTATCTTGATGCTCATATTTTAACCTGATGGAATAAAGTATTACAGCCAGTGCCTGGTGTGTGCTACTCTTTCTTAATAGGGAAATTTTTCCAACAGTGAGTATTCCAATACTAGGCTACCATCATGTTCTAATCACCACTTACCTGGTTACCATACCTGTTAGTGCCAGCACAGGGCTACAATAAAATGGTGCTCAGTTCCCCCCACAGAACTGGACCTGGCAGTCTCCCATGACCAGGTCTGCTTTATTTGCAGTGTGTAACTGTCCTGCTCTGACACACATCAGCAAATAATAAAGCCTCCTGAGGAAGATATTAGAAACGTATGTCGGGGTGGAAGTGCATGGAGGTATCTACTGAATCACTACCACACTTCTTTAAAGTAATCCCCTATTCAGCATTGACACCTTAATTCACGATACACTTTATGCTATGATCGCTTATTACTCTGCTCACTGTATCTTGCTTTAGGGAATCCATTTTTAGTTTCCTTGAATCTTTTGATTGGGACCCCTTTTTCTCCATCCCTTTTGATTTATATACAGCCCTTTGTGGCTTACTTACATCAGTGTGGGGATATTGAAAGATTATCGAATACAATACAATAGTGATATTTATTAGCGTAGCTTGTACCATAATTTTATCATTTTTTGTGTCATCTATTTGTAGATTGCCTTCCTATATTTAAACTCTCCATGTCTCTCATTTGGACACTCTGCTTTGGATTGTTATCGTTGTTTTTAATCTCAAAGTATTTTCTATATGGGAATTTGTATCCACCTTTTCTTTTTGGGGTATACGTTGTACCCAGATAGTTATGCCTTTGCAATATGTAGGTGTCGTGCTCTGAAACATATACCAGCAAATAATAATGACAGATCCCAGTGGCTAAAGAAAACATAAAAAAATGTTCATGTGGAAAAAATATATTTTAAAAAAAGGTATTTATTCATAAAATATAAAAATATATCTATTTTAAAAGATAACCATATTTTCAACTATTTTTTTCCCAGAATACGCTGTCCAGTGTGTACATGAAAAAGAACACTGTTATATTACATGTATTCACCAGTTTTCACCTTTACAGGCTCTCTTATTGGCAATCCACTCTGATCTGGTGGGAGATTAGATTATGATCTCTGCCATACACAACACAGCACACCGAGAGGGATTCCTGCTCTTCATTCCTTTGTTGGCACACAGAGAAAAGCTGCAGTAACATGGATGAAGTTATACTATTTATATTGAACTGTCTGTATGTGAATCAAGCTATGTGAACAAAGGACTTGCTGTCAGAGAAGCAGGGTGCTGAGCTTTCTAACATCTATTTTCTCTCCCTGCTTCTCACCTATCCTCTCTCTATAAGTATAATGGGCTGTATTACATGACACTACAGTGTACTGGCAATAGTCTTGTCTGATCAACATGGATTTGAGCTGTTTTTTCCCCAGGGAGGATGACCAATTTTAGTAGGGAGAGGAGAGTAAAAAGTGGCTCAAAATGGGGGAAGAAAGATTGTGAATAAAAGGTACACAGGTTTTTTTTTTTCCTGTACTATCAATTTATACAAAGTTTGTTGAAAGCACAGTGCCACTTCTAAGTCCCTCACTATTTCAGTACTCCATACCGGTAGTGCAGTGGGTAATATGGTGTGAAAGCAGTTATCATAGTGGTATGTATGGCCATATAGTTCTAAAAACACCTTGAAGCTACAAGGCTGGGTTCACTTATATATAGAGTCATGTAGCGTATTTCCTTCCGGCATGTTACAAAAATGCTATAGAGAAACTAAAGCCTGAACGGATTCTGTTGTTTTCTATGAGATTGTTTCTGGCACATTAGTTGTAGTCCTGCAATGCCTTGTCTGGTTGTGGTCAACTTTCTTATCGGCTGTGTTTTGCACATAACAAGTGTCAAATACAACTGATATGCGTGAAGTCAGCATAAGGCCTCTTTTAAACATATGCCGAGGCACGTAACAGGGCTAATTTTACAAGCCTTTGGGCAATCACAAAATACTCATGATACAAAGGCTATTTATCTTATTCTTGAAACACAGTTAACACTCCTCAATATTGCTGACCAATATGAAATGTATGACAAGAACCGCTATACTATTTAGACTACTGAACCTAGAAGGTACTCATATGATGTAGAAGGATTTAGGCTTTTCAGTTGTCCCTAATAAGGAGACTATAACGAATAGTATTTGACTAGTTTGGACTTCTGGGTCACATATATTACCACATCTGTATCTCCAGAGGAGAATATTGGTGACAGCTCCTCACAAAATCTGTCCATGTTGGCACAGCCTGTGACTAGGCACATGAATAGAAGGTAGAAGCAGCCAGTGTGAATGCTTTCACATGATCTTTCCGAGACATATAGTTACCCTATATTTCATGTGGTCACATGTCTGCTTTCTTAACTGAAAAGTAATATACCAATACATGTATGTCTGTCATCTTACCTCATAAGGCAGCTTGTCAAAATAGCCATTATTTGTCCAATCCCTGAGGCTGGAGCTACTGAACTGATTAGTAAGGCAGTCAATTCCACAGCCATCTTTATCGTACTCATCGTCATCCAGGTCATTCATATCAATGGCGACGGTCTTTAAAGAAAGCATAGGTTTCTCTTTTACACCATGTAATTCCACAGCATCTAATTCGGTGTAATATTCCAAGAGGCTACTATTAGTTTCCAGGCGTAGGAGATTTGTTGGGAAATTGATTTCTTTAATACAGGGTGTAAATTGGCGAGCCTGAGGAGAATGGACACTGTGGGTTCTGCCGACCAGATCGTTTCCCATCTAGACATAACACAAAGTACATTAGCATTTCTACCTGCTCATAAATAGCTTCCATGTTTCATTACGTTTATTTTACTCGCGTATATAGCACCATTATATTCTGCAGAACATTGCAGACATTATCATCACTGTCACTATTGGGGCTCACAATCTAGATTCCCTGTCAGTATGTCTTTGGAGTGTGCGAAGAAACCGGAGAACCTGGAGGAATCCCACACCAACATGAGGGGGAACATGCAATCTTGCAGATGTTGTCCTTGGCGGGAGCTGAATCCAGGGCCCTAGAGCTGCACAGCAACAGTGCTAACCACTGAGCCGCCATGCTGCCCAGTACATCAATGATCAAACCAGGCCTTACTAACAGACCAATATATAGTATGGGCATGATGAGAGTAAATCAAGGAGACCACCCCATTTTACTCATGGTCTACGTAAATATGCACCAACTTTATACATATAGTTAGGGCCAGAAATATTTGGACAGTGACACAAGTTTTGTTATTTTAGCTGTTTACAAAAACATGTTCAGAAATACAATTATATATATAATATGGGCTGAAAGTGCACACTCCCAGCTGCAATATGAGAGTTTCCACATCCAAATCGGAGAAAGGGTTTAGGAATCATAGCTCTGTAATGCATAGCCTCCTCTTTTTCAAGGGACCAAAAGTAATTGGACAATGGACTCTAAGGGCTGCAATTAACTCTGAAGGCGTCTCCCTCGTTAACCTGTAATCAATGAAGTAGTTAAAAGGTCAGGGGTGGATTCCAGGTGTGTGGTTTTGCATTTGGAAGCTGTTGCTGTGACCAGACAACATGCGGTCAAAGGAACTCTCAATTGAGGTGAAGTAGAACATCCTGAGGCTGAAAAAAAAGAAAAAATCCATCAGAGAGATAGCAGACATGCTTGGAGTAGCAAAAGCAACAGTTGGGTACATTTTGAGAAAAAAGGAATTGACTGGTGAGCTTGGGAACTCTAAAAGGCCTGGCGTCCACGGATGACAACAGTGGTGGATGATCGCCGCATACTTTATTTGGTGAAGAAGAACCCGTTCACAACATCAACTGAAGTCCAGAACACTCTCAGTGAAGTAGGTGTATCTGTCTCTAAGTCAACAGTAAAGAGAAGACTCCATGACAGTAAATACAAAGGGTTCACATCTAGATGCAAACCATTCATCAATTCCAAAAATAGACAGGCCAGAGTTAAATTTGCTGAAAAACACCTCAAGAAGCCAGCTCAGTTCTGGAAAAGTATTCTATGGACAGATGAGACAAAGATCAACCTGTACCAGAATGATGGGAAGAAAAAAGTTTGGAGAAGAAAGGGAACGGCACATGATCCAAGGCACACCACATTCTCTGTAAAACATGGTGGAGGCAACGTGATGGCATGGGCATGCATGGCTTTCAATGGCACTGGGTCACTTGTGTTTATTGATGACATAACAGCAGACAAGAGTAGCCGGATGAATTCTGAAGTGTACCGGGATATACTTTCAGCCCAGATTCAGCCAAATGCTGCAAAGTTGATTGGACGGCGCTTCATAGTACAGATGGACAATGACCCCAAGCATACAGCCAAAGCTACCCAGGAGTTCATGAGTGCAAAAAAGTGGAACATTCTGCAATGGCCAAGTCAATCACCAGATCTTAACCCAATTGAGCATGCATTTCACTTGCTCAAATCCAGACTTAAGACAGAAAGACCCACAAACAAGCAAGACCTGAAGGCTGCGGCTGTAAAGGCCTGGCAAAGCATTAAGAAGGAGGAAACCCAGCGTTTGGTGATGTCCATGGGATCCAGACTTAAGGCAGTGATTGCCTCCAAAGGATTCGCAACAAAATATTGAAAATAAAAATATTTTGTTTGGGTTATGTTTATTTGTCCAATTACTTTTGACCTCCTAAAATGTGGAGTATTTGTAAAGAAATGTGTACAATTCCTACATTTTCTATCAGATATTTTTGTTCAACCCTTCAAATTAAACGTTACAATCTGCACTTGAATTCTGTTGTAGAGGTTTCATTTCAAATCCAATGTAGTGGCATGCAGAACCCAACTCGCGAAAATTGTGTCACTGTCCAAATATTTCTGGCCCTAACTGTATTATAGATAAGAAATAATTCAAGTGACACTCACCACCATTCTCATGTTATCTAGAAAATGTTGTGCATTTTTTCATCAAGTGTTGCGCCACATACATCCCATGAAGCCAAGTGATATCAACTTATGGCCACTTCAATAGGTGCATGTGTGGTGCTGAATTGTTTTCTGTTTGTGGGACTTTACACATCTATTACACTACTGATACAATTAGGATAAAGCCTGTATTATTGTCTGCAGTCATTTTTTGGACTATATGACATACCAGACTATAAGGCACCCCCAGGTTTGGACAACAGAAAATATGAAAAAAAATATTCATATTAAAACTATTCTGGTAATGTAAAGATGTGGAGAGGTAATGTCACTAACATAGGTGGTCTATTGTTGTGCTCGGTACTCTAGGGTACAAGAGGGGGTAATGATTTATTTTAAAGTATATCTTACCATAAAAAAAATCTTTCATTCTCTAAAAAATATATTCTCTAAAAAGTATAAAATATAAAAAAAACTGTAAAAAATATACAGTAAACACACACATAGATATATATATATACCGTATATACTCGTGTGTAAGCCGACCCGTGTATAAGCCGACCCCCCTACTTTTGCCCCCAAAAACTGGAAAAACTTATTGACTCGCGTATAAGCCGAGGGTGGACTCCAGCACAGGTATACAGTCCTCAGCAGTGTGGTATACAGCCTTCAGCACAGGTATACAGCCCCCAGCAGTGTGGTATACAGCCCTCAGCACAGGTATACAGCCCTCAGCATAGTGTATACAGCCCCGAGCACAGTGTATACAATACAGCCCTCAGCACAGTGTATACAGCCCTCAGCACAGTGTATACAGTCCTCAGCACAGTGTATACAGCTCCCAGCACAGTGTATACAGCTCCCAGCACAGTGTATACAGCTCCCAGCACAGTGTATACAGGACCCCATCCCTGGTATACAGGCTCCCCCTCACAGTATGGAACCCCCCCATGCTGCCGCTGCTCACTGTACAATAAATACAGTGTTATTAGCTCTCACCCGCCGGCGGATTGCTCCTGGCTGTGCATCTTCCCTCCTTCCTGCTTCTTGTCCTGTGACCGGGGCTCACCGCGATGACGTCACCAGCCGGTCACATGACACGCAGGGTGGAGGGAGGATGCACTGAGCGATCCGCCGGCGGGTGAGAGCTAAAAACAGTATGCATTGTACAGTGAGCAGCGGCAGCATGGGGAGGCCTTACTGTGGCGGGGGGCGCCATACTGTGATGGGGAGCCTGTAATGCGATATGCACTGCTCCCCCCGCGGATGGGCGGGGGATGCAGTACATATCATGAATAAGTTATGAGCGGCTCAACGTGACGAGCCTTCCCCCACCTCCTCCAGCCTCCTCCTGCTCCCGGACACAGCCCCCACTTCACACAAAAGTATATGACTCGTGTATAAGCCGAGGGGGGGACTTTTCAGTCCAATTTTTGGGCTGAAAAAGTAGGCTTATACATGAGTATATAAGGTATATATATATATATATATATATATATATATATATATATATATATATATATCTTACTATAAATCATGATATTTGTTATTCTTTACAACTTTCTTTGCTAAAAATTTAAATAAATTGCTCTGAATAAAGTGCAGTTAATTATCGTTTAGCTACATTATCAAGGGTGAGGTTATGTCCCTCTGGACTAAGGGTCCTCATTTTGTATATCCAATAACTTTCCCTTTTTAATAACGTCCCTAGTTGGTCATATACACTTTCACTTATATGGTCAATGATATTTTATTAGAGCCTTTCTGATGCACCGCCGCATAATGATGCCAGTCCTTCACTGTATAGTTGTATTACGGATTTTTGACTGAGCTCCCTTCCCTTGCCCGGTAGCCATGTTTGTTATCCATTTGGTTGTAGTTATGTCCATGATAACCCCTTACAGCTGGTTTTAATTGTATATAGAGGCATGAAAACCCACACATACAGCATTACACCACAAGAGAGGCATACGGTTAGGACCCGATATAATGAGAAAGACCGTGACGTGGTTATCGGGCTCGACGCAGTGACCACTGCTTTAAGCTAAGATTTCTCCATTTTCTTTAGATTCACCAGCAGTTTCTGCCATGTCTTTTTTCCCTATGCCTTTGTAAGGGTCCTTTCACATCAGCGGTTTTCGCAGATCGAGGCAGTTGCGGTGAAAAAAACGCAACTGCCGCGATTACCGCATAACGGCCGTGATCGTGGCACACTTACGGCAAACTCCATACAATGTCTATGGGGCTTGCGGTAAGTGTGCGGCAGGTGCGGTTTCGGCACTTGCGGCAGGTGCGGCCGCAGAAAAAAAACACGGTATGCCGCGTTTTTCGCGGCTGCACCTGCTGCAAGTGCCGATACCGCACTTGCCACACGCCCCATAGACATTGTATGGGACTTGCCGCAAGTGTGCCGAAACCGCACTTGCCGCAAGCCCCATAGACATTGAATGGGGCTTGCTGCAAGTGAACCGCAAGTGCGGCCGTTATGCGGTAATCGCGGCAGTTGAGGTTTTTTTACCGCAACTGCCGCGATCAGCGAAAAACGCTGATGTGAAAGGACCCTTGGCTGTGCAGACAGCCCTGCTATTCACATTCAGCCATTATGTTATTCCCCATACATATACTGTCTAGTGTTGCAGCAGATTTTCACTTTAAATGACAATTGTTTTTTTCTTGCTTGCACCTAGACATAGGGTGATGTCAGTCCTTCACTATATAGATGCACTGCCGAATAATGTTTTGTAAGGCTGTGTAGCTGATAGCCACTTTTGATGTTAAATCTATTCTTATTAAGGCGAGCATGCATGGTTTGAATAGTCCGCCCAATATATTGTACCCCACAAGGGCATTCAATAATGTAGACAATATAAGGGTAAGTGCACACTGGCCGGGTTTTCGGCGGTTTACCTGTGTAAACCGCCGTTTTGTTTACATTAGTTTTATGTTAATTTATGTTAATCCAAACCGGCGTTTGGATTAACATTAAAACTAATGTAAACAGCCCAAGGCTGTGCACACACCGGCGGTTACCCAGCGTCATCCGTTGCTAACCCGCAGGTTTCCCAGCGGGTTAGCAAAGAATGATCATGTTCTAAAAACCGGCGGTTCTGCAGCGGCTGCAAGCAGAATCATGTGCTGCTTCCAGCCGCTGCAGAATCGCCGCCGAGAACCCGCTGGGCAGCCGCCGGATACCGCCCGGCTCCCGCCGCTTATACCCGCCAGGAAGCCGATGCACGGCGCCGGAGCTTCCTGGCGGGTCCCGCCCAGCCGCCGACGACCAACCCGCCGGGTAATGTGAACTTACCCTAAATGGACTGACACGTTACTTTATGTCTAATGGGGAACGTTTTTTTTAGTTGTAAGAGATGTGAAGTTTATTTCCCCCTTACAGATAACTTGGCAGCAAAGACATTTGGGAACATTACATGGATAGTAACCCACATTTGTGCCTTCCTCATTCATAGTTATTATTCTCTTAAATTCACGATTTATGCGTTTGGGAGCTACCATTTTACGTAAATTCCTGTTTCTCCTGAAAATCACATTAGGGCTCATAGGAAGATGATTAGAAAGAATGGGGTTACTTTTCAAAATAAACCAATTCTTCATCAAATCCACTATCATATTTCTAGGCTGACAATATGATGTGATGAGGCTCCATTTGGTCAAACTTGTTATCATGTCAGTATTATTTCTTTTATTTGTGATTTTATCAATACATGATTCCTGCATCATATTTTTGGTTCTCCTATACGCATCCTGGTAGACGCGTTTCGGATACCCTTTTTCCAGGAACCGTTTCTTCAGGATTTTTGATTCTGATATGAAATCACTAGTGCAATTCTTCCTCACCCCTCCAGTACTGGCCATAGGGTACATTCAATAACCACCTGGGGAGGTGTCCACTGTTGAAATGCAAGTAGCTGTTAACGTCGACCTGTTTAAAATATGTGGACGTAAAAACCCTCCCCAGGTGGTCAGCCTGCCATCATAGGTCCAGATACTGGAGGGCTGAGTCTGACATAGATACATAGAAATTTAGACCCCAATCGTTCGTATTTAAATGATTAATAAATTCATAAGCTTCCTTATCATTTCCCCTCCAGATGACAAAGAGGTCATCTATGAATCGTTTATAATATGCTATCTGTTTGGCCCATTTAGACTGCACAATGGAGACCGACTCAAAAGCCCCCAGATACAAATTTGCATAACTTGGTGCGAATCTGGTCCCCATTACGCAGCCTCTCTTTTGCCTATAAATAGACCCATCAAAAGTGAAAATATTATTATTCAAGATGAAAAGTATGGCTGTTAGTAGGAATTCTCTCTGTTCCTGAGGTAGATCCTGATCCTCAATTAATACATCACTAATCACTTTCACTCCTGCAGAATGTGGAATATTGCTAAAGAGTGCTGTCACATCCAATGTTTACATTAGACACCCCACCAATGGAGGCATCGTCCTTACTTCCCTAATTAGTTGTGTGGAATCTTAAGTAGGAATCTAATTTCACTACATATTTCTGTAAAAAAAGATCCACATAGTGGGATAGATTATACGTGATTGATTCTGCCCCTGCTATGATAGGGCGGCCTGGTGGGTTAATTGGCTCTTTATGGACCTTAGGCAGGAATTAAAAATGAGGTGTCTTGTACCTTGGGATATCAAGAAACCTCTTTTCCATTTCATCAATGATACCTTTTTCAAAAGCAATTTTTATTAATTAATTATACTTCAAAAATATCTTAATGGAGGGATCATGATCCAATTTTTCATAGTATTCTTAGTCTTCTAAAATTCTCCTCCCTTCCTGGAAGTACCAATCTCTATCCATGAGTATGATTCCCACAACCCCCCCTTGTCAGCATTTTTTATAACCAAATTTTCATTCTCAAGGAGGGATGAAATTGCTTTCCTCTCCCACTGGCTGAGAACTTTGGCTCTTAACTTTGGGTTGGTAAGGGTACGTATATCACTAAGAATTAGTTGCTGAAAGGCTTCTATTTGTGACCCCTTATTGTGTAAAGGGTAGAATTTATTCTGTTCCCTTACTTATTTATGGATCATCTTTATATCCAGATCATTACTATTATTATTTGTTGTTAATTCCCTTGATACTGTTGTCTTAAGGGTTTCTTTTTCACTCCTTTCTTCTATGACATAATGCCATTGTACAGTTAACTTTCTGAAGAGTTCATTAAAATCCAAGGAAGCTTATGAATTTGTTAATCATTTAAATACGAACGATTGGGGTCTAAATTTCTCTATCTATGTCCAACTCGGCCCTCCTGTATCTGGACCTATGGGTGCAGGCTGACGACCTGGTGAGGGTTTTTACATCAACATATTTTAAACAGGTCGACGTTAACAGCTACTTGCATTTCAACAGTGGACACCTCCCCAGGTGGTTATTGAATGTACCCTATGGCCAATACTGGAGAGTGAGGAAAAATTGCACTAGAGATAGTGATTTCATATCACAATTGAAAATCCTGAAGAAACGGTTCCTGGAAAAACGTAATCCGAAACGCATCCTACAGGATGCGTATAGGAGAACCAAAAATATGATGCAGGAATCATGTATTGATAAAATCACAAATAAAAGAAATAATACTGACATGATAACAAGTTTGACCAAATGGAGCATCATCACCACATATTGTCAGTCTAGAAAAATGATAGTGGATTTGATGAAGAAGTTTTGGTTTATTTTGAAAAACAGAATTATGGTGGGTTTACACGCTCAGATATCTGAAACTATATCGTTTAAACGTCACGCTTTTGACATCGTTTGAACGATATCGTTTTTGCATTGTTACGTGTAAACGCAGGATATCTGAAGGAAAAATCGTTGGATCGGACATCTCAAAAGTATGCTCAGGACCTCACTTTTATCGTTCGTCGTCCAATTAACGCTCCAGCAAAGTGCAGCATCGTTCATGGTGGGTTTACACGGTCAGATATCTGAAACAATATCATTTGGAATGTCACGTGACTGCGATCATTTTGACATCGTTAGTGCGATGTCAAACGCAAGGATATCGTTAACGATGTGTAATTTGGCAACTCGCCAGCGTCGTTCATTATAACTTTATGAACGCTTGGATAAAGTGGCAGGAATAGGAGTATTCAGAACGATATCGTTTATCTTGGTGTCACACTGACCGATGCTGCACTTTGCTGGAGCGTTTATTGTCGACGAACGATAAAAGTGAGGTCCTGAGCACACTTCTGAGATGTCCGATCAAACGATTTTTCCTTCAGATATCCTGCGTTTACACGCAACGATGCAAAAACGATATCATTCAAACAATGTCAAAAGCGTGATGTTTAAACAATATCGTTTCAGATATCTGAGTGTGTAAACCCACCATCAGTGTGACACCAAGATAAACGATATTGTTCTGAATTCTCCTATTCCTGCCACTTTATCCAATTGTTCACAAAGTTGTAATGAACCATGCTGGCGCGTTGCCAAATTACACATTGTTAACGATATCCTTGCGTTTGACATCGCACTAACTATGTCGAAACGATCGCAGTCACGTGACATTCAAACGATATAGTTTCAGATATCTGACCGTGTAAACCCACCATTATACTTACCAGTAATTCTCTTTCGGGGATTCCACCACGACAGCACAACAGGAGGCTGCCTCTCGGCCCTAATAGGGGCAGGAAACACAAAGAGGTTAAATAGCCCCTCCCACCTCCTATCACCAGTGTTTACCAAGGACCAACGGAAATGGAGATCCAAGAACCACTTACTTAAGGAGGAAGGAGGCAAAAAGAAAAAGTCATACAGAAAACAGGGAGGGAATTACTCATGCTGTCGTGGTGGGATTCCCCGAAAGAGAATTACCGGTAAGTCTAATTCAGTTTTCTCCTCCCATCCACCACGACAGCACAACAGGGAGTAATACCAAAGAAACATTTCTAGGGAGGGACCACAGCTGGATGGAATTCCTTCCGAAGGCAAGAGATGAATGATAAAAGGACATCTAGCCTGTAATGGCGGCGAAGGCAAGAACTACAGAACCAGTAGCAGCCATGCAGATATGCACTAGGGAAGCGTCCACCTGGCCAGCCCAGGACACGGCTCGAGGTGAATGCACCTGCAAGGAACGCAGCAGAGAGATATTGGTAAGGATAAACCACCGAGACGGCATGCTTGACCCATGGAGCAATTATACTGCTGGACGCTGACATCCCGTCTTGAAGAGCACCAACTGGACGAAGAAATTGTTATCCATTTTCCCTGAGCGTATCTGTTTGAGGATAAAACCAATATCGGACTATTAACATCCATCATATGAAATATACAGTCTCAACAATATTTGGAGCCTGAAAAAAAACAGTGTTAGATCTCGTGGGAACTATGAAAGCCTGATGAAACTATTGGAAGAAAAGATGGGGTCCAATATAAAATGAAGATATTGATCAACATGTTTAAGAAATGGTCCGATGATGGAAGAGCCTGGAGCTCACTGACTCTCCAAGCAAATGCGATACCAACTAGGAAAACCACTTCCCAGGAGAGTTCCTTCAATACAATATTGAGATCCCATGCCTGACAGAATGGAACTTAGTTGGGTGAAGACATGATGCAGTTCCCATGAAAACCGGACACCCGGACGACAGGCTAGACTCATGTCGAAGTGGGAGCAGAGAGCAGAAACTTGCACCACAAGGGCACTTGGATGTCAAGCCCCTGTCACACCCGAAGTCCAGGAACCTGGCTATATTGGGGTGAACGGGTCTCGAGGCGAAAAACCACACCGGGAATTGATGACACCCCCCAGTCCCTCGCAGAGGCGCGGTCAACCCCGGCTTCCTACAGTGTTGAAGAAATGGTAATGACGGTCAACAGAGAAACAGTCAATCCTCAGACCGACGGTGTCAGTACCAGGCTGAGGGATGAAACTGGGGTGTGTTCGAGTGAAGGATCTGACTCTGATGATCAAGAGCGTGATGCACTTGGTAGTACAATTGGTCTGTTGACGTCATGGAGTTGAGAATGGTTTTGAAGCCTCGCCCAATGACAAGTGACAAGTGGCCCACAGTCGCCAGGGGATGGGGCCTGCCAAGGGGAGAGCCAGCAGCCAGCATCTGTCACCTATAGATAATGCCTTGGATGATGTACAGGTTAGGATTGAACCCACAGCCACGGCTGGGTATGCGGGCCAAGGTGTAGGTGATGCACTGCTACATGGTTGCTGCCAGAGCAGCCTCTCTTGAATCAACATCGGTTGGGCCAGTAGGAGGCAACGAGTACCGCGTACATCATTCTGACCCGAACGTCAGGATCGGTTTTGGGAAAAATGGACTTGTCCCGGGGGGAAAAGGCGTAAACTAGCCAGACCCCGACTGTGAGATCCCAGTTGCCGAGATGACGGGAGAAAAACTGAACAACCGTACAACCAGAAGATTTGCAAAGGGATCAACTTCCCGAGGTCCCCAGGTTCCAGTCAGCAGCCGGAACCCCTACCAAGTGAGACACCATTCGCCTGGAAGTAGAGTCTGGTCGCAGAGATAGTCTGTCGGCCCGTACGATGGGACAATAGGTGAAGACTGAAGGGAACCTAGAATTTCTCCTGCCCAACAGAAAAATCTGGATGAGAAGTCCTGCAGAACGTCTGTATTTGGTGTCCCCTTGGCGACCGATGAGCCACCGTAGCCACGTTGTCGAAAAATCTCAACATAATCCCTTGAATCAGGAATCCTGACGTCTGGAGATAGTCAGCCAGTGCTCTCAGCCACCAAAGCTGAGGACAGTCTCTTGTTTGGCGAGGCCATGACCCTGAAGGCATTTTGGGAGACCAAAGCCCCCCAGCAATTTCTCCTGGCATGTGCGAAAATAGTAACTCTCGGGAATAGTACACACTGAATCTCCTGTCATAGACTGACGCGGAAAAACCCCCAATTCAACAGGAGCTCGACTTCC
This sequence comes from Allobates femoralis, assembly GCA_033576535.1. NCBI lineage: Eukaryota > Metazoa > Chordata > Amphibia > Anura > Aromobatidae > Allobates > Allobates femoralis. The sequence continues at coordinate 290,869,423 of JARQOC010000001.1, forward strand.
TGGGGAGTGATATCCTTTTGGCCAGGCCTGAAGGTAACTCTGTCCACTAAGAAAAGGATGCGGAGCTGCAATAGGACAGGAATGGGCATGAAACTAAGGACCCCTTCGGATACATTAGGTCACTGAACCAAGAGACGACATGGTTGCACGGATGTAAACAGAACCCTGTCTCAGAAGGGAATGAAGTGTGGCTCACAGAGGAACCCCGCCAGTCTGGAGACAATAAGCAAGATTGCTTGACGGAGTCCAGAAGTCTGGATGGACTCAGGTTTGATGTAGAAAAATGTATCTGCCTAGCGAAAGGACTTAAGGGACCGAATCAGGTCCTGGATTATGAGACCGCAGAATTGACCTGGCGGGAGCGATGACGAGCAAGTCTTCTAAGGAGGGGGAAACCCGCTGTGCCCCACGACCTGAGGAATGCCAGCAGCCTAGGGAACACGCGAGACACTGAGGATAGACCGGAAGGTATGCGTAACCGAAGATGATGGACCTAGGCCGAAAAGAATAGTAAATCTCAGAAAATCAGATGTGTAGGACGTATGGGGATACGTGACATTAAGGATCTAAGTTGTCAATACAAAAGTCCGTCCGCTCAAGGGTACAGAGGACCACATATACTCCATCCTGATTATGGAGCAAGAAATGTGACCGTTCAGGAACTACAGGAGTATCATCCTACGGGTATTAAAGACAGGAACAGTGTCCTCTCCTCATATCTCCTCAGGACAGGAATCATTGTTCTCCCGAGGCGGAGAGCCTCGATGTCCCTCCAGACGACTGAAGATGTGTAGATGAGAGTGAACACTCTCAATGTTGGGGAGGAAGGATGAAAACTACGCACATCCCCTAAAAAGCTGAAGGAGCGAGTGGCGTAATTGTAATGCCTTCCAATGGGGAAGGGAGTTGGTAAACTTCCCCTACAGGAATGGCATCATGACCTCACATGTTGCGAGAGGAGAAAATACTTCCCCATTAACCCCCTGTGTAGTAGCACCAGCTACCACTCTATCCATTGTCCGCTGCAGATGGGACTGAGTCTGCGTGTGTTAGGAGTTGGTGTAGTACCTGACCAAAAACACATTCCCCTTGGAATGAGATTGAATACAGCCAGCTCCTGGATGCCATAGCAGCAGTTCAACCACTGAATAACAACATACCGTATATACTCGTGTATAAGCCGACCTGTGTATAAGCCGACCCCCCTACTTTTGCCCCCAAAACCTGGGAAAACCTATTGACTCGTGTATAAGCCGAGGGTGGACCCCAGCACAGGTATACAGTCCCCCCCAGTGGTATATAGCAGCCTCCCCAGTGGTAGTATACAGCAGCCACAGAGGTATATACAGCAGCCCCAGTAGTAGTATACAGCAGCCTCCCCAGTGGTAGTATACAGCAGCCTCCCCAGAGGTAGTATACAGCAGTCTCCCCCAGTAGTAGTATACAGCAGTCTACCCCTGTGGTAGTATACAGCAGTCTCCCCCTGTGGTAGTATACAGCAGTCTCCCCCTGTGGTAGTGTACAGCAGCCTCCCCCTGTGGTAGTATACAGCAGCCTCCCCCTGTGGTAGTATACAGCAGCCACAGAGGTATATACAGCAGCCCCTCCCCTGTGGTAGTCTACAGCAGCCCCCCCTGTGGGTATACAGCAGTGCCTCCCCATGTGGTATATACTGCAGCCCCTCCCCTGTGGTAGTATACAGCAGCCCCCCCCCTGTGGGTATACAGCAGTGCCTCCCCCTGTGGTATATACAGCAGCCCCTCCCCTGTGGGTATACAGCAGTCCCCCCCTGTGGTATATACAGCAGCCCATCCCCTGTGGTAGTATACAGCAGTGCCTCCCCCTGTGGTAGTATACAGCAGCCCCCCCCTGTGGGTATACAGCAGCCCCCCCATAGTATATACAGCAGCCTCCCCTGTGGTAGTATACAGCAGCCCCCCCCGTGGTAGTATACAGCAGCCCCCCCGTAGTATATACAGCAGCCCCCCCCCCTGTGAGAATACAGCAGCCCCCCCGTGGTAGTATACAGCAGCCCCCCCCGTAGTATATACAGCAGCCCCCCCGTGGTAGTATACAGCAGCCCCCCTGTGGGTATATAGAGCCCCCCCCCCGTTGCTGCCGCACACCTGTAAAAAGAAGATTTTTCATACTTATCCTACTGCTGTTACCGCGCGCATCCTCCGCTCTCCTTCTAGCTTGCACCCGGGCCCCGGCGTCCATCCATGTGACCGCGCACAAATAATGACGTCATTATTTGTGCGCGGTCACGTGGATGGACGCCGGGTGCAAGCAAGAAGGAGAGCGGAGGATGCGCGCGGTGACAGCAGGAGGATAAGTATGAAAGATCTTCTTTTTACAGGTGTGCGGCAGCAACGGGGGGGCTCTATATACCCACAGGGGGGCTGCTGTATACTACCACGGGGGGGCTGCTGTATATACTACGGGGGGCTGCTGTATACTACCACGGGGGGGCTGCTGTATTCTCACGGGGGGGGCTGCTGTATATACTACGGGGGGGCTGCTGTATACTCACAGGGGGGGGGGCTGCTGTATACTACCACAGGGGGGCGGGAGAGCACTGACAGTGCTATGTAATATGCACGGCTCCCCCTGCCGCTGATGGACAGGGGGATGCAGTGCATATTGCATTGCACTAATGAGCGGCCCCACGTGACCGGCCGCTCACTATACAGCCTCCCCCTGCCTCCTCCATCCCCCGGACACCGGCCCCACACAGTCAGCCGTCACTGACTCGTGTATAAGCCGAGGGGGCACTTTTCAGCACAATTTCTGTGCTGAAAAACTCGGCTTATACACGAGTATATACGGTACTTCCAGACGCTTGTTGGACAGAACCACAGGACCAACCGTTGTCCTAAGTGATTCTGTCTAAAGCAACAGCTGGAACAACTGGACGCCTCCCGTAACCAGGAAATGAGTACTAAGAGATCTACTCCAGACGTAACCTCTTGGTGCCAATGGCACCTAACTAGGCTCCACCCTCCAGAGCTTCCAAGCAGAAGATATCAGATGTGTGCAGAGTGGTACGGCCGTAGGCTGTATCCTGTTACGCAGGCGATGATGCTAAAAGGGAGGATTCAGCAGACCGACTACTGCCAGCTTCATCGAACAATTGAAGTGAGAATCTCCAAGCAAAGTAGTCCTATGGTATACCACTGTATCGGGATAGCCCGCATCAGTACCACTGAGCAAACACCGAAGGGATACCACACTGCCATTCCACAGGAATGACATGGTGCCGTCCTGGAACTTCCCTTTCTCAACACCACAGCCTGTAGGTCGTTATGGACTGGGAACCCCTGATGTCGTTCAGGACCATAAACCACCCACATCACATTTGGACTGATTGTGGCGAGTCCTCATCTTTCACCTCCCCCCCCCCCCCCCCGTACAGCAGAAAACACTACGGCAATGTCCCCAGAGGAATAACATTTCACAGGGCATTCCTGCTCTGGGGCGTATCTGAGCCATCCACCAGACCGGCTTGTGACCCAAAAAGGGTCTGATGCCTCTGGGTAAAATCCCTAATGAGAGCCTCCTCTGCGTAGGAGTCAGAAGAGACCCCGTAGTGTGGGGGGGGGGGAACAGGAGGCAGGGAGGGTCAGATACCGTGAATAATCCATCCCTATGTCAACTTCCCATTCCATAAGATCTCTGCATCGATAAGAAGGGCTTACCCCTTTGCTTCAGGGTGGTCCATTTCTCCCTGAATCACTAAAACAGGGAGAAAAGGAATAATAACGCAGCCCCCTCAAGAAAAAAAAAGGGGGGGGGGGCTGTACACACCTCTTACCCAGCACCTACTGGGCCTCAGGCAGCGCTGAGCCTTGCACTGCAGTGGTAGGCAGAATGTGACACAACAGAACATCAGCATTTGTCCTACCTGCAGAGTGCGTCCCCACCTGGGATCCTTGGATGGGGGATCCGTAGGCTGCTGCGTATGCACCACGTGGTGCTTCCCTCCCCCGGAATCCCCTCTAGTGACCAGGGCTGAGGAGTCGGTAAGCCACAGTTGCAACTCGGACTCCGACTCCTGGATTTTATAAGGTTCCGACTCCGACTCCAACTCCTTCATAAATGGCCACTTCGTAACAACAAATTTACTGTTGTAAAATATTACCATCGTGCTTATTCAGTTTCTCACCATCATATAAGTAATAAGACCACTTAGAGCAAAAACTATATTTATTAGAATACAATTAGAATATAGCAAATAACGTTTATAAACTTTTCCAAACTGTAAGAAAATATGCAATAAACACTGTTATGCAGTTAATAAGAAATCTATAAATTTGTCCTCAGAAAAAGTATTGCCTCTGTCAGATCCTCCTTCATGGATGCCCTCAAACCTGATTTAATTATTTTGAGAGCAGAGAACAACCTCTCTACACTAACTTGGGTTGGTGGCAAAGCAGTAACCACTCGGGCAACATCTCTGACAATGTCAGGATACAGAGGAATCGCTTGTTGCACTGTTATTTTTGATGAACTGTCAAATTTCTCAATTTCTTTTAGTGCACATGAAAAATTCTGCTGAAATGTACTGGTTGTGTTCTTTGATTGGGATGACTCTTCTTCTATGTGGGAACGCTTTGCACGGTCCTTGTGATCCAAATACTTTTCGAAATTAAATTCTTCATCAGTTGATAATGAGGGTGAAGATGTGGCAGGACGACCAAATTCTTCTTGTTCCTCCTGACTGTTCTGCAACCCTTTCATCCTTACTGCTATTTCAAACAGAGCTTCATTTCCTTTACTTAGCTGTTGATCATCTAGAAGAATCCGATGCATTGGGTCTACATAAACAGCTGTCAAAAGAATGTTGTTATTTTGTAATTGTAGCTCCTCTCTCCGTTTCATTGATGTAGCAATGCCACCTGCAATTAACCCTCCTCCTTGGGACAGGCGAAACATCAGGTTCTTCCACTCCTTTAAGAAAATACCTGGAGTTAAGTCCTCTGCTTGTAATTTTTTAGTCACTGTAAATGGGTGCTCTAGCAATTTTTCCAGCTCAGTCACCTGATTCCACTGACTTTCATTTAGCGTCAGTTGAGGGTTAGCCATGTCTACAAGAAAGGTTTTCAGTTCAACCAAGCGCTCAATCATTAAGTAAGTACTGCCCCATCGTGTGGCTTGATCAATAATAGCCCCTTTTCCAGCACGTCTCTTCAAAATTGAGTCACCTTTAGGGGTTCTGGCAACAGTAGCCAATTTTCTCACTTCCAATCAGTGCAGCAGCATGTCCTTCTTGCAGACTGTCTATTATAGCCAGCTGTAGCGTATGCATAACACAGCGCATGTGATGAATGAAAGAACGTATTGACACAGTTTCAACAAGATCATCTAAACTATCATGTTGCAGATCATCTGAAGCAACTTCAGTTTGCTCCTCAGTTACAATACTGTGGTCCTCTATTTCAAAAATTGCTGTGTCTGTGGACCCAGAATGTTCTTCTAGCTGCTGGTCACCATCATTACACTCATTCATTAGCTTAATAGTACTTATCATATTTGAAGCATTGTCAGTTACGACAGAAAGAACTTGCTCTTTTTTTAAGTTCATAGTCTTGCAGAACCTTTTCCACCAAGACCTGGAGAAACTCACTGGTGTGATGAGCTTTGGTGTCTTTTACTGCCAATGTCTTGGTAACTATTTCATTTTTGTCACAAACAAATCGGACATTGATGGCAAAATAGTTCACTCTGTGACGTGTGCAGGCATCCATTTTAAGAAACACAAAGCGTCCCTTGAGAGGTTTTTTTAAGTTATTTCTTTTGTTTAAAAGCTTCTTCGATTGCTAATTTTCTAATACTCTCTCTCTCCAGAGAAACACCAAGCTTGCGGGCCATTTCCCCATTCAGACACATAAAAGCTGGTCGTGAAAATAATGAAATAGACACACTATCCTTTACAACAAGCTCTATGATCTGTTTTTTAAATGTATCTACTGTCATTGTCACAGTAACTTTGTCACTGACACAATATCTTGCAACTGATGGCTGCAAAGTTCTCTGCTCCTTTGTTTGGCTGGAAGAGCTGGGCACTGGTTCCTTGGTTTGGATGCAGTCTTTCTCTTCCACTGCTTTCAGTACTTCTGGATGAAAGCGCTGTAAATGTCTCTTTAGATTAGAAGCTCTGGTAGGAGCATTTTTATCTTTGCCTGAATATGCACTGATCTTGGCTTGACAGCATCTGTTTTCGTCTGGATCATTTGTCATACACTGACAGACATAATGTTTTCCATCTTGAGTGATGGTGAAATGTTCAAATACAGCTGATTTAATGTGATGCCTCTTTGACATTCTCAGGTTTTTAATTCTGCATTCACAATCCAAATGACAATTGGTTTTCCTAAAAACAATTGTACAAAATTATTGCCAGGTCGTACAACTGATATAGTGGTCAGTAATACTGTTATTATTCCTCATGTACTCACAGTTAACTGATGCAAAGTTTGTTGAAAGGACAATACTTCTTACAGTCTTCCTCTTCTGAGTAGCAGGCAGCTGTGTGAGATGCTTGGGAGATGAACACCTAGTATGATCTAGTCTAGACGAAGAGGAGCTTTACTATTAAGAATTTGCAACACATTTTCACTTTCTGTTTCATATATTGTAAGTAGTGGGGTTGGGGCAGCATGAGGTTAACCAAGTATAAGATTAGAAGGGCAGTGGAGAACAGTGACACACAAGAAGTAAGAAATGTCTCTATCTCCAGCAGAACTGCTTATCACTGTTGTTCATAGTTTGATAGAACATATATATTTGAGTAACATTTATAAAATTCATATGAAAGTTCAATTATGAAATATTAATACATTTATACCGACTCCGACTCCAACCAAAACTAACTCCGACTCCACGACTCTGACTCCACAGCCCTGCTAGCGACCGCCATTGTCAGAGACCGGACGCCCAGGGAACTCCCGAAAATGCCGTGCGCTCCATCTGGAACGCAACCCGGAAGAGACACGCTCTGGCGTCTGATGTCACCTCCGGGCGCAAAGCCTGCTGGCCACAATCCATCGGGAGGGAGGGAGGAAGGCTGAGGAGCTGCTGGAGGACCCTGGCCTGGCTGCACCGCTCAGCGTTGCCATCAGGCGCAGGAGAGCAGTGCAGTCCTGCTCCACCCGGAGCAGGAGCGGCCAGGGAGGAAGGAGCATAGGCCCGCTGGACCCGCCGCCCGGCTTTATGGTGAGAAACTGCATCGCCGGCCCACAGCCTCAGGAGAACCTCTTCGTGCCCCATCGGGACACGAAACACTGGTGATAGGAGGTGGGAGGGGCTATTTAACCTCTCTGTGTTTCCTGCCCCTATTAGGGCCAAGAGGCAACCTCCTGTTGTGCTGTTGTGGTGGATGGGAGGAGAAAGTGATCCCATTCTTTCTAATCATCTTCCTATGAGCCCTAATGTGATTTTCAGGAGAAACAGGAATTTGCGTGAAATGGTAGCTCCCAGTCACGTAAATCGTGAACTATAAAAAATAACAACTATAAATTAGGAAAGCACAAATGTGGGTTGCTATCCATGTAATGTTCCCAAATGTCTATGCTGCCAAGTTATCTGTAAGGGGGGAAAAAAACTTCACGTCTTTTACAACTAAAAAAACGTTCCCCATTAGACATAAAGTAACGTGTCAGTCCACTTATATTGTCTACATGATTGAATGCCCTTGTGGGCTACAATATATTGGGTGGACCATTCAAACGATGCATGCTCGCCTTAATAAGCATAGATTTAACATCAAAAGTGGCTATCAGCTACACAGCCTTTCAAGACATTATTGGCGGTGCATCAGAAAGACCCTAATAAAATTAGTCTTTTATCATTGACCATATAAGTGAAATTGTAAATTACCGACTAGGGACGTTAATAAAAAGGGAAAGTTATTGAATATATAAAATGGGGACCCTTAGTCCAGAGGGACATAACCTCACCCTTGATAATGTAGCTAAACGATAATTAACCGCACTTTATTCAGAGCAATTTATTGAAATTTTTAGCAAAGAAATTTGTAAAAAATAACAAATATCATGATTCATAGGATATATATATATATATATATATGTTTACTGTATATTTTTAACATTTTTTATGTTTTATACTGTTTTAGGGAATATATATTTTTTTTTTTTTTTAGAGAATGGAAGATGTTGTTTATGGAAAGATACATATTTTTTATAGAAAAACGGACATTTAGGGAAAAAAAAAATTCTAAGGCTGATATATATCATGTTTGTATGTTGTATAAATGTCATGTTTTTATAATAATTCCAATGCAGTTTTTTTAGATAGATCTTATGCGCTAGGATAGGGTTAATGAAGGAGATATCCAATAGCCAATCACAAGGCTATAGTAATTATAAAAGGGTACCTCTTATACCATCCCTCTAAACTACCTGATGAAGATAGCATTTTTATCGAAATGCATTGTGGAGCTGTGGAGAGGAGGAAATAAAGGTCTGTTCAATATCATCTGAGCCTCCTGAAGTCTGTGTCCAAAGAACTTCTAATAGACCGTTTATATCCATATACAATATACCCTTTCCCTCTCTGAGGGAGAAGAGGCAGGAGCAGCTGGACACGCTACTACCATATCACCGCAAGTACCTGGCGGCGCCTGGTGACAGGAGACAAGCGCTGGAGGACCTGCGGTGACGTAATTTCGGCGGCCGCACCACGTGACCGGACAGACGTTATACCTGGAGCTGCGGTGGTGATATCAGGAGGATTAACACAGCAGGGGCCATCACATAGCTGATAACCAGGTTGTGCAGGGCTTGCACAATCCTGGAATGTGACCAACCACCTGTTCCTTGCCACTGTTTATGTTCATGAGAATCCTACACATTGAGCCCCGCTCTCTTTTTTATCTTACATATAAATGTAAACACACAAGGTTAGCATCACATATGTATCTTCTATGGTGCACAGATAGAGCAACACATGTTAATGCATATTGCTTTGTTTTTGTCTGGAAACCAAACAAAATATACCCTGCTAAGTTTAAATTCACTTGTTATTTACATGTGATATTTAATTGTCCTCATCCTGGGCACCAAACTTAACCCTCATGTAGAAAATCACTTTCCCTAACTGGCTAGCAAGCTCAAGTCAGTCTCTCCTGCTCAACCTTAATAACACAGATCGAGAGAGAACTATGTATCCTCTTAGTTATCTCAGTGATAGGAGCACAGCTCTTATAAACGCACTGCCTGATGATTTATGGAAGAAGTCAGGGAGGTCTGGAACTGCTGAACTTATTAACTACGGACTATAAGACACACATTTTTAGCAAGAGTTTATTACTAAAAATGCGTCATAGTCAGAGAAATATGGTACATTCACTATACTCCAGGTTGTCACTGGAAAGAGTCAGCAAGTTAGAAGACAAATATATCTAGACTATCACAAAAGGCTGATTTTGTCTTTACAGCAATCATTGAATCATAATAAATTTATACTATACTTGTGTTTTTGCAAATCACACTTCCTCGATTGCCCCTATGAAGGTTCCTTCACTCTTGAAATTACGGACTATGTCTATGCCGAGACTGATTACAGCTTGCGCAGCACTGGCAGCTCAATATGAGAATTTTCAGGGCAGCTAGTAAGTAAGCAGTTACAAAAGTATAAAGAAGGTTTAAAGCATGCATCCTTTACATTTTTTTAATATCGATTTATCTCATATCAAAGGGGTTGTCCCACTACTTTGAGAATATAACCTATTCCTAGGATAGTTTATCAATATTAAAGTGGGTGCTGCTTATTGTTGGACCTCAGTTATTGGTCATAATGGAACGCTAATTTAGGCCACGGTCAAAAGCTGAATATTTGGTCAATATTTTACCATAGTTATTTGAAGCCAAAACCAGGAGTGGAATGATCAGAGGAAAAGTATAATAGAAACACATCACCACTTCTGTATTTATCCCCCACCCCTGGTCTACAAATGAAGAGGTAAAAAACTCACCAATTACTGAAATGTGTGCACGTGGCCTTAAGTGTTAGTCAACTCCCTTTGTGACTCTCAGAAAAGGGTGCTGTTGAACTCATGGCAGATACGGAGAGATCTTTTTTCAACATTCTTAATTAACATTTGTATGCATATTAGTACATTATCTACTACTGCAACAATAACAAATTTGTCTTTTTTTCTTATTCAGTAGTTTTGTCATCAACCGCGAGATTTGGTACCAATTCGGCCAGTTATAGCTCACTGTCACAGGAGTCTTACCTTACTTCAGTAGGAGTGGTCTGAGAGTAAGGATTTGCAGAACAAGCAAGAATCTTCACAATTGATCCTGGATGATAGGTTTCAAGGATGTTAACCGCTGTGGGATAAACTGGTTCCTCAAACGCCAGCTCTACATAATCCTGACTAAAGAAACTCGGTGATGTCCTCTTGAAAGGAATAGCCGAGCTGTCACTCTGATGCCACCAGTTTCCATACGTCCGAAACACAGCTGTCTGGGTGAAATCCCCAGAACTTGGATAGACATTTGGGGCCCCAGCTAAATTCCACATTGTATAAGACATGCTGTTTTCACTTCCATAGTGAGAACTGAAATCCAAAACTTCTTTGGCATACTGTACAGTTTCAGTGGACATTGGCAAAGCACGGCTGTTTGACTCAATGGCTCTGCGGCTGTTGATCATCTCCCCCCTACTAGCTAACCGGGCACGGCGCCGAAGGCAAATGTAGTAAAACATGCTCAGGACTGTTAACATAGGAAACCAAGATGTCATGTAGCTCAAACAAATATAACCAGTAAATGGTGTGGTCTAACTTGTTTCTTGTAGTTACTGATCGATGACCTGGTAAACACATCCCTGCAGAAAACAATAGGAAAAACAGTTTAGACTGCAACCATACAACACTTCTAGAAGCATATGATCTGCAGACAAGAAGCAGACGCTGTATACCTAGTAACCATAACAGCAATGATGCCTTATAGCCTGTAAGCCTGGATTTAAAGGGACTCTGTCAGATCATTTTTCAGTATGATACTAATAGTACCCTTGAATAGTGCTCAAGCAGACCTTTATATGTACCAGAATATGTCAAAATCATTAATGTACTCTTTGCAGTTCTCTTGTTATAAGCACCTGCACACCTAGCAGGCAGTATGTTAATGTTATTTAAATGACCATGCCTATCCAAGCTGATATTCTGTCCCTCCCCTCTGCTGAAGTTACACTGAATCTCAGACTTCTGCAGGCAGCTGAGGAGGGAGTTGAGAAGGAAGGAGGTGTGTTGCGCTATAGCTCTTGTAGAAATATCGCTAGCCTGTACTACATGTGAGAGATTTCTGTTTATATACACTTTGGTTTTCCCGCATTCATGTAATGTGTGTTATCTGCTGAGCAAATGATCAAATGTTCACATAAACACATAGAAATATCTCAGAGCATACATTGCACACATGCCTCAGATACACACAATGAAGAAGTGAGATGTGCATCTGCTAAGAGAATACCTCCTTCCCCCCTCCTTTGTCTGCAAAGAGTCTCTGCACCTAGAGAGGCGACCACACACAGCATAGAGATGAGAGGAGGGCAGGGCAGTGATGCATGAATATTCATTCCTTCGAGACTGGGCAGTAGAGAAGCAAGTGATCACTCACTATAATTGACAGATGGAATGAATCTTTTATTTTGAAGTTTACAGAGGATAGGAGGGGACTATAAATAATAGAAATACATGACTAGAGAGAGAGTAGAGAGAGGAATTATAAAATTATATCAATTACATATGGATTTTTGATCTGACAGATTCCCTTTAATAAAAGTATTGGTGAGCACACTATATTTGTTATGAGGTGCTAGTGTACGGGTTGTAGAACCCACACAACAGTCTAAGAGAAGAAACATTGCACACTCCAAACATTTGATTTGCAAAAAAAATGTGAAAAACTTTATTAATACAATGGTTTAAGTGGCAAAGGGAGTAAACATTTCGACCCTCTTAAGGCCACGTTTCACACACAGATATTGGTCTCAGGTCTCTGGTTGCAGTGAAATCATGGACACATTGTTCCATTTTGTGGCTGTGTACAAAATGGAACAATGTGTCCATGATTTCACTGCAACCAGAGATCTGTGACCAATATCTGAACAGATATCTGTGTGTGTAACGTGGCCATTAGGCTGTTTTTCACAAAGTCGCTGTACAACCTGGGGTTAGTAAATTAAGAGATTCTGGTTGGTGGGGTTCTGAATCCAAAATCTAGATATACTTCTGTTGTGGGATTGAAGGTATAATCTTAGTATATAATGGCTTTCAGCTGTATGAAGAAGCAGGGCTGGATGTTCAAGGGGACAGCAATGTGGCATTTTAGTCCACAGTATCAAGCAAGACACATTTACCGTGTTGATGAGGAGGTTCTGCATGTATGCTGCATTCAGACAAGGGGTCCCCCATGTGTCTGTGAGGCTTGTACCCTGAGATACAGGCTTAGAAAAACTTACAGTTAGAAGCCATGGAGGCTGGCACTTGTGCTGCAGCCACCTCGTAGCACGGGTGCATTTCACGCCCCCTGCGTCTTTGTGCCGCCTTTTTTATTACATGCCCCCACCTCCTCCCTTCTGCCAGTCATGTCTTCCTCGCCTGCACCTCCTTGTGCTGCTTGACGCAGAGCGAGGTATCGCTTTTTGTGGTTCCCGGCGCCTGTTCCGCCTCCTGTGGTGGCGTCCTCTCCTTTGCCTGTCCTGCTCCATGTTATGCTATGCAGCAGGGCGGGGAAAGGAGCAGACGTCAGAGCGCCTGTCTCGCCTCCTGCTGTGACATTGGCTCCTTTGCCCGCCCTTCTCCATAGCATAACACAGAGCAGGGCGGAGAAAGGACAGAATGTCACCGCAGGAGGCGGCACAGGCGCTCTGACGTCGGCTCCTTTCCTCGCCCTGCTCCTTGTTATGCTATGGAGCAGGGCGGGTAAAGGAGCCAATGTCAGAGCAGGAGGCAGGACAGGCGCTCCAATGTTGGCTCCTTTCCCTGCCCTGCTCCGTGGCATAACACGGAGATGGGCGGGGAAAGGAGAGGACGCCACCGCAGGAGGCGGGACAGGTGCCCTGGAACCGCAAGAAGCTATACCTTGCTCTGTGCCTGCATCAAGCAGCACAAGGAGGCGGAGGCGAGGAAGACATGACTCGCAGGAGGAAGGAGGCGAGGGCATGTAAAAAAAGGCGGCACAAAGACGCAGGGGACGTCAAATGCACCCGTGTGACGAGGTGGCTGCAGCACAAGGGCCAGCCTCCATGGCCTCTAACTAAGTTTTTCTAAGCCTATATCTCGGGTACCAGCCGCAGAGAGACATGGGGGACCCCCAGCCTGAATGCAGCATACATGCTGCATTCAGTGCTACACTTAGATTCCCATCCATGGGGGTGGAGGTGGGGGGGGGGGGGTGATGGGTCCTCTAAAACAAGATTTGGAAGAAAACAGCATCGTTTCTCCTAGTCTTATCCTATCAGCAGTCGCAATGATACAATAATAATGAGTAAAACTCTGATGTTCACTATGTACTACAATAAATTTATCACTTAAACATGAGCCATATATGAGGGTGTCGGAGTAGGTGGTTTGGCTTACCGACGCCACAGCCCTGCTCTGAAGGGTGAATTCAAATGTCTGTATATCACGGAGGGAATACCCCCATTTACGGACTGCTCACGGCTCTCTTGACCTGAACTCAACAGTCTCATTGGCATATAAGATGCTGCCCCGTGCAAGCCATGAGACGCACAGCTACTTTGTATATCACCTCACTTGCCGTACCCTGTGCTTTCTTCACATGGATTTTGAATTGGATCATTTTCAATGTCCACATCAAAAACACAGTGTGAACACAACCCAAGACGTTCACTATTTCAGTGAATGTCAATATGCTAATACATATGAACAATTTGACACACAGGAAAAAACATAGCATGCTCTCATTTTGTCTCTTTTACAGATCAGGAAAACTTAGTTTAAAATGAAGCTAGCTCAGGCAGCCGTTTGAGAAACAGACAAGTACAAAGAGCTACAAGATGATCAATGTCCACAATGTGCAAATATGACTGATCTGATAATTCCTTTGTTGGAAAGTACAAAGCTTTTAATGGTCCATGTGCATGGCTGACTTTTGGCATGATACGACTGCTGATAGGTAATATTTATCATTCAAATAGAGCACTGAACGATTAGTAATTGATCGCTCAGCGCACACAGCCTGCTATTGTTCTCTGTGGTGAGAGTCTTGTTTGCACAGGATTTCACCAGACGAAAGAGTGTTTTGCTTGTTCTTCAGGTGATCGTCAGCCTGTTTAAACAGCAAGATCATCCATGAAATGAGCGTTCCTGGGAAAAGTAGTTTCACAATAATCTTGCTGTGTAAATGGCACCTTAAATAGAACCTGTTAGCACAATTTTGTAATGTAAAGTAAAGACCTGGCTGTAATACAGATTAAACACCAAAATTGATTTGTTGTTCTTTAGACCATGTGCACACATCGAATATTTGTGTTTTTGTTACCTCAGTATTTGTGAGTAACATTAAAGGAATATATTATTAAATGATTTTTTATTGAATATACCGTACTTTTTAAAAACAACACCAGTTAAAGTGTAAAAAAGGTGTACAAGGACAATACAACCCTCACCCAACCCCTGCAGAAACACAAATACATACAGTGGAGTTGCCAACTAGTTACCCTCAAAAGTACTAGGTTCGGTTTACCATCCTGACCTAAAGTCACTTATCTCAGTCAAAAAACGTCCAAGGTCAGTTGTCATACTCCTAGAAGCACAGCTACCTGTTTTTGTTCATATGACTTGAATCTTTCCCAGTGATTGTCTAACTATGTGGAGCAATGTGGCAAGTGTCTTGCCATGACATCACAGTGAAATTAAAGGGAACGTGGCAGCTCGTTCTCTCTCCTCCTGCTACCACCACCTGTCCCTTTTAGTATATCTACCGGTATATGGTAACAACTTTCAAAGGCAAAGGTAGCTTTTACCAAATTTTTTAGCTAATGCAGCTCAACACAATAAGCTACCGTATATACTCGCGTATAAGCCGAGTATAAGTCCCCCCCCCTCGGCTTATACGCGAGTCACTGTATACTGTATACACTGTATACAGTATACAGGCCCACCCCCATCAGTATACAGGCCCCCCCCCCTTGCAGCACAAACCTGTAAAGGAAGAGATTAGTATACTTATCACTGTCCCGCTGTCGCTGTCCCGCCGCCGTCATCGCGCTCCTCCGTCTTCATCAGTCTTCTTCCGGCTTCCTCCGGTCGGTGCAGGCAATGACGTCATTGTCTGCGCGCCAGAGGAAGCCGGAAGACGCTGGATGAAGACAGAGGAGCGCGATGACAGCGGGCGGGACAGCGGCAGCGGGACAGTGATAAGTATACTAATCTCTTCCTTTACAGGTTTGTGCACCAAGGGGGGGCCCTGTATACTGATGGGGGGGCTGTATACACCTCTGGGGCTGCTGTATACTACCACTGGGGCTGCTGTATACTACCACTGGGGCTGCTGTATACTACCTCTGGGGCTGCTGTATACTACCTCTGGGGCTGCTGTATACTACCTCTGGGGCTGCTGTATACTACCTCTGGGGCTGCTGTATACTAACCACTGGGGCTGCTGTATACTAACCACTGGGGCTGCTGTATACTAACCACTGGGGCTGCTGCTGTATATACCACTGGGGCTGCTGCTGTATACTACCACTGGGGCTGCTGTATACTACCTCTGGGGCTGCTGTATACTAACCACTGGGGCTGCTGCTGTATATACCACTGGGGCTGCTGCTGTATACTACCACTGGGGTTGCTGTATATACCTCTGGGGCTGCTGTATACCACACTGCTGGGGGCTATATACCTGTGCTGGGGTCCACCCTCGGCTTATACACGAGTCAATAGGTTTTCCCATGATTTGGGGGCAAAAGTAGGGGGTTCGGCTTATACACAGGTCGGCTTGTACACGAGTATATACGGTATATTATATACAAGTGGAAGAGTGGAGCGAATATGCTTACAAAAATAACAATTTTATCAAACAAGGACAGAGACTCTTACACATAACACATAATAGTGTAGGATAAAATGGTGGCGACAGTTCCAGCCTGTCGATGGTACATACAATGATCAAGCCTGTGGGGGTACTTCCCAACTGTCCAGAATATACAGACCAGCTGTCAAATACACATATACCCATAATGTATAATTATTCACAGCACCGCTAGTTTGTATAACTGTGGTGCATATTTTGGCAAGTGCAAAAAACATTCATGATAAGTAAACAGGTGTGAGGTAGCGCCCCAGGGGAACCCGCTTGGTGCGGGGAAAATGACAGCAGAGACTACATTTCAACGTAACATAACCGGCGGATTTATTAATTTCTGTCATAAACCGCTTTCAACGCATAAACCATAACACTGTATTTCCATTTTCACATATAATATGCATATCCTTACATTGCATTATATGACATTCCCATATGACATTACATTACAGGACATTCACATACGTTTTCCCCAGAACATCAAGGCGTCACCCACCGACCCTTGCAGACCTCAGTCTGGTTCTAAAGACGGCTATCACCGTCTATCACCCTGACAGGGATCATTCCCCATCCTATTGCACACGAGTCATCACACATGGCACTTTTGCATGAACCATTATGACTCACGCATGACACAGCATCATGGCATTTTTACATAAACCCATATGCTACATACTCAGGGCCCACAATAGTACCAGGAACCCTGTCACTCAGTACACACAAGACCTCCACGGATCCACCGGGATCTAGGACACTAACATCTGGATCAACGGGACCATATCATGACTCACTCAGTCGGTCCCAAAGTCGGCTGTGACCGCCTGGCTCTTGAGCCGTACTCGGTCTCTCACACCGCACATCTGACCGCCTGGCCCTTGAGCCATCCTCGGTCCTCATCACACATATGACCGCCTGGCCCTTGAGCCGTCCTCGGTCCTGGACACTTGCTGGCATGCACACATCAGGTGCACTAGCATGGAGCTGGCAGGCTCCCATCACTTCCCCCACCGGGACGGATCACTTCTAGCACCTCCTCACATGGCAGTAGTCTGGACTTCTCTGATTCCCATCGTCCTCCCCTCACTCAGACACCTGGCAGGTTCTTATCCAGGCAGCCTCACTCACAGCTGCAACACAATGAGTCAATCAGCACATCTTCACTCACACACAGACCTGAGATGTGATTAACCCCTGTGCACCATTCAGGTTTAGCCCAGCAAAGCACTCATCTCCACAGGTTCAGCCGCTCATTAGGCTCATGAATGTATCGGATCTTCAGCACTCACACTCAGCTGTTTTACTCAGCTCATGAAAACCCTTCAGCTGTTAACCCCCTGTACATCGGACAGGTTTCACACAGCACACACAATCAGGAAAACCGGCCCATGTGAACAGAGACCTGCATTGATAACCCGTGTGATGCACCCGGCCAGGGGCCACATCACCACACAGGTCATGAATTATTAAGTATGTTGAGTTAACAAGACTTGCCAAGACTAAGCACCTAACTTTAACAAGTGAAACATACGTAGGGGGTACTCCTGGCCCTGGGGGATGAATCCCAGCCACCCAGCCTGCAACTGACCCATCTGTGAGATATTCTAAGGGCAGTGCGGTATGTTACATTTTGATTGTATATGTACCTACTGTGTAACCTTATCATCTCTGTGTCTTTATGTATTGCTATTAAGCATTTAACTTTTAAGCATAAAGCATTTAAATTTATCTACAGGTACAGATACAGGGATGGTTTATATGTAGGTTCAGCATTTATACCACTGCCTTTTATCTGACTGTCCTTTATGTAAACACTACATGTTAACTCAACATACTTACGGTAATTCATGACCTGTTTACTTATCATGAGTGTTTTTTGCACTTGACAAAATATGCATCCCAGTTATACATGCTATAGGTGCTGTAAATAATTATACATTATGGGCAGGGGCGGGCTGGCCCAGGTGGCAGGGGGGCAAGTGCCCCCTGGGCTGGTGGTATAGTCCACATCTAGGGCCGCCCCCTACAGAAACGGGCCGGCCGCGGGCGTCGCTTTGCGGCCGGCACATGATGCGAGACGGCCCGGCCGCCGGAGTTGCTCTGTGACGCTGGAAGTCTCTGATCAGGTAAGGGCCGATAGCACCCCCCCCCCCCCGCTTCTCAAGTCAGACCTGACAGCACCCACCCCCCCCCCGCTTCTCAAGTCAGACCTGACAGCACAACCCCCCCCCCCCCGCTTCTCAAGTCAGGGCCGGCAGGGCAAATCTGCCACCCAGGGATGGAGGCTCCAGCCAGCCCCTGATTATGGGTATGTGTGTATTTGGCAGCTGCTCTGTATATTCTGGATAGTTGGGAATTTCGCCCACTGGCTGGATCATTGCATGTACCATCGACAGGCTGGAACTGTCACCACCATTTTTATCCTACACTATTATATGAAATGCTGATTTGTTTAATTTGCAGCATTAGGAGGTCACATTCACTGAAATAAAAAGCTATTTAACTCCAAAACAACCTAACAGGCCAAGTTACATGTTAACATAGGAACCCTTCTTTGATATCACCTTCACAATTCTTGCATCCATTGAACTTGTGAGCTTCTGGAGAGTTTCTGCTTGTATTTCTTTGCATGATGTAAGAATAGCCTCCCAGAGCTGCTGTTTTGATGTGAACTGCCTCCCACCCTCATAGAGCTTTTGCTTGATTATACTCCAAAGGTTCTCTATAGGGTTGAGGGCAGGGGAAGATGGTGGCCACACCATGAGTTTATCTCCTTTTATGCCCATAGTAGCCAATGACAATGAGGTATTCTTTGCAGCATGAGATGGTGCATTGTCATGAATGAAGGCGATTTTGCTTCTGAACGCACGATTTGCTTTTTGTACCATGAAAGAAAGTTCTCAGTCAGAAACTCTATATACTTTGCAGAGGTCATTTTCACATCTTCAGGAGACTTAAAGGGGCCTACCAGCTGTTTCCCAATGATTCCGGCCCAAAACATGACTCCTCCACCCCCTTGGTGATGTCGCAGCCTTGTTGGGACATGGTGGCCATCCACTACTCCATCCATCTGGATCATCCAGGGTTGCTCGGCACTCATCAGTAAACAAGACTGTTTGAAAATTAGTCTTCATGTATGTCTGGGCACACTGCAACCATTTCTACTTGTGAGCACTGTTTAGGGATGGCCAAATAGTAGGTTTATGCACCACAGCAAGCCTTTGAAGGATCCTACATCTTGAGGTTCGAGGAACTCCAGAGGCACCAGTAGCTTCAAATATCTGTTTGCTGATTTGTAATGCCATTTTAGCAGCTGCTCTCTTAGGGTATGTGCCCACAGGAAGGTTTTGCTGCGTTTGAGATCAGGTTTTGCCTTGGTTTTACGTAAATCTATGCTAACCTAATCCTGAGTTTTTGGTTTCCAGCAAAACCTATGTTATTAGGGAAAAGCTTTCACACACATTGTTTTTGTTCTCTGGAGACAGTGTAAACACCACAGGATTTGCTGCATTTTTGTTTTCCAGCAAAACCTATGATTCTAGGATTAGCTGTCCCAACACATTGGGTTTTGTTTGGTGAAGAAAGTGGAAACACCTCAGGTTTTGCTGTGTTTTAGAAAGAATGAGCATGTCAATTCTTTGCTGCACTTTTGCTAAAGTGGAAACACCTGTGGTATTTCCATTTTCTGTTGAGAAAAAAAAACAATGTGTGTGAAAGCTTTTCCCTGCACACATAGGTTTTGATGGAAACCAAAAACTCAGGATTAGATTAGCATAGATTTACATAAAACCAAGGCAAAACCTGATCTCAAACGCAGCAAAGCCCTCCTGTGGGCACATACCCTTAATCCGATGAACTTGCCTGGCAGAAACCTTCCTCATTCTGCCTTAATCTGCACGAATACGTCTGTGCTCAGAATCAGCCACAAATCTCTTCACAGTACGCTTAAGTTTTTGTGCAATATCTAATGTTTTTATCCCTTGTCCAAGGCATTGCACTATTTGTTGCTTTTCAGCAGCCGAGAGATCCTTTTTCTTTCCCGTTACTTGAAAACTGTGGCCTGCTGAATATTGTGGAACACCCAGTTTTCCTTTTATTGGGCTCACCTGCCAAACTAATTATCACAGGTATCTGAGATTGATTTGAAGGCCAGTTTATGGTGGGTTTACACGTCGCGATATCGTTCCGACATCGTAATACAACGGCGCGGGAGCGCGCATTTAGTGCCCGTTTCTCCCTGATCGCATCGGCGGTTTAGACGTGCCGATATCGGGATACAACGTCCCGACGATGTGCACGCCCACCAACCCAGGAACGACCATTTAACATGGGAGTGAATGGGTGACGTGGCAGTACACATCGGAGTTGGGCTGTCACACGGGACGATCCGGCTCCAACCGGCATCCTATATCGGGCGGTTGAATAGCACGCTCATTCGACCCCCGATATCGGTTTACCATCGTTCCTGCATCGTATCGGATGTTCACACCGTACAACGCAGGAACGATATCGGGTCCAACGCACAAACCACGTGACTTTTGGTCGGAGTTGGACGCCGATATCGCAACGTATAAACCCACCATAAAGGCTGCTCCTCCCTGCCTGCCTAAAGTCCTCTACACAGTACTCCTCTGTCCTCCTGGTAGCTCTCAGAAGAGCTGTTTGGGTTAAATATAAGGAATCTTGAAGTTTCCCTACACTGACTGACACTCCCTATGATCTGCTCCAGCATCTACCTCACCCTGCACTAGCTCAGATCGTCACAGGAATGTGGAGGAAATGGCGGTGGCAAGGCTTATATACAGCCTCGCCTCTCATACATGACATGACGCTGATATCGCAACGTGTAAAACCACCATCATACATACCAACTTATCTGTCCAACTTCTGACCAACTTACTGGTTGCAGTGGAATCATGGACACATTGCTCCATTTTGTGGCTGTGTACAAATGGAGCAATGTGTCCATGATTTCACTGCAACCAGTAAGTTGGTCAGAAGTTGGACAGATAAGTTGGTGTGTGTAAAGTGACCATTAGGCTGCGTTCACACATTTGCGTATTTTGCTGCGCTTTTTTGCGCGAGCTTTTTGCAGCGTTTTTCGGCCGCGCAAAAAAGCACAACAAAATACGCAGGGGCTTTCAGACACTGCGCTTTCTTTACTCCAGAAAGCGCAGTGATGTCACAGAGGGGAGGAAGAATCCTGCTTCCTCCTCCCCTCTGTGACAGCTGTGACAGCCCCATTAGATTTCACAGTGTATTAATATACACTGTGAAATCTAAATTAAACAAAAGCAAGTGTCTGAAAAATAAAAAAGAATGAATACTTATCCTCCGACGCCTTCTCCCGCTGTCTGGTCTCCGGTTCCAAGTGAGATGTGTTCTGCCAGGACCTTTGGTGACGCCAGAGGGGCTATCCCGGGGAGTTCCCAGCGCTGATTGGCTGCTCGCGGTCATGTGATATGTATCACATGATCGCGAGTGCCCGGGAACGCCCCTCTGACGTCACCACAGGTCCTGTCAGAACACATCTCACTTGGAACCGGAGACCAGACAGTGGGAGAAGGCGTCGGAGGGTAAGTATTCATTGTTTTTTATTTTTCATTCACTTGCTTTTGTTTAATTTAGATTTCACAGTGTATATTAATACACTGTGAAATCTAATGGGCGGCCACAGCTGTCACAGAGGGGAGGAGGAAGCAGGATTCTTCCTCCCCTCTGTGACATCCCTGGGAGAATACGCAGGAGCAGC